>VWZO01010117.1:38663-67229 GCA_013396975.1 Bucco capensis
AGCCTTCTGGAGCTGAGGGGCCCACAACTGGACACAGCATTCCAGGGGAGGCCTCCCCAGGGCACTAATGAAGGAAAACTAGGAAAATTTGTAAGCATTATATACATATCACTTCCTGAAGAACTTTGTAAGCAAGGAAAAGAGATGAGAAGGCATTCCAAGATCAAGTGTGGGGTTTTACAATGCTATTTGTTGGATTGGGGGACTGAGGAAAAGGTTCTCACTCAGTCTTGGTTTATTTCCTCATAACACACACCTGAGTGATTCAAAATGCTGCTTCTTAAAACATTTGCCACGGGTTTGGTTTGAGTTTTTTAGGTTGTTCTTATAAAGATTTGAGAATGTAAACATTTTTCATGTCCCTTTTAAGGAGAGAAGTCTTGATTGTGTTACTGCCTAACACAGTATTTCCTTTGGGTTGCTACCAATCGTGCCAAAATCCAGCAGACTTGCATGTTCCATCAGGTACAGCTGTATTACACAGCTCCCTTCTCTCATGCCTTGCATTTCTCCTTCTCATTTTCATTTAGTTTCCCTCCTTGATGAAAGGAAATAAAGGAGAATTCAAAGGCAAACACCTTTTGTGAGCAGATGCCACAAACTGTACAGAAAAAAAGAGCACAGGACAATACAGAATTGTTAACACTATTAGCTCAGTGTGTAGGCAGAACAACAGAAATACATCATGAATCACAAAGGGTTTGCATCTGCTCTTAGGAACACTGACCAGCTGCCTTTCTGAAGACAAAGAGAATCAATATGGTGATTGAGAGCCTGATATTATCATTGTTGATAGTGTAAATGCTACAAGAGTGCTCCCAAAGCCATTGTTTACCCCTCAGAAAGAGATATTAAAGCAGAAGAATGTTCCAAACATCCTAACTGGGAGCCTAGAAGGGAGAGCTAACAGAAAGTGTGTATACACAAGAAATCTCCTTTAATAAAGCTTCTTGTGTGACACAAGCACTGCAGATGAGGGAGGTTAGCACCTACCCTTATTGTCCCTGTGGTACAGCAAAAGGATGCTAGAACTGGGCAGCTAGCCCAGGCAAGTTTAAACTGCCATGGAAACACTCACCAGCTGTTATCCTGAGCCTAACCACTAGTTGCCTTCTAAAAAGAGGCTAGAATTTGGGGCTTTAGAAGGAATCAGTGAGTGAAAGCAGGCCTGCCTAGCTCAGCACAAGCTTAGGGTTTGTAGAGCTTTCCCATACTGCCAATAACCAAGTAGTTGTGTGTTTGTTTCTCACAGATCATGCTCAACAGGATGTCTCCTAAAGCCAGTGTTGCTTCCAACAGCTTTTCTTCTCTATTTATTAGTCTCCTCACTTCAAACATCTAATTTCCAACACAGAAAGGCCATGGAGCTGCTGGAGCAGGTGCAGAGGAGGCCACGAGAATGCTCAGGGGCTGCAACACCTCTGCTCTGAGGACAGGCTGAGGGAGCTGGGATTGTTCAGCCTGGACAAGAGAAGGCTTCAGGGGAACTACTAGTGACCTTCCAGGACCTAAAGGGAACTTCCAAGCAGGCTGCAGAGGGCCTGTTTGCAAAGGCCTGCAGGGAAAGGACAAGGGGCAATGGTTTGAAATTGGAGAAGAGTAGATTTAGACTGGATATTAGAAAGAAGTTCCTTCCCATGAGGGTGGTGGAACACTGGCCCAGGTTGCCCAGGGAGGTGGTTGAGTTCCCATCCCTGGAGGCATTGCAGGTGAGGCTTGCCAGGGCTCTGGGCAAGCTGATCTAGTTGGGGATGTCCCTGGCCACTGCAGGGGGTTGGACTAGATGAGCTCCAGAGCTCCCTTCCAACTCAAACCATTCTCTGATTCTAATGAAAACACAGAGAGAAGCAAAACCAGAGAGTACCTTCTTAATCTGCTTTAAGTAGTGGTATCCCAGAGAAAGCATCTTGTAGGCCTCGCCATACTTCTCATGCCACTCTTGCACCGACTTAATAGCTGCTCTCCTCAGCTTCTGGGCCACCTCTTTGGGTGGGGGAAGAGGCTGCTCGTGGTTTATCCCCACTGTCAGCTCCAAGAACTCCTGGAAGTTGGCAATGAGGAGGCTCCTGAAGTGATGGGAGCGGGTGAAGAGCTCCTGCACGATCTGGAAGGCGGAGAAGCGCATCTCGGCGTGCTCCTCCTGCAGCCTGCTCAGCAGCAGGTGGTAGGCATGGTTGATGTGCTCCTCTGAGCACCTGAGACACAAGAAAAGCAAACAAAGAGGGTAAGGGGTTAAATTGAAGAGCCCAGGCTGCCCAGGGAGCTGCTGGAGTCTCCATTTCTGGAGAGATTCCCAAGTCAACTCAAGCGCATCCTGGGCAAGCTGCTCTAGCTTCTGCTGCTCTGGCAAGGGAGTTGGGCTAGATGAGCTCCAGAGGTCCTTTCCAACCCCTCACATCCTGTGCAAACATGAGCTCTAGCAAATAAAAAGCAAAGTGCTTTTGTTGTTTTAGCTTATTTTCACTGTTATATCAGCAGTTTCTGGCACCAAGCTGCAATCGGATCAAACAGCAGACACCAGGGTGTCACTGAGAGAATCAGAAAATCATCTAGGACGGAAAAGACCTCTAAGACCATCAAGTCCGAATGTTAACCTAACACTGCCAAGACACCACTAAACCATGTCCCCAAGTGCTACATCTACCTGTTTCTTGAACCCCTCCAGGCATGGTGATTCCACCACCACCCTGGACAGCCTGGGCCAATGCCTAATCACTCTGGCAGGGAAGAAATTCTTCCTAAGATCCAACCTGAACCTCCTCTAGCACAACTTGAGGCCATTTCCTCTCATCCTAATGCTTGTTACCTAGGAGAAGAAACAACCCAGACCTCCCTCCAAGCTCTTTGCAGGGAGCTGGAGAGAGGGAGAAGGTCTCTCCTGAGCCTCCTCTTCTCCAGCCTAACCCAGCCCAGTGGCCTCAGCTGCTCCTCAGCACACTTGTGCTTTAGACCCTTCCGCAGCTTCCTTGCCCTTCTTTGGACACACTCCATGTCCTTCTGGGATGGAGTGAGGAGCCCAAAGCTGAGCCCAGGCTTGGAGCTGTGGCCTCCCCAGTGCCCAGACCAGGAGGACAATCCCTGCCATAGTGCTGCTGCCACACTAGTGCTGCTCCAAGCCAGGATGCTGCTGACCTTCTTGGCCACCTGGGCACTCTGCTGCCTCATCTTTAGTCACTTCTAACCAACACCTCCAGGTCCTTTTCCCCTGCGGCACCTTTCCAGCCTCTCTGCCCCAAGCCTGGAGCACTCATGGGTTGTTGTGACCCAAGTGCAGGCGCTGGCACTTGTCCTTGTTGTACCTCACCCCATGCCCTCAGCCCATCGATCGAGCCTGGCCAGCTTCCTCCGCAGCCCTCGTCCTTCTGCCGCTCAGCTCCGGGGCAGCTCCGCAGCCTCTCCCTCCTCCCAGGACAGACAGCGAGGCTAAACCCCAGCCCTGCTCCCAGCCCAGCCCTCTCCCTGCTGCCATACCTGCAGATCTTCTTCAGCTCCTTCATCCTGCCTGGCTCCAGCCGCGGCTCCCCTGACGTGGTGAGCTCCTCCACCAGCTCGGCGAGGCGCTGGTCCATCATTTCCGGGCGGCGAGAGGCCGAGCTGACAGTACCAGGAGCGGAACCGAGCCCCTCAGACGCGGCGAGACCTAGCTGGAGGCCTAAAGCCCGCGTCAGGCTCAGACCGAGAGCGAGGCTGAGCCCGCCAGCGCTCCCGCCGCGCCATTACCTCAGCCCTGAGGGCAGGCCCAGGCCTAGACCTCCGCTCAGCGCCTGCTTCCGCCTAGTGACGTCCCGCCTGTCCAAAGCCTTAAAGGAACCGCGGCTGGCGTAGTGTTAACTCCTTGTTGTCTGTGGGAGCTCAGCTTGAGGCAGGGCAGTAGCAGCCCCAGCTCGCACAAGGCCTCAGAGGATGGTGAAGAACAGTAGCTCATTGCCATGCAGCACCCTGCCCACCTGGAGATGGGGTTCAGGATAAAAGAAACTCCACAGAGCCTCTGAGGAGCAGCAGCTAGAGTAGAAATGTCACTGCCTGGTGCAGAAGTGAGTAGGGGATGTGTTATGGAGAGCCACCAATAACCGGTGTGAAGGGCACTGAGGTGCTGGAGTGTGTCCAGAGAAGGGCAAGGGAGCCGGGGAAGGGTCTAGAGCACAAGAGCTGATGGAGCAGGTGCAGAGGAGGCCATGAGAATNGAAGGGAGATTGAGGTCTGGGTTGTTTCTTCTCCTAGGTAACAAGCATTAGGATGATAGGAAATGGCTTCAAGTTGCACCAGGGGAGGTTCAGGTTGGATCTTAGGAAGAATTTCTTCCCTGTCAGAGTGGTTTAGCATTGGCCCAGGCTGCCCAAGGCAGTGCTGGAGTCACCATCCCTGGAAGGAGTCAAAAAACATATAGATATGACACTTGGTGACACAGTTCAGTGGCATGGATGTGTTGGGTTGATGGCTGGACTCGATGATCTTAGAGGTCTTTTCCAACCTAAATGATTCTATGACTAAAAATAGCAATCTGAAGATATTGTTGGGTGCTTGAATGCTGTTTCCTTTAATCCACAGCTCAGGCATGCATTGGAAGCAGTGTATGTGAATTGGTGCTGCAGCTCTCTCTGCTGGCTCCTGTGTTAAGGTAAGACATCATGAAACACTTTCTGCAAGCAATGAACTCATCTTTTCAACCAAATTTAACTGAGGTCAATAAATAAATACATTCTGGAGTGCTGGTGTTATTTCTGATTCAATACATGGAAACAATGACATCTTAGTCCTTTATGTTTCTCCTTTCCTCGTTGCCTTCTATCACATAAGGTGGATTTCTTGGGGAAAGGGGCTGAGAGCTGCTGAGCCCCTAGCCAGGGCTGCCTTTGGCTGCAGCCCCCAGCAGATGGCAATGCAGGAGAAGTTGTAGCCTGGTCAGGAAAGCAAGAGCTGGGGCTGAGCTATGTAGAATCAGAGAATTGTCAGGGCTGGAAGGGACCTTCAGGCTCCTCTAGGTCCAACCCCCCTGCCATGGGCAGGGACACCTGGCACTAGAGCAGCTTGCTTCCAGCCCCAGCCAGCCTGGCCTGCAACACTGCCAGGGATGGGGCTGCCACCACCTCTCTGGGCAACCTGGCACAGTGAGAACGTGTTCCATGTTCTTGGGAGAAAAAGCACTGCCTGAGGAACCCTGCTGGGTCCTTTTTATTACCTTTTGAAAGGATAGGATTTGAATTGACAGCTTTGCAGCATTGAGCAGTGGTAATGGGATTGGTGTCAAAACAGTAGGGAGATCACAGAATCATTTTAGGAGTGGAATAGACTTCTCAGATCATCAAGTCCAAGTGTTAACTCTGTCAAGTTATCACTAAAGCTTGTCCTTAAGTGCCACATCTACGTGGCTTTTAAAATCCTCCAGGGATGGTGACTCCAGCACCTCCCTGGGCAGCCTGGGACAAGACTTAACAACCCTTGCAGGGAAGAAATTCCTCCTTATATCCAATTTAAACCTCATCTGGTGCAACTTAAGGCCATTTCCTTTTGTCCTCTCACTTGTTGGGAGAAGAGACCAACCCCTACCTCACTCCAACCTCCTTTCAGGGAGCTGGAGAGAGCAAAAAGGTCTCCCCTGAGCCTCCTCTTCTCCAGATTAACCAACCCCAGGAGATTCTATGATATACTGACTCAGCCTGTGGCAGCAGCAGGGTTAAAGAGCTTCAGAGCCATACTGAACAGCTGTGAGCAGAGGACATTGTGTGAACAGCATGGCCAGTACTGAAATAAGCTCATTTTTCCAAAGTGCTTTCAAAAAAAACCCAGTGGCATATAGGAAGGAGGCAAAAGTGCAGAAAGGAGATAGTTGCAGTAGTTCCTGTAAGGAAAGAGTTAAATTGGGTTTGATTACTGAGAGGGAACTTGTAGACTCTTCAGGGAAAAATATCAGCTATGACATGGGATTGAGTATAGCAGCAAAAAAAAACCCTGCAAGAAACAAAAGATGAATTCAAACTGGAAGCCAGGCACATATTTTACCAGTGAGGGAAGAGATTCTCTGTCTCCTGATGATGTTTTCCTGACAGATGTGCTCTAACCAAACAGCTCTGGCTTGTAAATAGTTCTGGGATTTGACATCTGAAATGAGGACACTGGAGATCTCTCCCTCCTGGCTCTGTTGCTTATGGAGAAGAGTTTTTACACAAAGCAGAGGTGGCAGGACATGAAACACCTGGTGACTCAGGCAGTAAATGTTACAGCAGGAGCTCTGGCTCCTCCTGCTGTGAGGCTCCTCAGGTCCAGAGAGGCAAGGAAGTGCTGCAGAGAGTCCAGCAGAGCCTAGGGAGATGCTGAGGGCACTGGAGCAGCTGTGGCAGGAGGAAAGGCTGAGAGCCCTGGAGCAGAGCAGAGCCAGAGGGGAGCTGCTCAGTGCTCAGCAAGAGCTGAAGGGTGCAGGGGGCAAGAGGCTGGGGCCACACTCTGCTCAGGGGTGCCCAGGGCCAGGCCAAGGGGCAATGGGCACACACTGCAAGCCAGGAGCTTCCAGCTGAGCAGGAAAAGAAACTTGTTTGTGTGAGGGTGCAGAGCTCTGGCCCAGGCTGCCCAGAGAGCTTGTGGAGCCTCCTTGTGTGGAGAGATTCCAAGGGCAGCTGGAGGTTATCCTGGGCAAGCTGCTGTGGGTGATCAGGGAGAAAGCCTCTGCTCCCAAATCACACAACAAAACAACTTCTACTGCTCAGTGTTCCACAAAGAGGACAGGAAGCAAGGAGGAGGTGGTGGCTCCAAACCTGCCTGTGGGTCTTCACCCTCCAGCACAGCAATCCTGTCAGCAGGGAATGGAGCTGTGGGAGCAGGATTGAGTCCATCCTGAGTTCCAGGGGTGATGGTCTGCCTGGAAAGGATGAATCTAGAGTTCTACATTGTCTTTTCCTTCATGACTTTCCTAAGACCAATTCCCCTCTGACCTCCTTCCATATTTAATGTAATATATCTCTGGTTTGAGTCCCCAAAGCTGTGAATTTAAACAGCAGAGACATCTCCATGCACCCTGAAGGACTCCCCACAGCTCTGGTCTTGCCTCTTCTGAGTGGTTTAGCTTGTTATGGTTTGCAAAGAAGGAAAAGGAAATTGTCTCCTGATTTTATTATCTGTTTATTTCCTTTTGGGGAGTTTGTCTATATGATCTTGCTTCATCTCCATGGGTGGGGAACCAAATATTTAAGTTGGTTAACAATCTTTTTGTCCTGGAGTCAATAGGCTTTATCATCTTTCTCTCCTCAGTCTTCCTTCTGGCTCCATCAGCAGAAGTCCTGGCTGAGCTCCCTGGGAAAGAGAAAACTATGTCCCTGAGAAATGTACAGCATGAAAGTTAACCTTAGGGGATAGGAACTGGACTCAAAGGGCTTGGTACAGATAGAGCTTCTTGGGTGTTATCCCTCCCTTCACTAGCTTTGATTTTCCACATGGATTTGGGAGTGAAGGAAATGTGTTATCCTGAGGGATTTCTGGTCCACTCCACTGATCATCTCAGTGCTCCATCTGCTCCAGCTTCAGTGGAGGAGAGATGGACATGAGGCAGCAGGACTGTATCCAGCTCCCAATGCTATACAAACTACACAGAGTCATGAAGGTTGGAAGAGACCTCTAAGCTCATCAAGTCCAGCCATCCCTATCACCCCCAGGACACTAACCCATGAGCATCTAGATGTTTCTAGAACCCCTCCAGGGATGGTGACTCCAGCACCTCCCTGGGCAGCCTGGGCCAAGACTGAACAACTCTTGTAGGGAAGAAATTCCTCCTGACATCCAATCTAAACCTCCCCTGCTGCAACTTGAATCCATTTCCTCTTGTCCTCTCACTCATACTTTGAAAGTTCCTCTTCTCAGGCAGGGAGCAATGCAGGGAGAAAAGTCATTAGAGTAACATTTACAGGTAGTAAATTTAGACTTAACTTGAGTCACCTACTGCTCTTAGTTTGATGTCTGAAGCCACCCATGAGATATGAGCTGATCTCTGTTGGGTTCTGAGCTCGAGGCTGCAGAAAGCAGTCACAGGAGGGTTCAGGTGGGAAGGGATCACACCAGAGGTTATCTAGGCCAAGCTCCCTGCTCTAGCAGGGTCACTAGAGCACAGCACTCAGCACTGGGGCCAGATGGATTGGGAATCTCTCCAGAGAAGGAGACTCCACAAGCTCTCTGGGCAACCTGGAGCAGTACTCTGGCATCCTCAGAGCAAACAAGTTCTTCCTCATGCTTAGCTGGAACTTCCTCTGCTCCACTTTGTGCCTGTTGTGTCACATCCTATAGCTTGGCCCCATGGAGCAGATCCTGGCTCCAGCCTCTTGCCACCCTCCCTTCAGCTCTTTCTCTCCATGGATCAGGTCTCCTCTCAGCCTCCTCTTCTCCAGGCTAACCAAGCCCAGCTCCCTCAGCCTTTCTTCCCAAGGGAGATGCTCCAGCTCCTCAGCATCTCTCTGCTGGACTCGCTGCAGCAGTTCCACATCTCTCTAGTGCTGAGGAGCCCAGAACTGAACACAGTTCTCCAGCTGGGACCTCCCCTGGACTGAGAATGGTAGCATCACTTCTCTCAACCTCAGGCTATGTCAGGGAAAGCAATCCCTCCCTGGCTCTTGTTAAGCTGGAAGGCTCCTAAAACCATGCCAGAGCAAGGCTGAGAATGGAAGCTAGGCTCTAGGGGCATGCAGTGGCCACAGTCTTCAGGGTCAGCAGGAAGCTGGGGCTGCTTGTGCCCGACAGGCCTCCCTGGAGCCAGAAGAGGCTGGTTGATTGCAGGTTGGTTGAGGCTAACAAACAGCTGAAGCTCCCCTGGGCTCCTTCCAGAGCACCTCCTTCATCACACACCATCAGAGACTCAGAGCTCATGGTGGCACCTAGCTCCTGAGATACTTCCCAAAACAGAGGTCCTCCCTCCCTTCCCAACCTACTGGTTTTGAGAGCATGGATTCCTCCAGCACTCTGCCTAGACCACATAAGGCAGAAAGGGCTGGAACCTCAGGAAACCACAGCTCTAACTACTACTTTAGAGAAGCAACAGCACCAATTGCCATGCTCTCTAATTGCTGTGGAGTTACCACACATTTCCTCAGGGATGCCAAGCAGTTGTTACCCTGTTTTGCTCTTTTATGTGTTCCTGTAAAGCAGGGAAAAAGTCAGGTTGGCATCCTCAAAATCCTAGAATGGTTTGGGTTGGAAGGGACCTCTGGAGGTCATCTAGTCCAACCCCCCTGCAGTGGGCAGGGACAAAATGATCCTTGCCCTTCTACTATGATGTTGTGAACAATCCATTTAGGCTGGAAAAGACCTCAAAAGTCCAACCATCAAGCCAACAGCAGCATGCCCTCAAGTGTCAGGGTGATGTCCTTCCCCCTTTCGAGTTGATACATCAACTTGTGCCCCATGAAGAAGCATAAGATCAGTTATTACTTAACCAAGAGCTAATTACCCCAGTTAGTGATGCAAGTTCTCTGTTGGCACTAGCTGAGCTTGAAGGTCCATTCCAACCCTGACAACAAGTCTCTGCTGTTGGGAATGGAAGAACAACAGTGTGTGAAAATCTCCCTCCTCTTCAGAGAGACCCTTGTAAAAAAGTTCCTTTTCAACCCCTCCATTTAAACACCAAGCAGCTTTCTGATTTTATATAATCAAGGAATGGAAAACCCAATTTTTATTAACATGTTGTACATTTACAATCTTTTATTAGCTAATCAACATCAAACATGCAAAAATAAGCGCTAGATACAAACCTCTAACAAGAATGCTTCCTGCTTCCACTACAATGGTTGAGAAAAATCAAGAAAGGATGTGTTCTGGAAGTTGTTAAAATTGAACTAGTTCAGTTTGTGGTGGTTTGTTGTTTTTTTTTTTTCCTTTTCAGTCATGAAATTACCTATTTAGACCCTAAAAATGATGTCTGTAACTCATCCTTGCAAAGGCATCTTCAGAGACACGGAATCACCAGCTCGTTTGTCATGTGAGTACATTCTCAAAGCAAGAAATAAGGCAGTAGCACTAATGATTTCATATTGAACCCTATGCACATAACTAAGAACTTGAGAAGGACTTCAACACTATGGTAGACTAGAAAGAAAGAACATTTAGACAAGCCTTAGCTTGGGCCTGAAATGTTCTCACTTCCTCTCTGCAACCTCCTTAAAAAGATTTAGGGTTTGGAGAAAAAGAAAAACCCAAAGGCTTTGTGACTCCTTCAAAGCAATCCCTGCTTGATCCTCCAGAGAAGCTGGACATCCAGGTCTTCCCCATGGAAATAAGTTAGCTAAGTCAGGATTTACTTCACCAGAGGATCATAAAAGAAGGCAAAGAGGAGCTTAAAGGAGAAGCTAGTGGGAGTACTGAAATCTTTGATCAGAAAAGGGTCTTGGACAATTGTGGAGAAGAGGGAAGAGAAATGGATTTCAGCTCTGGTTATAACTTTCCCCCCCCCAGTGCAAATGTCCATCTTTAAAGTACTTTTGAGCAGAGTCCAATTTGGGACCTCACCTCACAAAACCTTAACAATCCAAATGGGTTTGTCTTTTTTTTTTTGTTTGTTTTTATTCAAGTACAAACTTAAGTCATACTTCCTCTCTCTTTTTTTTTTTAAATCCTTTGTTTTGTTGTTTCAAGAGTGTTTATTGTTGCTTATTGATCTTTGGTCGCAAGAAACAATCATGCCACCCCCAGGGCTGATCCCCTAAGGTGGCAGCTGTTGCTTCTTTGCCACACATTAAGGCCCTCCCCCTCTTTCAGGGTATGCCAACATACACTAGGTCAAGAAAACTCCAGCAGCACTTCAGCCTCTCCCTCCAGGGACCTACATGATGTAGACTTTCTCAGCTTGTGAGAAGTTGAAGACTTCTTTGGTTCTTGGGCAAACTACTTTGTCATCTTGGCGAATAGAAAGCAGAGACTGAAAAAGAGGGAGATACAAAGATGATATTCACAAGAATTCAAAGCAGTATTTCACTTGTTTTTAAGGAAAATTTACTGAATATAGGTTGAGGTCAAAATATCTTGGGCCACAAAGGTACTTGTTCTACATTATTGCTCTCCAGAGGCAAAGATTTCTAATGGGGTTTGAGTTCATGTTATAGAGTTGATATATTCAATCCAACCTTAGCTTCTTTAAAGACCAATTTAATCACATCAATATATCAATTACTGCATGGAGTTCTTTCTTTTGTTGATATAACAGACACCTGGACTGCAACCTGCTCCAGGTGACCCTGCTTTGACAGGGAGATTGGACTACAGGATCTCCTTGTAGCCTGGAGCAGAGCAGCCTGAGGGGGATCGAGCCATGCTGAGCAATCCTTGCAGGGTGGGGAGCAGGAGGCTGGGGCCAGGCTTTGTGCTGGGGTGCCCAGGGACAGCACTAGAGCCAATGGGCACAAGTTGCAGCTCAACAGGAGGAGGAACTTCTTTCCTTGCAGGGTGCTGGAGGCCTGGCCCAGGGAGCTGCTGGAGTCTCCATGTCCGGAGAGATTCCCAAGCCAACTCGAGCCCATCCTGGGCAAGCTGCTCCAGCTTCTGCTGCTCTGGCAGGGGAATTGGGCTAGATGATCCCCAGAGGTCCCTTCCAACCCCTAACACACTGTGAATATGACAGATTATAGAATTCATACAATAATAGATACTTCTCCCTTTCTGAGCTCCTAACTCTTATTTTGCCTCAGGAAATTCTTAGAGCCCGTGCTCTTCTAGACTGGGGTGGGGGGGCAGTCCCTGCTTTCCCCACTTACATTGTATCCATAGACATAGCCATTTGGTAGCATCATGGGAGGGTTGTTTTCATTCATGACATCCCCTGAAATCTTGCAGACTAGTCGTGAGTTGGCACAATGTGCCATGGGCAGAGGCTGAGCCAGCTTGTTCAGGGATTTGCTACACACAGGGCAGTCTGGGTTTTTGGAGCTCCCATCCTCTTTGTAACACTGCCTGTGGGACAGCAAGTTAAGGCAACAAGCAGCACAGTGTGCAACAACAATTAGTTAATGACTAACACTGCAAAAAGTGTGAAAATACAGGGTTAAAAAGCAGGGACTAGTGAGGCTCTGCAGGGCTTTGTTTCAGGGCCTCACCTCCAGCACTGGGAGCACTTTGGGTGCCACAAGATCCAAAGGATCTAAAGCTGCTGGAGAGTGTCCAGAGGAAGCCAGGAAGATGGGGAAGGGTCTAGAGGGGAAGCTGGGTGAGGAGAGGCTGAAGTCACTTGGTTTGTTCAGCCTGAGGGGAGACCTCCTGGTGGTCTGCAGCTTGCTGAAGCAGCACCAGTCCTTCCAACACACCAGTTTGGGGCAAGCCAACTAAGTTTCAAAAGATGCAGGATATATTTGAATAGTCTCAGAGAAACACACTCAAATTCATCCTATAAGTAAGTGCTTAAAAGCAGGAATTCTGACCTGGCTCATTAACTTTTGCAGGTATCTTCACTGACTTAAGACACAAGAAAGCCTAATATGCAAACACAAGGTAGATTTCACCTTACACATGTGGCTTGGTTTATTTAATTAAGCCACAATATTAGTTATTATCCCCTACCCCCTTAAGTTAACAAAGAGACCTATTAATACTCCACTTAAACAACTCAGGAGCCAAAAAATATCAAAGGTCCCATTTCCTCTGAGCTCTGAAAAAAATCCCAAGCACACAAAACCTCCCTCCCCAGGGCTTTTTCTGCACCCAAGAGTAGGATCTGCATGGAAGGATACGGTGTTTTGATAGCTGAGAGGCCTGCCTGGAGTGTGATAGTGAAAACAGAATTGTTTCCCAGCTGATGTAGCCTGTAGTTATCATATCTAAACTGTTGGATCAGCATTCTCCATCGAGCTGGGTCCAAGAGATCCTGGTAAAAAACAAACACAACACAAGGCTAAGTTGTTTTCAAGCTCATTGGCCCAAGGGGGAAGAGCCTGGGAGTGGTAAATTGTGGCAAAACTCACTGGGCTGGATCCAGCACAAAAGAAAAGCAGAAAGCCTCCTGGATTAATACATTGATTAAAGATATTTTGATCTGAAAAACCTTTCTGACAGACTGAAATGTTAATTTTACCTACACTCAGAACTCCTAGTCCCCATATTAAAGACAACTCCAGAGAGTGAACTCTGATGTGTTTATCTAGATAATTATTAGAGGACCCAAAACACAAATTACATAAACTAGGATGTTTTAGGTCAGATCCATGAACAGTGGGGAATTTATTCCAATGGTATAGTTGTACATAAAACAATTACTGCTTTTTGCTTGCTCTCCCCCTCAAGGAAACACTCTGTCCAAACTAGCCCTCAGAACTAAATATAGGAAGCAATAAGCAGGACATGAAAAATCTAAGTGCTAAAACAATGAGAAGCTCTGTCTTACCCCCAGATCCCAACCACCAGGATCCTTCTAGGGCTCCCTGGGCTATATACAGGCAAAGACTGGTTATTCAAATTAAGGAGCAGAATATCTCTTCAGATTATCACTGCATTTTCCTGTAAGGATAAACCTCTGCAAGCTGTGTTTGCTGCACCCCAAATGCCCAGGAGCACATTACCTTGTAGGGGGAGATATGAGTGTCTGAAGGAAAGGCCAACATCCCCATCACTTGTCGAACCTCATCCAGCTGGCTCCCCTCAGCCTGGCTGAAATGCTTTCTGGCATGTCTGAAAGGCAGAAGGGATACCTTTGGAAAAGAGCTTGCTTTCTAAAGCAGCTCAACTCACATCAGTTAGGTAAATATTGCAGAGGAACACCTCAAGATTCTGCTTGCAATACATCAACTCCAGAAGGTGAAGCATTTCAAGGGCCTGAGAAGAGAAACTGCAAGGTCATGGAGTAGAAAACACCTTTTTGTGCCAGGGAAATAGAAAGAAAGAAAGAAACTGAGTAGAACTTCAATACCAGTTTTTGTACTTTCATGCACACTGATTATAAGTAAGACAAGGCTGAAAACATAAATGTGAAAGAAGGGACAGAATTCAACTGATTTAAAGCAAAATACACAAACTTTAATGCAGAAAATTCATACTAAACCCAGAGAATTATCCAAGAAACAGAATACTATTATGATATTATACAGTAGATTACTATAAAGATACAAATATAATATAAACAAATAATTATATATTAAATATGTCATGGTATTCATTAAATAGTATTTATATAGTTAGTTTATAAATATATATGTTATGTATTGTGTTTATATTATATATTATAGATAATATACAATATCCAAATATAACATATTATATATTATAGATAATATATCATATCTAAATATAACATATTATATAATATCTAAATATAACATATTACNCCAAGTCATCTCCAAAATACTTTGGTGTTCAAAGATTCTGTTAAAATCTATTTAAAGGGATAAATACCTTTTAGGAATACACAGTGGTTGATTTTTCCATTGCCTATTTTATCAGTTGAATTAAAAATACCCTAGATAAGGAATTTTTTCCCCCTTAATNATCATATCTAAATATAACATATTATATAATATCTAAATATAACATATTACATATATCATATTTATTATTATATTATATATGATATATAATAGCCTACATATAATCCATAATNACTGTGTTCTACCTCCCTTTAGGTCATCTCTGTGCTGAGAGCACAGCCTCTTCAGCAGGGTTGCAGGACTCTCACTTCCTCTCCCACCCAAAGAGGAAGCAATGGAAGTTAGGTAGGACACACTGTTTCCACCCAGCTTCCTCTTCTGGGAGAGTGAGCTACGAATGGAAACATTGTTGGCCAGGTGATTACTCTTACTAAAGGGACATGAAAAGGGTTAAAATGTAGCTAGCTAGTGTGTATCTCTACAGAAGCCTGGACAGGGAGTAGCAAGAACTGAACACAAACACAAGGATTTGTTCTTCCAGCTCTGCCTGGCAGATGCCTCAATGCCTTTAGCTCAGAGACCATTCTGACTACTAGTAAAACTCCTGCTCCAGAGGGACCTGGGCCCCCCTCTACTCCTGCTCCAGAGGGACCTGGGCCCCCCTCTACTCCTGCTCCAGAGGGACCTGGGCCCCCCTCTACTCCTGCTCCAGAGGGACTACTCCAAAGTCCCAATCTTATTTTTATATGCCACTTCAAGCCCACTTCATAATAGAAAAGTTTGCTTTGCACTCTTTGCCTTATTTATATTCACAGTGGTTTTCCTCTCCTCTTTGCCTTGCACTTCCAAGCCTCCTCTGCTAAGCTCCCTTAGAGGAAAGTCCTTTTGTCCTCCTAGTCTAAAAGCTCCAGCAATTAAAAGCACTGATTTAATAAGCCATTATCATTGGAAAGCTCACCTCCATTTTCACCTAAAAGCAATATGTCCTTTCAGAAGTTTCTCAGCAGGCAAAGCTTTCAAACTTGATTTAAACACCAGCTGCCTTCCAGTTCCCTGAGTTCCACTCACACAGGAAACTAGTTGGTAAACAGCTTCTTGCTTCTGCTTTCTAATGGATGCCTGACCTATTTATTGCACCAGGGACACAATGCTGAAAGAATCCTGCTGCAGGCACTCAACAGAAGCCAGCTAATCAAAACACAAGTTGCAATGCTTTGCTAGAAGCAGTGAGATTTAGGCTACACTTCCCCCAAATATATTCCCTTATTCATTACATATTTTGAAGCAGAATACAAGAGTAAAAAAAAATACCATTTCTAAGCCACATTAAAGTATTGAGATATTGAGCTCTGTGCACTGTTGAGTGAATGCAGGATTTCTGTAGCTCCTTTTTGTTGTGTAAGTGATGGGAGTTAAAGCAGCATTGTTCTTATGGGCAAGTTATCATTGCTGAGTATAAAATATCTGTCAACTCTGGATTTCCACAGGGAGATGGAATAAACATGAGTCACCCCTCAGAACATTCAGTGTGGGAGATGGCAGTTTTAAACCTCAGAGGTTATGTTTCTCCACAGCAAGAGTGCTGGGGCCTGTGCAGAGGTGACAACTTGCACATTCTGAGGTGGAAAAGGGATCAGAAGGAATCAAATATCCAATAACAACACTAAAATCCAGGCTGACCTTACCTGCTTTGCCCCAGTTCTCAGCCTATCTCCTTATTCCAAGCTCTATGCCTGTCCCCTCTGGTTTCTAAGCTACCTAAGGAAGCTGCAGCTCAAATAAACTAGTTTTTTAGAGCATGGACAACTCAGACTTAAGATGCATGACTGCACATTTGGCAAAGGGGCAAATGTAGCAGAGAGAAAAGCTAAAGGCACAAAGGCACAGGGTTTGTTGGCTACAAAGAGCACTTCCTGGGAAGGAAAAAGGTAGAAAGCCATTCAGCTAAGTACCTGACAATTCCTTACACCTTGCTAGAGTTCTCCACTCCTAAGTGCACACCTCTAAGTGCTCTAGCTAATTCTGATGTTAACTGGTCCCTTTGCATTGGGACCAAGAGACTGATGGGTTAGGTACAAGTAGGAATGATATGAGTTGGCTCCAAGCAAGCAAAACATTTGAATTAAAGGAGAAAATGATTTCCTTGAGCAAATTACCTCAAGGTGAGTAATTCTGGGGTGGTTAGATTAGATTAGATATTAGATTGTCCTCTCCACTGCACTTGCACTACCTTTTCCTTTATTCTTCTGTTTAAAGAACTAAGTCTCTCACCCAGTCTAGTCCAGAAAAGTTTTAGTTTGCCCTGCAGATGAGTTTCTAGCTCTAAAACTTGGCAAAGTGCTCAAATCCTTTCAGTCTGTGCTTATTTTCATCGTTTTCTCTAGTGCTGTTGCTCCTCTGACCAAAAAGCACCTTGGCCATAAATACAAGCCTCCTGCTGCTTTCAGTTTCTGGAGTAGCTAGTGTGCTTTGAAAAGGTAGTGAGATTTTCAGCTTCTTTAGCATCAAATGTGTCAAATGCTAAGTGGCAACAGTGTTGTCAATCTGCCTAGAAAACTTGTCACCTCCCCCTTAGGTTTAAATGCTCTTACAAAACAACCTGCTGGCAGCTCCTCTCTCCCTTGTCCCTGATGCTTTTGTGGTGCTGGCAAGAGATCACTGCTTATAAGAAAGAGCAACAACACCTCTGATAGTCCCAGCAGCACAATACCACTCCAGTTCAGCAGAACTGCTCGCTTGTCTTATCCTAGAACACATCTAGGGGCATAGGGCTGATAGGGATGGTTGGAATGGATGAGCTTAGAGGTCTCTGCCAACCTTAATCACAGAATCCTAGAATGGTTTGGGTTGGAAGGGACCTCTGGAGGACATCTAATCAGCAACTATGCAGATGATCCCAAGCTTGAGTTGGTTGCAGCTCTATACAAAAGGTGAAGCTGGCCTAAAACATGACTTGTGGGACAAAGTTTGGTGAAGACAGTAAAGCAGAAGAGAAGTGTTAAGCTTTAGATGTTTAAGAACCATCTAGTTGCTCTCCTTAGGGCCACGGTTTAGTGTCCTGGGGGTGCTAGGGATGGTTGAACTTGAGCTTAGAGGTGTCTTCCAACCTTTGTGATTCTGGGATGGGTGTTTCCTTAAACCTTTGTGATTAGAAGTGCACTGAGTTCCTATGAGGAGGTAGCTGCACCTCTGGAAAAAAATCAGCTCAAAGTACATATATTCATTACATCATACACCACTGGAAAATTAATTGTTTTATGGAAAGTATTGGTTTCTAGACCTTGCTAGACAAATTCAGCAGCCACAGATTCCAGTGGCCACATAACTAGGCAGTATGGCAATAATATAGTCCCATGTGTCCAATGAAACAGAAAATCATCTTGTTGAGAGAATTGTTCAGTGAGCAGCCCCAATTTCCTACCTGACAGCATCCAGTCTCTTGTTCTGTCGAATGAGCTCGATGAACTCCTGAATCCTGAGGCTGAACTCCAGGCAGCTCTGAGGTGAAAGACAAGCCAAGAGTGTTAGATAGTGTTAGGAGCTTAAGTACTGTGCATGCCCAACACATTCTTCATATACAATCTTGGTTTTGCTTGCTTTTAGGTATCCATGCAAAGAAAGTTGAAATGCTGATTGGAAGGACAAGATATCAGCACAAGATTCCCTAAAAGCAAAGCAAAACCTCCTTTTGTCTCCTTCAAACCTTCAGTGTTCAGCAAGGAGGAACTTTTTCCTACTGACTGAGATGCAAGAGAGGGTAACAAGTGCTTTCTTGGTGTTTCCTTACAAGTTGAAGTAGGACATTCAACCCAAATCTGGGGCTATGTGGTAATTTAAGACCAGAGAGGTTTACCCAGGAGACTACAAGGATCCTTTTACCAAAGTGCCCAATATCAACAAGCACCAGCACAGAATTCCAGGAGCTGCAATCCCCTCTCTTCCTTAAACTTCTATCCCATTCTTCTTCTCAAGCCATGCTGGAAACAAGCTCAAGCAAGAAAACCAAGTAGCATTTACCTGCTTTTGGGAACAGAACAAGTTGGAGAAGCTTACTCAAGTTGACAGTGTCTCTTGAAAGCAAATTTCTAGCAACAGTTCTCACAAACCTATTAGAAAAAACCCTTGGGATAGATGGAAATAAAGATTTTTCCCTCCAGAAAAGAACAAGTCATTCTGCTTTATAGGGACACTGTCAACTGGTTGATCACCTTGTGGGAACAAAGCCCCAAACTCCTCTGCGCCTTGTGGGAATGGTTTTCAGCTCCTGCCCCATCCTTGTAGGGAATTAGTTGCCATTTTCTATTGTCTATCAGCACAGTAAGCTCAAAACTCCTAAGCAAGCCATGAGAACATCAACCTGATTTATCATATTAAAATAGAATTATTTGAGGACAAGAAATTCTTTTCCAGCTATGGATTTTGCTGTACTTAAGCTCATGTTTAGGAGAGGATATCCTCATGGCTAGGCTTTGTGAACGCAGCTCCGGGCAGGGCTCCATCCACACTCTTCCCAAGTGTGCTGCTGGCTGCAAAGGCCAATTTGGGACAGACAAGAGTGGTTGCCAAAGGCACAGCACAAGGACTCCTCAGGAGGTAGAAGATGCAAGACACGATTCTTTCTACGCTGTCTTTTCTCCTCCAGAGTGATCCTGTGTGCCTGCTCCAAACCATCAGCTGNGAATTAAACTGTTGGACTGATTTAAGTTCTGAATCGCCAATGATGATATGAGGATGATGAGAAACTTCCTGAGGGGCAGGTTGATATAAAACTTCTGTTTTCTTTAAGCTAACTTCCAGCCCCAAAAGCTGAGCAGTGGCTGCAAAGCAGGATGTTAAACACTGCAGAGCTCCTTGTGTCTGGGCAACAAGGGCAGCGTCAGCAGCATAAAGCAGCTCCTGGACAAGATGCTTTATGGGCTTAGGATGGGCCTGCAAACCCCTTAGGTTAAATAGGCTTCCATCAGTATGATATCTAATGGAGATCCCATCCTGGTCATCCAATTCTGCCCTGGCCCTTTGGAGCATCATGCTGAAAAAGAGTGGGAATAGAGTTGGTCGGAGATGACCCGGAGGAGAGGATAAAAAGAGCTGTAAATAGCTTGGTTTGCTGAATCTTCAGGTGAGCTGCAAAGCAATCACTGGAGGGGTTGGGTAACTCCAAGAGTCCTAGACCATGAGATGCTGCTTCCATTCACCTTTGGGTCCCTTCCAACAATTCCACAGGAGGATAAGCAGCTCAGATCCACAAGGATAACAAGACTCCCAAGCCAACAGAATATTTAGAGGAGGCTTAAAACATGAAAGAGGTAGATTTTAGAAGATGAATATTGCTGAGAGGCCAAGCAACCAGAAATAGAAGAAAGGTTTAGTTTAGTGATTTCTCTTCTGCCAACTCTCAACTCAGAGCCTCAACTTTTTGTTTAACAAGGGTATGGCTTGCAGAAATAGATTTGGTATTGTTTTCCAATCATTTGTTGAAGATTGGTGATGAAAGGAGTNAGTATTGTTTTCCAAAGAGGGAAAGAGTCTATCTCATTTTTTTACTCTTCCTATTGATCATTTGTTGAAGATTGGTGATGAAAGGAGTAAGAGGGTCAGATTTTCTTTCTTATATTAATTAACATATTAAGATTACACAAGAGGGATTTTTAAGCAGTAAAATTAGGCAATAGCTTTTACATACCAACTCTGCTTTTCCTTTAGTGGTTTCCATACCAAGATCATCATTTTCTTTAGAGCAATCACTGGCTGATTGACTTTTGCATCCCATCTTCAGTTCAGGCTCATTTTGCTGCCCCTGAGTGACAGAAAATGTCACTCTCTGCTTCTCAGGGTTTTTTTTTGGTTCAAGAAAACTCTTAGTTGAATAAAATAAGACACAAAGCTGTGTCAAGCTTGTGAGCTACTGGAGCTCCAGCTACAGAGATCTTCTTCCAAACAAGAGTTTTGTACTTACTGTTCTTATTTTAACTCACTCCAGACCTATAATTTCAAGCCAAGTGACCACATCAGAGAGCCAAGGGAGCATTTAGAACACAGTGGAAGCAAAACATCACCAGAGAGTGTGTTGTCATACCTTCATTTTTCGGAGCCTGGATTTGTTATCATGACACCAAGCCAAGCAAGTCATAGTCTCTTGTCTTTCCAATGACTCTTCCACTTCTTTAGCAGTCAAGAACATCTCAATGTTTACCAAGTCCTTCAAAAGAAACCAAACAGGAAAGCAGGTTTTGTTCAAGTTGGACTGAGATTTGACAGAGCAACCCACTCCTCAAGAGAACTGGATGCAGAGACACAGAAGAGTTTGTTCTCAACACCTCTAGCTTACAAGAAGCCAGAGTTCATTTTAAAGAGCATTTCCACTCACTGAGAGATATTCTGATAGAGGGATAGAGGCTATTTTTCTACTTCCACAACTTGAAACAAAGAAAAAGAGTAAAGATTCAAGCTTTGTGACCAGATTCATCTTTTCAGTGTAGTGCCCACTTTCAGGAGTACCTGGTTCCTTTCAAGCTTGGTGGACAATGTCAGCTGGGCCACCACAATGTCTTAACATTTGCTACATAAAAAGAGAAGGATCTAAATCTACTTTATCTAGCTATCTCTAACTAGTGAGTTTTAAGTCCTTCTGTGGTCTGAGGTCTCCAATTTCTCTCCCACTTGCTTCATCCCAGAATGTCAGGGGTTGGCAAGGCCCTAGAAAGCTCATCTAGTGCAACCCCCCTGCCAGAGCAGGAGCACCTAGACCAGCTCACACAGCAATGTGTCCAGGCAGCTCTGCAATGGCTCCAGACAAGGAGACTCCACAGCCTCCTGGGCAGCCTGGGCCAGTGCTCTGGCACCTGAACTGCAAACAAGTTTATCCTCAGCTTAAAACTAAACCTGCTGTGCTCCAACTTGCTCCCATTGCCTCTTGTCCTACCATTGGATGCCATGGAGCAGAGCCTGGCTCTCTCCTCCTCACACTCACCCTTCCCAGATTTCTAAGCATTGCTGAGGTCTCCTCTCAGTCTCCTCTTGTCCAGGCTGCAGAGACCCAGCTCTCTCAGCCTGTCCTCCTAGGGCACATGCTCCACTCCTTTCAGGNCACAGTCTCCAGTTAGACTCCTGTTGTGAGCTGCTGATTTTCAGCTGCTTACAATAGTTCTGTCTGCAACATCTGACACTGAGGTGATACTTACTACATTAAAAAAAACCAGTTAGGCAACAGGTGAGCCACAAGATTCCTCAAGTAATCCAATCATATTCATTATCCTGCTGAATGGCAATAACATGACATCTCCTCAAGCTTCTCTGAGCTCTGTGTCCTCTTTATGAAGAGCATTTGCTTTTATACCCAATTAAAAGCATATTAATTGAAAAAACACTGGAGATACTAAGCAGACAAATCACTCTTTTCATCTAATGTGTTATCTTTCTCTAGTTTAAGCTTCAATGTGAAAAAACAGAGTTATTTTCAGAAGTATTGGTTTGCAGTCAATGAGCTCCTCAACCAGCAAGCCTCAACTGGGAGCAAAAGGATTGGAGACAAAACTCTTACATAAAAGGAGAATTCCAACATTCCTTTTGCAATTTTAAAGTGTGGGGGGGAAGGTTCTCTTTGGTACAGAAATGCTAATGAGAGCTGTGGTTGCCAAAAGAAGTCCAAGTTTGGCAGCTGGCCTCTTAAATAGACAGTATGTCACCAGAAAAGAGAGGAGAGCATTGAATTCAAAGAGTTGCTTTCCATCACATTTAAATTGCATCAATACAGAGGATTTTCTATCTAGTCAGAAGAGAAGTAAAAAACAAAAGAAAGAAAAACATTTGTAGGGCAAGAAACAGCTTTTGCATTTGATAAGAGGTAGTTCCAAGTCTTAATCATGCAGATTAAGAAACTGAGATACAATGAGGTAATAAACACTTCACAAGCCCACTACCTACCTACCTATCCATCCCACTACCTACCTACCTATCCTGGCAGTGGCTTTGCATGTGGAGAAGCAGCTGAAAGCAACCAATCTGTTGCCATACACTCCCCTCTCCTCCAAGTGCCACAGCATTCAGCATCCCAACAAATATTCTCTGTCTGGGATCTAAAAATGAAAGAGCCATTCCCAAGTCTGGAATGCCCAGCTTTTTGCAAGCCTCTCAAGGCTTAGTGCTGCACTTCCAGGAGTGCAGAGGCACAAAGATGATGGCAGTGCTCTCAAACCAGACCTCTTGGCATTAACTTTCCCATCTCCTCTCCATGGCCAGCAGCATTTTGCCTAAAGGAATTACCTTGCCTACAAATGCAGAGTAGGAAGATGAACACACAATCAGGAAGGTTGGCAGAGAGCTCTAAGCTCATCAAGTCCAACCATCCCTATCCCCACTAAGCCATGGCCCTAAGGAATGCAGCTAGATGTTTCTTAACCCCATCCAGGCCTGGTGACTCCAGCCTCCCTGGGCAGCCTGTTCCCTTCCAGTACAGAAATTTCTCCTTCTATCTAGCACCAAAACCTCACCTTTAGTTAGCCTTCTAAAATAAGACTGAACAATAGTTTCAAGTGGCTCAAAGAGGAGAACTCTGACCACAAGTATGACTGAATTCTCCAGATACTAAAAGATGAGACATAGCCAAAGCATTTTATTTCTTTCTAGTACCAAGAAGCACCACCCAGATTTTATCTTTTCTACTTCAATATTGGCCTAAAGTGAACTCACCTTCCCTTCCACTCACTCCCTCACCAGGTAACTATGAACTTCTTGATCATAAAATGACTTATTTAATGCCATTCCAGCAGTGCAAACATTGGAGAAGATTCATTAGAGCAAAGAGACACTGAAGTGAAATCAGAGAGAGTTATTTAAACAAAGAAGCCATTTATCCAGCACCCTGTGCTCTGCCCTGATTTACATATATATAGCTTTGAAATTATCCCTGCTTCTTAAGCTAAAAGTGCCTCCAGGGAGGGAGGTTCCCAACCCTAGGAGCTCCAATTATGAAGGTATAAAATACTATGAAGAATAGAGATTCCTTTCTGATGATTACTACTACACAGATAGTCCTGGCTAACATAAAAGCTACATCACTCTCTAGCATTTCCATTTGCTGAGGTGGCTTCTTGGTAAGAGCATCCCAAGCATGTAGATGCATGTCCTCCTCTCCCTTGGGCATCTTTGGGATGAGCAGGAGTTGACAGAGGCCAAATTCTGCAGAGATCTCACTCTTTTACTAAGGCTGTTTCTCCTTTGTGCCTTGGTTTTAGCAGACTCCAGCAGCTACCCTCACTAGAAGGAAAGGTTGCAGCAAGTATGGACTGGTTAGGAGACACCAAAAAGAGTCAACACTGCAGAGATTTGCAGAAGCTTTGCTCCAGAGAGGAGGAATTCAGAATAAACCTTCCAGAAGCTATAGGACAAACCTAGTTAAAAAGCCTTTGCTAATGCACTTGGGCATTCAGGAGGATAGGAAGCATTCATTTAAACTTATACTGCTGGTTCAGTTCTGAGCTCCTCACTCCCTCCCAGAAGGGCATGGAGCTGCTGGAGTGTGTGCAGAGAAGGGCAAGGAAGCTGGGGAAGGATCTAGAGCACAAGTGTGCTGAGGAGCAGCTGAGGCTTGGTTAGGCTGGAGAAGAGGAGGCTCAAGGGAGACCTTCTCCCTCTCTCCAGCTCCCTGCAAGGAGCTTGGAGTGAGCTGGGGGTTAGTCTCTTCTCCAGGGTTAACAGTGAGAGGAAATAACCTCAAGTTATACCAGGGAAGGTTTAGATTGGATGTCAGGAGGAATTTCCTTACTGAAAGGGTTGTTAAGTCTTGTCCCAGGCTGCCCAGGAGGTGCTGGAGCCTCCATCCCTGGAGGGGTTGAAGAAACATCTAGATGCTCTCTTTAGAGCTATGGTTTAGTGCCCTGGGGGTGATAGGGATGGCTGGACTTGATGAGCTTAGAGGTCTCTTCCAACCTTCATGATTCTGTCATTCTGTGTCTGATTTCAAAGTTGATTTTTTCTGCCTCCTGATTCCCTCTACCATGTCCTTCCCAAGCCTTTCTGCACTCATGATGAACTTCCCTCCTGTCTCATTTTTTGCTTTTCTGCCTCCCCAAACCCTCCACACCTCTTGACATTTCCCAGCCATAGAATCCTAGAATGGTTTGGGTTGGAAGGGAGCTCTGGAGCTCATCTAGTCCAACCCCCCTGCAGTGGCCAGGGACATCCCCAACTAGAGCAGCTTGCCCAGAGCCCTGGCAAGCCTCACCTGCAATGCCTCCAGGGATGGGAACTCAACCACCTCCCTGGGCAACCTGGGCCAGTGTTCCACCACCCTCGTGGGGAGGAACTTCTTTCTAATAGCCAGTCTAAATATACTCTTCTCCAATTTCAAACCATTGCCCCTTGTCCTTTCACTACAATCTCCCTGCAGTCTCTCTAACAGCTTTCCTAAGGTGTGCTCACTAAAACCACACACCTTCTGGTACTGCCTGCTTCAGAGCCAAAGACAGAAGTGATTCAGCCACCTCCTTTTTTACTCATCCACTTTAGTACAGCCTCCTACTTGCAAAAAGCACTTAGGGCGGTTATTAACAAGCTGTTTTCCCCAACACATCCTCTACTCCTGCCTCACTGTTTATAGCTCAGCACCTTTTACCCAGCAGGATATTCTATCATGCTAAGCACAGGAATAAATGACTATAAGGAGATAAAAATCTTCAGGTGCATCACTGGGCATCAAAGCCTCTGATGCCACTTTCCTCTGCTCTGCTGACACCTCCTCTGNGATTCTATGACAAGAGAAATATGAGAGGCATAAGCAACACCAAACCTCCTCTATACCTAGGCAATCCACAGGTGATAACAACCACTCTCCCTTCAGATAAAAAGTCCCTATCTTGAATCACCAGCCTTCCAGAGCAAGCATTTTGTAATAAATTAGCTATTTTCACACACTACAGGTAACTCATTTTGACTCAAAGGGCTGAAAAAAAACCCCAGACATCAACATCACAGCACACTTCATGTTGGCTTTTGAAGTGTCAAATAGATTTGTCATGAGGAAGTCTGATGTGCTGCATCAGCCTTGACTCTTTCACATTTACATACTTGTAATTCCCCAAGATGCCTGAGCCAAAGTGCAGCTGGGAAGCTCTAGAGCAACTGCAGCACTTTGCAATGCAGATGAACACAGCTAGACAGTCATTATTATTCCCAGCTAGGCAAAGTTGCCATGCCTACCCTGCCAACAGCCAAAACACATCAGCTCTAGCCTGGTGCTTTATGGTAACTCAAAACATCTACAAGTTCATATCCTGGCACCTTCATGCAATCCCAGAATGGTGGGAAGGGATCATTCCAGAGCTCATCTAGGCCAAGCTCCCTGCTCTAGCAGGGTCACTAGAGCTCAGCATTGGGGCCAGAGGTTTGGGAATCTCTCCAGGGAAGAAGACTCCACAAGCTCTCTGGGAAATCTGTCCCAGTGCTCTGCATCCTCACAGTGAAGTTCTCCCTCATGCTTAGCTGGAACTTCCTCTGCTCCACTTTGTTGCTTGGCCCCATGGAGCAGAGCCTGGCTCCAGCCTCCCTTCA
Organism: Bucco capensis; assembly: GCA_013396975.1. Lineage (NCBI taxonomy): Eukaryota > Metazoa > Chordata > Aves > Piciformes > Bucconidae > Bucco > Bucco capensis. The sequence continues at coordinate 64,526 of VWZO01010117.1, forward strand.
GCTCCTTCTCTCCATGGATCAGGTCTCCTCTCAGCCTCCTCTTCTCCAGGCTAGCCAAGCCCACCTCCCTCAGCCTTTCCTCCCAAGGGAGATGCTCCAGCTCCTCAGCATCTCTCTGTTGCACTCACTCCAGCAGCTCCATGTCTTTCTTGTGCTAAGGAGCCCAGAACTAACAGTTCTGCAGTGAAGCCAAGAATACCTTCAAGCATTATGCTAGCCATTATTTCCCCATTCAAAGTTGCAGTGTTATGAACATAAAGCTGTTTGGATGAGTTTATTTCAGACAGATTTGTGCTTCCCTACAAGCTCTTCTTGGCCTCCATGTCTTAACATGGCAAAGTTTTAAGGCTACAGTGGAAAGAACCTTTAAAACACTAAATGATGTAGAATAACCAAGTAGCTGATTCTCTTTTCTCCTAAAAGCCATGCACAGCTTGTCTTGAAATTTTCTCTTACTCCAAGGACATCAAATAACATTTCCTGACTTTCTTCAGCAAAGCTAAGGTGATGGAACAGCCTGGAATTTCTTGCAGGTAATCTACTCCCAATGATGAAAACTGAAGCTGCATTTATACAGTAAAGAAGAAAAGAGAATGGAGGATAATCAGCTTTTTCAGTGACTACTCTTCCTTTCCTTTCTACTCCTCTAATTATTTTAAGTGTGTTTATTACACAAGCTTGGGAGACAATGCAATATTTTTCAACTAGCTGAATCTATGAATCTCTAGATGAAAACAAGCATTTTTATATTGCTGTTCAAGACTCCAAGGCCACAACAGAGTGAAAATAAGATGATTATTAAGTTGAACAAGCTGATACTGATGAGCCTCATTTGTCTGCAATAACAAAAACTTCACATCTAGCTGCTATCTTCAACCCAAATTGTTTCTCACATCACTAGGGAGCCAGAAGATACCAAGAAAAAACAAAATCCACAATAGCCTCTCCTCTCTCTCCTCTCCAACCCCAGGATTTACTTTGGCACAGATGTGACATTTCTGTCCTTGGCTGTCAGCTCTCATTTGAATATTGCTCACATTTGGCTTGACTTTTCCCAAGCTTTTTTGGTTGGAAAGACATATTACACCCTTAGAGCTTATTTCTTATATTGCCATATAACTTGATAAATGCCACAGAAGCCAGAAGTGCTTCCTGTGACAGAATCATCACAATGATTTGGGTTGGAAGAAACCTTCAAGATCATCTGGATTCAATCCCAGGATGTCACCCACTTGTCCAGGTTGCCCAGGGCCCATCCAACCTGGCCTAATTTCAGCAAGTTCCTAACTAACCTATCAACTTCCCTACCATTTGGCACATGCAGCATTTCTTGGTCTAGCTTCTCAGTATCAAAACATGACAAAAGATTCCAGAATTCCTGTGAAGGTAATTAATCTAGAAAGCAAATTAGCACGTGTCCCAGCCCATCAATAATTAGGAGAACTGGACACCATGGTGCCTAAGCAATCTTTGTATTAGTGGCAAACACACAAGTGATTGAATGCTTTGCTTTTTAGTCTCAGCTGTTTCCACCCCTAAAGGACTAGGGAGCTCTGCAGGTCTCAGCATTCAGAAGCCATGAAAAGGAACACTAGCAGGTTGAGACTTGCTCCCAAGACTGGTCTAACAGCTCCTGAAAGATGCTTCGTCTAGATCCACAAGCTACAACTCAAGTGGAAAGAAACTTTCCAAAGAGCAAAGGACACTTTGAGCTATTTCATACAATCATTAAGGTTGGGAGAGACCTCTAAGATCATCAAGTCCAACCATATCTATCACCACGCTGCCCAGGGAGCTGCTGGAGTCCCCATCTCTGGAGAGATTCCCAAGCCAACTCGAGCCCATCCTGGGCAAGCTGCTCTAGCTTCTGCTGCTCTGGCAGGGGAGTTGGGCTAGATAAGCTCCAGAGGTCCCTGCCAACCCCTAACATTGTAATTCTGTGAATCTATGCCTTATTTTATACATTAAACCACAATTTATGTCAAGTAAGAGGACCAAACTCAGGCCTAAAACACATTTGTAACCAAGGGATGTTAACNTGGAGGTCCCTGCCAACCTCTAACATTGTACTTCTGTGATTCTATGCCTTATTTTATACATTAAGCCACAATTTACGTCAAGTAAGAGGACCAAACTCAGGACTAAAACACATTTGTAACCAAGGGATGTTAACACACAAAAAGAACTGCTGGAGGGCTAAAGCAGCTAAAGCTAACTCCTTGTGTGACTCTTGTTAGAATCCCAGTATGTCAGGGGTTGGCAGGGCCCTAGAAAGCTCATCTAGTGCAACCCCCCTGCCAGAGCAGGAGCACCTAGACCAGCTCACACAGCAATGTGTCCAGGCAGCTCTGCAATGGCTCCAGACAAGGAGACTCCACAGGCTCCTGGGCAGCCTGGGCCAGTGCTCTGGCACCTGAACTGCAAACAAGTTTCTCCTCAGCTTAAGACTAAACCTGCTGTGCTCCAACTTGCTCCCATTCCCTCTTGTCCTACCATTGGATGCCATGGAGCAGAGCCTGGCTCTCTCCTCCTCACACTCACCCTTCCCATATTTCTAAGCATTGCTGAGGTCTCCTCTCAGTCTCCTCTTGTCCAGGCTGCAGAGACCCAGCTCTCTCAGCCTGTCCTCCTAGGGCACATGCTCCACTCCTTTCAGGATCTTGCTGGCCCTGGGCTGGACTCTCTCCAGCAGCTCCCTAGCCTT
>VWZO01010117.1:67543-86131 GCA_013396975.1 Bucco capensis
ACTGATCCATGGGCTTGTTCTTTCCCACATGCAGTACTGTACACTTCCCCTTGTTAAATTAAGTTTCTCCCTGCCCAGGACTTGTTAGGAAGTTAGTGCAGAGTGCTACCAACCTCAATGCCACTCTGCCTGGCCAGTTTGACAGCTGTGTTGTAGTAGCCACAGCGCAGCAGGTGCTCCACCATCATGCGGTCCATGCGCTTCTTCTTCCACATGTTGGCAGCAGCTGGCTGGTCACTGCTGTGCTCCTTCAGGTGCTCGATGCGACGCTTGCACAGCTTGGCACTCTCATCTTCAGCCTGGATTGATTCCACTGCCTGCCCAAGGAAGCAACAACAGGCAAAGAATAAAGCAGAGTTGGACAATTGGCCTTTTGAAGCAAAACATAAGAAGGATTGTTAGCTTTCTTTGCATACAGAGTTATTCCCAACAGCTTTTCGCTGGCAGAAGGTTAAGGGTGGGAAGGGACCTCTGGAGATCAACTAGTCCAACCCCCCTGCCAGAGCAGGATCACCTAGACCAGCTCACACAGCAATGTGTCCAGGCAGCTCTGCAATGGCTCCAGACAAGGAGACTCCACAGGCTCCTGGGCAGCCTGGGCCAGTGCTCTGGCANAGCACACTTGCTGAAAAAGCACACTCTTATTCCTACATCCAGGTCATGGATGAATATATTGATTGTCTCATTTACAAGGACATTTCGTGTGGCAGTGCACAAGTCTTGGTGTGGTTGGTACAATCCTGAGGAGATTCCTGCCTGATGTTTTGCCTTGTTTGCCATGATATATATGTATTTTTCGGCTTAATATGCAGTCAGCCTGCAAACAATGTCTCAACCTCAGCAGCAACTGCAGAGAGCCTGCTGAAGGGTTTAGAGTCATCTGGTTCCAAAGAGTGACAATGATGAATTTCCACCTCTAACCTAGGCATGGTTTCTTCCTCAAGCAGCTGTCCTGCTGAATTACTTCTACTGAGGAGTGATGCAGGATAAAGCCACATTACTTCTAACACACTGGAGCCATTTGAATCAGTCATGCAATAATGACAATTACATAAACATTTGGCCTCTCTGCACCTTTAATTCAAAGACCTTTGAGTAGTTTTTGCAGAAATAATCACTTTTGTTAAGCTAGCATTGCTATTTTACTTATTCTCTGCTGCTCCAGCAATATGGATTTACTCTTAGGAGCCTTAGGAAAAGAAACTCATCCAGGAGAGGCAGAATGATAACTTTTAAAGCAAAAAACACACCTCCACACCAGTTTTTTTGGAAGTAAAACACAAATACTCAAGTCAGCCTAGGCCAGGGCTCTGCCATCCTCACACCAAACAAGTTTCTCTTCCTGCTCAGTTGGAAGCTCCTGGCTTGCAGTTTGTGCCCATGGCCCTGGGCACCCCTGAGCAGAGTGTGGCCCCAGCCTCTTGCCCCCTGCACCCTTCAGCTCTTGCTGAGCACTGAGCAGCTCCCCTCTGGCTCTGCTCTGCTCCAGGGCTCTCAGCCTTTCCTCCTGCCACAGCTGCTCCAGTGCCCTCAGCATCTCCCTAGGCTCTGCTGGACTCTCTGCAGCACTTCCTTGGCTCTCTGGAGCTGAGCAGCCCAGAACTGGAAGTGAAGGCAACCTTGAGAATGATTCTGAGTCCAACTAGGAGATTTCAAGGCAATCAGGCAATGCTGAGTCCCTTTTCATTCCATGGTTTTGGATCTGCCTTTTTTTGATCCTTCTAGTGTATTCAGAAAGGCTACAGATCCTTTTCAAAACCTTCTGGAGCAAGTCTACCTGGGACTTGCCCTGTTGGATGTGAACAGAAATTGAAGGAACAAGCATATTAAACAGGAGAGAAAAGGGAAAACACAGAGGCCTAGGTTTCCCCAGGGTTCTTTCCCAGAACCCCAAAAACTTGTTGTGTTGAAGAGCAATTTAAGAGTGAGTAAGGTATTAAATAAAGGAATCATCTCATTCGGTTAGGGCCATCTCAGCAGTTCAGCAGATCCTTGTCTAAACATAGGAGGAAACAGAGAGCCCACATGGGTCCAAAGGCCCTAAAGAAAACAATCATTTTGCTGCAGGCAGAGATTACAGAGAAGACAGTTGGAGTTGAGGGTTTGGAGCAGAAACGAGACCTTTGTATTTCAGAAGACATACTGTTAAACAGATTTTTTTTTTTGTTGCCTTTTGTTCTTTCTGAGCTGCTCTAAGATTCCCCACAGTCTTTCAAGGCAGTAAAAAAAAACCCAACAAATGAGCAATTACATTCAAATGAAGCTTTGGACCCAAACCACCTCCAGAGTCAGCAAAGATTTAACAAGTCCATAACTTCCTCCTCCACACCATTACTACCCATCTACAAGCAAAAAAAAAATCTAAACACCTCTTTCAGAAATAGCAGCCCTTTTCCCCCCCCTCTGTAACAGAGAAATGAAAAGGTATTCTTCAAGAGCTCTTTAAGTCTCCCAAACCCAAGTTGAACAGAGCCATTAGATTGATGAGGTCTTTTGCAGAAGAGCTTTTCAACACCTAGTTAACCTATTCAAGCAGCAAGCCCCAAATCAACATGCATGACAGTGTTATTTTCATGTTCTAAACCTCCCAGGGATTTGGAGGCTCCACTTTAATAGAGTCTCAAGATGAATATCTGTTGGTTGTTTCATTTAAGTTTTAATGAAATGACTCTGCTACCATTTGTTTCATCTCTTGAGGTTTGGACAAGCACTGCTCTAAAGCCAACTGACAGCTCCTTTCATTTTTCTCCATGTGTTCTGAGGAGTTTCAGGATGAGTAATGTTCCCATCCAAAGGAAGGATGGCTTATACTATATCCTTTATAGAGTTTTTAACTCATTCTTCATGGAAAGATGTGGTAAAAAGCAGCGAAGTTTGCTGTGTTTCACACAAGCATTCAGGCTTCACAACTAGGAGGAGGTTATCCTGCTAAACTTGGCTTTAGGAACATATCCTAGGATAAGTTTAGTCTTTATAAATAATATTCAAGTAACAATGCAGGACAACTCACACTTCCATCTGCAAGGAGACCTCAATACTGCATACAACTGCTTCCCACTGGGGTTTAAACATTCTCCTGACTCATCATCTCTATGTTTTTGCTTCTCAAGTGATCAATTAATGCAAACCACACAAGCTTTGCTATTAGACAAGCAGCAAGTGACACAAAGCAGTTCATCTCACTATTTTACTGTGGGTACTCTGCAGAGGCACTTGGACAGCTTGGATCCATGGGCTGAGGCCAATTGCATGAGGTTCACTAAGGCCAAGTGCTGTGTCCTGCACTTTGGGCACAACAAGCCCAGGCAATGCTACAGGCTTGGGGATGAGTGGCTGCAAAGCTGCCCAGCACAGAAGGATCTGGAGCTGCTGGTGCACAGCTGAATATGAGCCAGCAGTGTGCCCAGGTGGCCAAGAAGGCCAACAGGATCCTGGCTTGGATCAGGAATAGTGTGGTGAGCAGGAGAAGGGAGGTTATGGTGCCCTTGTACTCAGCACTTGCGAGGCCTCAGCTGGAGTCCTGTGTTCAGTTGTGGGCCCCTCAGGATAGGAAGGACATTGAGATGCTGGAGCGTGTCCAGAGGAGAGCTAGCAAGCTTGGGAGGGGTTTAGAGCACAAGCCATGTGAGGAGAGGCTGAGGGAGCTGGGCATGGTTAGTGTGGAGAAGAGGAGGCTGAGGGGGGACCTCATTGCCCTCTACAACTGCCTGAAAGGAGCTTGTAGAGAGGTGGGGGTTGGCCTCTTCTCCTTAGGAACTAATGCCAGAAGCAGAGGGAATGGTTTGAAGTTGAGACAGGGTGGGGTTAGATTGGATATGAGGAAGAAATTCTTTCCAGCAAGAGTGGTGAGACACTGGCACAGCCTTGCCAGGGAGGTGCTTGAGTCTCCATCCCTGGAGGTGTTTAAGAAACGTGGAGATGTGGTGCTCCAGGACATGCTCTAGTGAGGGCAGGTCTTGGGTGGTTTGGTTTTTTTGTGGTTTGTTTTGGGTTGGTTGGACTCTGTGATCTGAGAGGTCATTTCCAGCCAGGAATGTTCTGTGACTCTCAGTACACATTAACTCTACCTCTCCGAAGTTTGATACATTGAATCCCGGGAACACCAAAAGCCTTACCTTTCGTTTCAGAACACTGAGTTTTTCAACTACTCCATCCAGAAGGCTAACAACTGAATCCACAGCAGGACAACTGCTGAGGGTCTTCTCTAGCTCTGCCACCACCATGGTGACGTGGCTAGTCTCGCGATCGATGTTCTTCTGGGCAGCGCGGAACCGTTTGTTCAGGGTCTCGTAGGGCACCTGCAGCAGCAACAGCAAGCCATTAGAATAGCTAGACTACTTAAAGGCAGCTCTTTTAGAGTTTAAACCATTCCTAGCTGATGCAGTCTGGAGTACACCTAGCTTATCAGAGAGTTAGATGAATAGAATCATAGAACAGTTCCAGCTGGAAGAGATCTTGAAGATCATCAGTGCAGCCTTTGTCCTAGCCCTAGCAACCTGCTAAATGATGCCTCCCAATGCAACATCTACCTGTCTCTTCAACACCTCCAGGGATGGGGACTCAAGCCCCTCCCTGGGCAGCCTGTTCCAATGGCTCACAANTATGGCCAAGGGGCAGCACCTGGCATTTGGCCTTAGTGAACTTCATGGCAATAAGTTGTCAGGGTTGGAAGAGACCTTCCAGCTCCTCTAGTGCCACCCTCCTGCCATGGGCAGGGACACCTGGCACTAGAGCAGCTTGCTCCCAGCCCCAAAACTGCCAGGGATGGGGCTGCCACCACCTCTCTGGGCAACCTGGGCCAGTTGTTCCTCCTGGGGAACAACTTCTGCCTAACAGCCAACCTCAGTCTCCCCTCCTCTAGTTTGGATCCATTCCCCTAGTCCTATCCCTGCCTGATATCCTAACAAGTTCTTCCCCAGCTCTCTTGGAGCTCCTGCAGATGCTGGAAGGCCACAAGAAGATCTCCTGGGAGTCTTCTCTTCTCCAGACTGAATAATCCTAACTCTCTCAGCCTGTCCTCAGAGGAGAGATGCTCCAGCCCTCTAAGCATCCCTGTGGCCCTTCTCTGCTTCCAGGACATCAGAAGTGATTAACTGAACTTCAGTTTTGATCTCAATGCCTTGAAGCCCTCTCACACTTCACAGATCAGGATAAAAGGCTGACAGGAAATAAAAGCTGGGAGATTCTTTCCTGATAATGATTTTACCTAACGCTGCTTTATCTACAGTTGAGGGAGAACTGAAAACAAAGATAAACAGAAATCTAAAAGGAAAGACACAACTACAACTAGGAGATCACCCTTTAAGTTTCTATTTCTTTCACAGAATCATGAAGGTTGCAAGAGATCTCTAAGCTCATCCAGCCCAACCATCCCTATTCCCCACTAACCCATGGCCCTAAGGACAGCAGCTAGATGTTTCTTCAACCCCTGCAGGGATGGTGACTCCAGCACCTCCCTGGACACTCCTTTTAACTATTAATTGCAGTAGGACTATAATAAACACTAGGAGAAACTTCATCTAATTGTCTTTCAGTGAATAAAACCTCCACCACTGTGTGAGTAAGTTGGTTAAATCCTCTCAGGTTGCTTGGTTTGAAGTTTAACCAGTCCTGGAGATCTGTGCCATGCTTTGATGGGACAGGCATATCAAAACTGCTCCTGATGGCCATTAAGGACATATAGAAGGAGTAACTCCTAACATTCTGTGATACAGTAAATATTGAGCTGTTCCCATCAGGTTGCTTCCACTACAGTGATATTAAAAGCAATTTAGATAGGAAGTTATGTCACTTGACAGAAAAGGGAATTTTAGAACTATAACCATCCCAGTGTTAGACACTTAATTCATTATCATCTTGATCAAGTCCATGAGAAGCTCTTTCAGGCAGTTATGATAATCTTGATTGCTTTCCCATTAATCAAAGGCATAATTGAGCTAGCAATCAGATCACACGTGAAAGGCAAAAGAGGAAAGCAATCACTGTTCTGTCAGGTATATAGCATGGATGTTTGATGACAAATCTTTCCAATATCTCACTTCTAATCAATTACACCAAGATTATCTCCATTTTCTTCCTTCTAATCATTTGCATGCAAGAGAAGTATCTCCAGGGTCCACTCTCCTTTTGGGCTCTATTAGGAGAGAAGTTACTCCATAAGCATCATTAGGGAAGAACTGAGACACAGTTTTGGTTCAGAGGAAGGAAGATGAGCCAAAAATCATGGAATCATTAAGGTTGGAAGAGACCTCCAAGGTCCTACCATAGAGTCATAGCTTTCTAGGCCTTTGCATGCCTTGCAATAAGTTACTCTTATTTGTAGGAGGCATACAACACAAGGACACTCCTGATCAGATAGGAAAGGGCTCCTCTTCCTCTCAAAGAATGAGCTACTTCATATTTCTTGGCATCTCCAGCTAAGATCTAAACAAATGACAGAACAAGCCCCTTTAACCACAGGAAGCATCAACCTAAAAACAATGATGCCAGTGCCAGCCCTTCAAAACTCAAACCACAGCAAACAGCACAATTCCTAAGCTTCAACACCTACTTCATTGCCTATGGAGCCATCTTTTATTCCATTTATTAGCTCTTATTTCCCCAAGAAAGGTAAAATGATTTCAAGACCAACAGGTGGATTTTTGGAGGGGCATTACTTCCACATCTCATCATCATGCATGCTGATTTCCAGCTACAAGACTTGACACTGAAAACAACTTCTCCCCCCCTGCATTTTTCTTACTATTCATTCAAAATCATGTTTCCTAGAGTCATTTGATCCACTGAATTTCATTTCTACTAGTCCTTTGCTAATTAGCTCTTCAAACCCCACAGAAAAGCTCTATCAACCACTACTTTTGACAGCTAGTTCCTAATTGGAGGCATCTCTTTGAAGCCAAAGTTCCTGTTAAAGATTGGAGCAGCCAGTTGACCTGGACACACAGATCAAGTCAGGTTGACAAAATCTGGCTTGAAGTTCCCTTTTCCCTAGTTTCTTATCAGCAAATGAGCACTAACAGTTTCCTTTTCCCATGCTCTGGCTCTTGAGCATGCATAATTCTGGCACAGTTTGTGTTCAGATGACATTTAGACTCCTAGCTTCAGCTTCCATCATGGGATAACAGTTGTGTGTCTAGGTACAAGAGGGTTTTGAGTCCTAGTTTGTCTTTTTTAGTTCCCTACCCAAAAAGAGATCTAAATATCCTGAGTGGAAGAAGTTAGGAGTTGAACTGTAAAGATAAATAAATCATTATATTGGTAAAGAGTTTTGTTGTACCATAATAAGCAAAATGACTTTGAAGGTACAATCAGAGAATCATTTATCTTGGAGATCTCTTCCAACCTTATCGAGCTCAACAGTTAACCTAACACTGCCAAATCACCACTAAACCATGTCCCTAAGTGCCACATCTCCATGGGTTTGAATCCCTCCAGGGATGGAGACTGCAGCACTGCCTGGGACAATGCCTGAGAACCCTGTGGGGGAAGAAATTCTTCCTAATATCCAATCTAAACCTCCCCTAGCACAACTTGGGGTCATTTCCTGGCAAAATTTAGCTGCCACAAGCTTATTAGAGGCTTTCAGGGTTGTTTTTTTTCCATGTTGTAACCAATCCTGGCTAACAGTTATTCTTTAATGACAAGAGTGACCCACAGAACTCAGCCCAGGAAAGCTTTACTTAAGGAAAAAGGATTAACCAGCTACTAAACACTGAAAAGAAATGAAATAAAGCAGCAAAACCCACCTAGAATATTCTGCACAAGCACAAGACCAACTTGTCCAGCATCCAACAACAATGCCTGGCTACTTTTGGGTTTATATTCCTCATTTTAATGAGATTCATTCTTTTCATCATAGGGTTTCCTCTATTTATCCACATGCACACACTTAGTACTCCATCCATAAATCAAATATAGAAGGAATTACTCTCAATTCAGCTCATGCTTATCTCTGCAGCCTCAGAGAATAAACTATCTATAGCCTTTAAGAATATAGTAAGGAAAATCATTTTCCCCACTCATAGAAGTTCATTAATTACAGTGACCAAAGCTTTAAAAGCTCTGCAGCACCTCAGTGGTTATTTCTATTGGTGGGAGTCAGACTGAACTTCTTGTGCCAAATCCAGCACCTGGAAATTCCACTAAGCAGCTTAAAGGCATCTCAAGAACATGCCAAAGTTTTAACCTCCTCAAACACCTGCAGCTTCCATGACAGACACACTCAGGCACTTAGTCATGAAGCAAACAAAGAGCTTTGGGATTTGCAAAGCAAATAACAACAAGATAACAACACAACTATGACTTGAGGCAAGATTTGGGCAGAAGTCTTAGAATCCTCCAGCTATAGCAAAGGAAAACTGAGTCCCAGCTAAAAATCCAGCACTCATTCCCATCCTGGCCAACACATGCATCCACCTCACTCAACTCAAGCTCAAACTAATAAGCAAGTGTAATTACAAGGGGTTTGTAGGCAGAGGAGCAAGCAGCATAAGATGAAGAAAGGTATCTACAGAACTCACCTGGGTCACTTTAAACCTCCCTCACCTCACCTGGGTCACTTTAAACCTCACTTTGTCCTTTTCCTAAATGCCTTTTATGTCTTTACTAGTAAGGTCTCCTAAGCCTTGCTGACTGTGTATGAGCAACTGAGTCTGGAGAGAGAGAGGTACTGTTTGCATGAGAAGCCTAAAGCAAGTTGAAGCTATTTGGGAGCTCATCAGTGACCCAAAGCTGCTCTCAGCTCTGAAATCCAGGCAACAAGAGAAATCCTCAGTGACCAAAAAGGGCAAGATTCTTGCCTCTCTTCCAATAAGAGATGCTGGAAGATGGAGACTAGAGGCTGGTCTGCCTCAACTCAGTTCTTGGGAAAGTTATGGACAACAAGAACAACTTAGATGGAAGGCACTTCCAAGCTCACAAAGGTGATTGGGAGTAGCCAGCCTAGAAATGCCACCAAGCAACTCAAGCTTGACAACACTGCATGCTTCCAGGGATGAGATATCTACCTCTGGATGCCAGAAGCACTCTTTCACACCAAGTTCAGCATGGTTTTTGACACTGGCTCCCATAATACTGGCACTGAATGGCTGGAAAACAACATGGGTTAGGGACTGAGTGGCTTAAAGCTACTTGGTGGCCAATTACAAGTACTACTTGACTCCTGAGGAATGTTATCAGCTCCACCATTCATCTGCACTATGGAAGAGAACACAGGCAGAAAGCTCACAGAAGACAACATGCTGGTGGCATTCTGCTGTCCAGAGAAAAGAATAAAAGCTGGGAGAAACACACCAAGAACTTTAGGAAGTGCAATCAAGGCAAAAAAAAAACTAGTCTTGTGCCTGGCACAAACCCATCCTATCCATTAGCACTGGCTAGGAACATTCCTGCAGCAAAAGATGGAGAGGTTTTTGTAAGCAGCATTTCTACTCCTTTAGAGGTCTAGGATGTTGGATCAAAGTGTAGTGGCTCCTGCATGAAAGTTTAGATCCCTGCCCTTGAGTTTTCCTAACTGCTTCCAAGGAATATTGAAAACCTGAGTTGCACATTAAAAGGTTTGGGAAAAACCTAAGTCTTTATCCTCACACTAGACCTTTAAAAGCACATCAGTTTTCCAACTGATCTGGTCACATCCTACAGCATAGGCTAGATTCCTCCTTCACTTATGCAGATACAGGCCTAAAGAATTCCAGGTTAAAGGGGAAATTAAACCCCAAACAATCTCTTTCAGACCACAACATTAATCAAAAAGTGATTGAATATAGGAAAGTATTTCAGCTCTAGCAGAAATAGAAAGTAAAATCAATTTTGCACAGCTACATTTGGTTGTGGAAGTTCTAGAGCAAGAGTGATACTTCCAAAAAGTGATCATAATTGAAAGATAAATTACTTAAAGGGGGAGGGAGAACAAGACCATTAATTATTCCTCAGTCTCCTGTTAAGAGGAATTGTTAGGTTTCTTTTCCACAAACTGATTTTCACAGAAAACAATACATGCAACAGAAACAGGCATCTTCTACACATAGGTTTGTAATCAGAACTATAAAAGACGAGGAAATTGGATATTCTATTTGGAAGGAAGAAGCTAATCAGGTTGAACTTGACAGCAGCACCAACTCACATGCAGGGAAGTACTAAGTATCATGAGCAGGATGGAATTGGAAGAGGATTTCTCAAGACCTTTTCATGCACAGCAAGTCAGATAATTATTGGGAAGGAAAAAAAATGCCAGAGAAATAAAATAAAGAGTCCTACCAGGTGAGGTGGGGGAGAACCATTACTATGCTCTCCTTTCAAAAGGATGTGCTTCCTCTCCTCAATTGTGTTAGCTTATAACACCTGAAAAGCACCAGAGATTGATATGAATCTACATGTCTCCAAGAGAGTATCATTTGAAGACCTTTCTGAGGTATAAAGAAGCTTTTTCAAATGCCATAATATTGTGCCCTGAGAGGAAATGAAGCCTAGGCACAGATAGGTAGGGAAAAGAAAGTGAGAAGGGCAGTGATGAAGCTGCCTTTCAGAAAAAGAGATGCAAAGGCAACTGAGCTTTACATAAAGAGGAAATGAAGAAGTAGGAGAATATAGAAGAGAAATGAAGCATCTCCTAAATAGTTTTAAGAAAGAAGCCAGCAAGAAACATGAAGCATGAAGCTGCTTCCTTGAGACTAAACTAGCTCTCCATGCTCACCTTCCAAACAGAAGTGGAAAGGATATCCAGAATACCTGACGCATTTGGAATAAATACTACTACTATAATAAACTACTGCAACTTTTCACTCCAACCCATAAAAAGGAAGCATTTGCTTGCAAAATTGGATTTCCTTGCAATTCTGTATTGTTATAAATTTGAGTTCCTCTAACTCTAGGATTGTTTCAGAACTGAGCATCATTATTTGTCCCTGAACTCATCCAAAATGTCAATTCACAGAAGGAATTCTTCTGATCTCCAGCTCTTATCAGTCCCTTGATACAAGTTTTCCTTCTTCTAGGCACAAGTGGAAGCGAAAGGAAGGAAGCGAAAGGATTCTAAAGTATAAAGCCTAGGAGTTTCCCATTAGATAAAACCATATCAGTTTTCCAGCTCAGGAACAGAGTACTGCATATTCTAGAGCAGCTGTATCTAGAAAGAAAAGATCATTCTAATAGCCAAAGCTGCTGCTTCAATCCAGGAGAGAAGCAGCAGCAGGAATTGTTGGACTCTCCATCTGCTCCACACACATTTACTCAACAAAAGCAATTAGAATCCCAGGATGTGAGGGGTTGGCAGGGCCCTAGAAAGCTCATCTAGTGCAACCCCCCCTGCCAGAGCAGGAGCACCTAGAGCAGCTCACACAGCAGCTTAGTGTCCTGAGCAAATCTCTTCATTTGTTTTGATCCTTCTTTCCTCCCCAAATATTTGTTCATTTTAAACACACTATCACCTCTTGAAATGAAAGAGGTGGTTGTCCTCTTGTGTGTTTGCACAGTTCATACACCAGGATACTGGTGGGAGCTTTTGGGACAGAGATCCCATTTCCCACCAGATTGCTCACTAATATAACCTATTCCAGCTGCAGCAACACCATTTCTCCTACAACAAATAATTAAGCATTATTGATTCAGCAGATCTCTATCAGAATAGAGGAACAACCTAAGTTCTACTGAGTACATTAGCTGGTTTTCCTTTAATTTACAACCCAATGTAATTCAGAGAACTCCAATCTGAGGAGGTTGTCAAGCAGGCAAATCACCAGCTATCAAAATAAAGATATCTTAAGAAAAAACTTACTTCATTACAGGATTAAAATAAAGCATCCTAGCACATTTCACATCCTGGGTTAGCAAATTCTGGCTTTCTGTCAACACTTAAAGCCCCTACCAGGTCAGCTACCACACAAACACTGTTTCTATACCAATAAACACACAGAAACCAAACTCCCAAGCTCACAGGGCACTGCTCTGTGAAAACACCACAAAGCAAGCATGCTGCAACTGTGAATTGCAACATCAGACAAGTATTTGCTTTGAAGATACTAACAGGATCTCTTCTGTAAAATATCTCTGAGTAGTTTTCCTCAAGTCTTTTCCTACAGGCACCCTGGAATACTGATAAGCAAGTAACACCTTCAGCTCATGGCCACACTGACTTCTTATTGCCTTTTTACTGTCTTTTCTTCATGAATCACTTCCAAATGTGTTTTATAGGGAGTGGGCAAAAAGAGACCAATTCCTCCAGGAGCTAACTCTTACTTGAGCTACTTTCCAATGTCCAACTTCTTGTGCAGTCCCACAGGCTCTGAGTTTTCTTGCAGCAGACAGCAGTACAAAAGCTGTCAGGCCTGTTTGCTACAGTGCACACAGGAGGTGTCCAAACAGGAAGGGCTTTATTCAGCAACACACAAATAAATGCTCTGGCTAGGGACATTCAGTGCACACTGAGTCACAGCAGCCAGGCTGAAGCTGGCTTTAGCATGAGCTGCTGAGCTAACTATTCTCAGCATCCATGGGAGCTTTTCAACTTGAAAAGCACTTTGAGTATCAATCTTGAAATGCCATATATGTGTATTAAGATGTTACAAGTTCTGCTGCTTCTATTCTGCCTTGAACCACTTCCCCAAAGAACTTCTGCTGCTCTGTTCTCTGAGTTTTGCCAAAACTACTCTGTGCCTCATAACATCCAAGCACAAAGCTGTGTTTAAAGCTCCCAACTCCCAGTGAAGCTTCTAAACAGAGATTCATACAATTGTTGTGGTTGGAAGAGAGCTCTAAGATTGAGGCCAACCACAATCAACTAGTCAAAAAAAATGACTTGCACCTTGTGTGCCTCAGTGGGAACAGGAGTTGACCTCAACTGGTTGATATCTTCATGAGGTCAGAGTGCACCTGCCACATTTGCAGATGATACAAGACTGGGAAGAGTTGTTAACATGCCAGAGGGTTGTGTTGCTGGACAAGTGGACAAATAGGAACCTCCTGAAATGCACAGGAGAAATGTGAAGATACTAACAGGACCTCTTCTGTAAAATAGCTGAGTTATTTTTCCTGAAGTCTTTTCCTACAGGCACCCTGGAATACTGATAATCAAATAACACCTTCAGCTCATGGCCACCCTGATTTCTTACTGCCTTTTACTGTCCTTTCTTCATTAATCACTTCCAAATGTGTTTTACAGGGCAAAAAGAGACCAATTCCCCCAGGAGCCAACTCCTACTTGAGCTGTTTTCCAGTGTCACAAGCCAACAGAACCCTGGGCTGGAAATCATTGCCAGCAGGTCAAGGAAGGTGATCCATCACCTCATCCAAGGTGCTGTGTCCAGTTCTGAGCCTCCAGTACAAGACAGGAATTAATATCCAAGCAGTAAAGCAGAAAAACCACAGAGATTACTGAGGTTGGAGTGTGTGACATCTGAAGAGAGGCCAAGAGAGCTGAGATTGCTTCACCTAGAGAAGAAAAGGCTGGAGGGAAGTGTTTAAGGATAAAGAAGATGGAGTCAGATTTACCTAGTAAGAGAACAACAGGCAATGGACACAAACTGAAATACAGGAAATTCCAAATAAAATCTTTATATATATATACACATCATAACAGCCATTAAAGAATGGAACAGGTTTGCCTAGAGAGGCTGAGTCTCCATCCTGGAGATAATCAACAACAGTCTTGACATGGACCTGAGCAAGCTGTTCTAGATGATCCCCATCTCCAAAGGTCCTTCCTAACCTCATCTCTTCTGTGTCATCAGGACAGAAACAACACACACCATTTCATCCTATTCTCCTGTCAATTCCCTCCTTTAGCAAGCAGGTAAACCTGGTATTTCCCATCAGAAATGAATCCCTTATTCAACCTGCTCCCAGGATTTCACAGCTGCCAACCAAAGCAAGCAAAGAGCAGCTCTGAAGAAGCTGCTCAAGTATTCTGTGCTGCTCCAGCTCTCCCCTTTCAAACAGCTTCTTTTTAAAGCCCTTGCAGCCTAACTAACCCTAAAGTGTTGCCAATGAACAGCCCAGAAAAGATGATTTTTCACAAGGGATCATCCTTGCTTTCAGCTCTTCCTGTTTTAGGGTCTTTAACTTCATCATTTCCAAGTTCAGCTAAATAATTAGCCACACTTCCAAAGATATGGAGGAATGATCTACTTCCTGTCATCACTTGTTTATTAGTGGTTTCAGCAGAGGGCTAGGACAACAATGTTCACATTCATTTCAGTTTTAAGGATGTTACATGAAAGCATGTCAGACTAGCAAAATGCTCTATCAAGAGGCTTTTATTTTAAGTAAAAAAAAACGATTCCATAGCATTTTGGAGAAAGAATAGCTGGCAACCTTCTTGTCCTTGAGAAGGAGGGGGGGAATATCCAAGCATTATTTTATCCACTTCAATAGATTCAAGCCAGAGCAATCTATTTACTTCTCCTGAGCTGAACTGCTGCTGAATGGCTGAAGGATTCCCATTCCTGCAGCAAGCACAATTTAGCTCTGGAAAAGGGATTTCCCTTTGCAGTTTTAAGCCCTCTTGCACACCAAAGGCTCTCTGTGGAACATACTGTACATGGAGAGCTATTACACAACTATTATCTAGTGATGTTGGCATGAGGAAGCTGGAGGGAGGAAACAGGAAGGAGAGAAACACAAGTCTCAAGTCTTTTAGATTTTACTCCCATCAGGGGAAAAAAAAAAAATCATCAAATCACCAGTCTCCAGAGCTCCAAGAGAAATATCCTCACCAGTCTCCAGAGCTCCAAGAGAAATATCCTCACCAGTCTCCAGAGCTCCAAGAGAAATATCCTCACCAGTCTCCAGAGCTCCAAGAGAAATATCCTCACCAGTCTCCAGAGCTCCAAGAGAAATATCCTCACCAGTCTCCAGAGCTCCAAGAGAAATATCCTCACCAGTCTCCAGAGCTCCAAGAGAAATATCCTCACCAGTCTCCAGAGCTCCAAGAGAAATACCTCAGCTGCTGTCCTACCTGTAGTCATTTCACAGAGTGTTTGAATAAACTGGGAATAAACATTCACAGAGGCTAAATCCCACAAAAAAAATCTTGTAGGCACCTGACTCCTAAAGCACAAAATGGGATTTGATATCAATTTCACTTGAGTAGACTTCAGCCTCAGTGCTCATTTCTCCCTGCTGCTTTTTCACCTCCACTCCTAAAATGTTTTGATGTATGACTCAGTTCAGAATATTTAGGAGGATACAGACAAAAAAGATTAGAGCTGACATAGTTCTGACAGGTATTTTTAAACAATGAAAAATGCTAATAAAGACTTAACAGGAACAACCCAAGAAGTTGAATGGGTGCTGGGAAGAATCAATAAACATCACCTTTGCTAGGAAATGAAGAGTTTCAGTGTCTCACCCTCTTATAATATTTAGCTTCCCAACTTTGCAAACAACATTCCATTCTCTTCTGTATATTTTTGTTAAGATTTTTTTTTCCAGGGGAAAAAGAATGCCTGTGGAAATAAAAAGAATGAGTTCCAAATATTTTCTACCTTTTAAATGGCTGGCACCTTGACAAATCATCTCAGAAGCAGCAAAACAACTCAGCTGATCCCTCACTGCCAGTAATTTTTCAGGAATGCAAGAAGCAAAGCTGTGATAACAAGTGGAACACACCTAAAACCCTGGTCTTAAAAGATGATCTTCTTACCTAACTTCCAATGCCTTCATGTTGTGGAAAGTGCTAGAGAGCTCTTTTTAAAGCTCAGCTTTAAAGTGAAGAAAGAATGAAGTCTTCAGCTGTAAAATGGGACTCAACACTTTGTCCTGCTTCTTGGACCTAAGTAGAATGAAGCTAGGAGAATGGAGAAGCAGAACATGGCCAGAAAGCCTGCAAAGAGTGTGTGAAAGCCCAGCATCATCTCAACACAACAAAGTTTACTTTGCATAAGCATCTTCTCTAGCTCAAAAAATAACGTTGATATCTTGACAGGAGAGATGTTTAAAGCAGCTTTTTCCAATAGAGATCCTTCTCCTAGCTCCCTCTTCACAGTTCCTGCTATTAACGAGGTAGACCTACTGTATAGCCAACACAAGACTTCAAACAAAGGTTCCCATTGATTCCTGCGAGCATCATCCTTCCAGTTCAACAGTTCTTAGAGGCGATGACCTTAACGCTCAGTCCCGAGTCCTTCATTTGCTTTACAATACCTAGTTAAAAGCCAAAGACCAGCAGCAATGCAGCCTTGGGGAACTACCAACCTCCAGCCAGCCCCAGGACCTTAGCGAACACTCCCTGCTTTGACCAAACCGTAAGTATTTCGCTTATTCGCCTCTACAGGCCTCCAGCTTTTTCCCAGCACGTTGGTCCCTACTGATATTTTAAGCTCATCTCCATCTTTGGGGGGGGGGGAACTAAGGAGCCAGGGAACCATATTCTACCACCACCTCCACTCCCTCCCCTTTAACACGTCTCCTAACAACGCCACGTAGATTCAGCTCATCTTCTGGGATGAGCATTTACAGCAAAGCCTCGGTGGTCCTCAGCCATTATCCATGCCCCTAAAGCTTCTCCCCCAGCCTCACTCCATCCAAGCCCCTCTCCTCCTCCCCTACGAGCACAGCTTTCGCCTCACCACAAGGACCTGCCTTCCCCTTTTCGGCCAGCTCCTCCACGACCCTTTTTGTGTCCCCTAGCAGGGCCGGGGAAGGAGGGGGGAAACCTCCCGCTTCACCTCAGGGCACGGAGACCCCCGAGGGGGGAGGCGGGAAGAGGAGAGCAGCATATTCCAGGCACGTCCCTCACCCTCCGCGGAGGGGGAGGGGAAAGGGGAGAAGCCGTGGCGATTGCAAGCCGGGCATCAAGCAAAGAAAAGCGGGGGGCAGGCAGGCAACTGCGTGATGGAACTCCCTCCCCATACCACCAACCCCACAGCCCTCCCGGGGTGGGGGTGCTCCTGAGGAGGGGGGAAGCGGGAAGGAATAGTACCCAGCTAGCAAAGCCTTCCTCTTCCCTCTCTGGGGAGGGGAAAACGCTAGCGGCTTCATCCCTCTCCTCCGTGCCGCGGTGGGAAAGAGGAGGAAGGCTCGGCACCCACCTTGAGAGTGGGATACTCCTGCACCTTCAAAGTCATTGAGAGCTGAGCAGCTGATTCCTGCACCGCCATCTTGGATTAGGCACCAACCACCCTCCTCCTCCTCCTCCCTCCCCCGCCCTCCCTCCGCCCCGGCCGCACCGGAGGGAGCTACCTACACTGCGCGCGGCATGACGGGTAATAACGGCCTTCCTCCGCCCCATCGCTAATGGAGATGGAATAAACCAACGGTGCTTGGTTCGCGGCTGAGCCCGCCCACCGCCGCTACTACTACCGCTACCAACCCCCCCCCCGCTACCGGGGTACGCCTTGGTACGTTCCGCGGGCTGGCGGAAGAACCCCAGAGCAAGGCAGGAGCCAATCAAAGTCAGCCTTACGCCAGTGTCTTGACACCGCCTTATAGCTTTAGACGAGGTCGCTGATTGGGCAGCGATGTGGGGAAGTGGGTGGGGCCGGTTGGGTGCGCGGACAAATCGAGTGGGACTACGGGAGCCGGAGAGGCGGGGTTTGGAGTACAGTACGGACAGCTAGCCAGCCAGTCGGAGATAGAGAGGGCTTGCCCGCGCCCCAATCAGAGCCTCCTCTAGAGCTCAGTGGGCAGGGCTTAAAAGTAAATGTTGATGGTGACTTAAAAGGGCTGTTTGAACACCCCCCTGAGGTATCCGGGAAGGGGAGGGGAGGGACAAAGGGNAGGAGGAGGAGGCGCCAGACGGGAGTTGCTACCTCAACAGCCCGGGCGGGTCTCGCCTTCCCCGCGGGGGAAGGGGGTAGGGAGGGGGAGGTTGGTTCCCGGTCAGCCGTGCAGGAGTGTTCCCGGGCCGGTAGGTAGTTTTCCCGCTGGCCCACCGCCTTCCTTCCCCCGGGCGGGCTATGCTGCTCCCCTCAGAGGGTCCCTGAGGGCGGGAGACGTCCATCCCTCACAGCCAGGCTGGGCAAGGGGAGTTGCTGCCCCCCCTTCTCTCCCAGGGCTCAATGGACCGGCATGGGCTGCAAGTTTGGAGCAGCAAACTTGCAACTTTTGGGTTTATTCTCATTTGTGGAGTTGGTTTTCTTGTTCTTTTTTACGATGGGTTTAGTTTTATGGGCTCCCACCTGTGTCTGGAAGGGAGTTGTGGCTCTACCTGGCTGTGCTCCAAAGGGTTTCTCTGTCTTGGTGACCTCTGTTCAGTTCCCTGAGAGTGGCCCATGGGAGTCAATGGGCCATAAGGTAGAAAGCACTGGGTAAAATGAGCAATAATTCCTCTGCTGAGTATACCTGACTGTTTCCATGTGTATATAAAAAGGGCCTGATCCTGCAGACTGGCTCTACCCGTGTGTCTGAGGGAATAAAAACACTCTTGGAGGGTTAATCTAATGGCTATTAACACAAAAGCTGCTCTCTTGTTAATGTGTAGAAGGCAGTGTCTTGAGATTGAACCCTAACATGCCCTAGATTGAACTTCTGACTGTTGTTTGAGCACCTTAAGAGTGAGACAGAAGGCACTTAGACTTCAAAGCTATTAAGTCTGCAGCATAAGAGTAAGAGAGTAGAAACATCCTACTGATCAGGAGCTGTATGTGTTCCTGACAT
>VWZO01010117.1:86253-99652 GCA_013396975.1 Bucco capensis
AGTGTCTTGACACCGCCTTATAGCTTTAGACGAGGTCGCTGATTGGGCAGCGATGTGGGGAAGTGGGTGGGGCCGGTTGGGTGCGCGGACAAATCGAGTGGGACTACGGGAGCCGGAGAGGCGGGGTTTGGAGTACAGTACGGACAGCTAGCCAGCCAGTCGGAGATAGAGAGGGCTTGCCCGCGCCCCAATCAGAGCCTCCTCTAGAGCTCAGTGGGCAGGGCTTAAAAGTAAATGTTGATGGTGACTTAAAAGGGCTGTTTGAACACCCCCCTGAGGTGTCCGGGAAGGGGAGGGGAGGGACAAAGGGCGGAGCCAGAAGGACGAGGTGCGGGGAGCACTTTGATAGGCAGGGCTTCCTAGCCAATGCCGTTGCTCCTCCACGGTGACGGGCAGAGAGCTGAGCGAATGGGCAGGCGTGTTTGGGGAAGGTGGGCGGGGGCAGCGGCTGCTCGGCGGTGTGGCTGTGTGTATATTGGCCGGGAAGGGAGGGGAGGGGGCGGTCCTTAGTAAGTTCCGTGGGGAGGAGAGAGCGAGTGAGAGTCAGTGAGGCGGAGGCGGCGGGAAGAGGTTTAAATAGCGGAGACAGCGTGAGTGCCCCTTCCCCTTAGGGTTCCTCTTCTTAGCGCCTTGGGCTGTCTTCCCGCGCTCACCGCCGCTCTCCCTCAGCCGGGCAGGCGGAGGTGTCTTCGCGCGGCTTCCATTCTTTAGTCCTTACTGNCCAAAGGGTTTCTCTGTCTTGGTGACCTCTGTTCAGTTCCCTGAGAGTGGCCCATGGGAGTCAATGGGCCATAAGGTAGAAAGCACTGGGTAAAATGAGCAATAATTCCTCTGCTGAGTATACCTGACTGTTTCCATGTGTATATAAAAAGGGCCTGATCCTGCAGACTGGCTCTACCCGTGTGTCTGAGGGAATAAAAACACTCTTGGAGGGTTAATCTAATGGCTATTAACACAAAAGCTGCTCTCTTGTTAATGTGTAGAAGGCAGTGTCTTGAGATTGAACCCTAACATGCCCTAGATTGAACTTCTGACTGTTGTTTGAGCACCTTAAGAGTGAGACAGAAGGCACTTAGACTTCAAAGCTATTAAGTCTGCAGCATAAGAGTAAGAGAGTAGAAACATCCTACTGATCAGGAGCTGTATGTGTTCCTGACATATGCAGTAACAGAGACTTTCTTCTGTTGGTGAAGTTGGTGGCAAAAGTTCTGTTCCTTGATGCTCTGCTCCACTCAGCAGAAGTGTTTCAGGTAGTGTGGTGGTGTGGTTTGAGGCTTTAAAGAGGCTCTAAAACTTGTATCCCTTAGTAGTCGTGGTGGATTTTTGCTGCTTTTTGTATATTTTGTGGTTATATTATTTCTGGGCTGCAGAAGAGTGTAGAAAAAGAAACACCAGGGAGATCAAACATTTAACATTCCTGGTTTGAAAGAACAAGTCTGATTGAACAAGTGTGTTTCTTAAACTATTTGGTACCATTCTTTCTTTCCAAATGTGCAGTGACTCTGTTGCACTGAATTTTCTCTCCCTCACAAAGGGGCAGGTCATAAATAAAATGAAATGAGTGAAGTCTTGTCATTGAGTGTTAGATTCTCTTCAGCTTTGGACTGCAAACTATTTGCTTGTGTTTACTCTCAGCTGCCCTGGCACTCAGTCTGGTGCTGACCATAATTAGCCAATGTATGCCTGAATGTAATTAGCCAAGCCCACACCAGGTGCAAAGCCCTTGTTTAAGAAAGTTTATTAGTAAAAACATTTGTGTTAGTTACACCTGGGATTAACAAGCATGTCTAGACAAGATCTTGGGGCTGGATGCTGCAAGAGGGTTTGTGCAGGGAGGATTTTTACCTCCACTCAGGCTCTGTGCAGGGAATGTTTCACTGGAGCTTGGCAAGTGGAGGACTGAAAACTCAGCTCAGTTGTTGCTGTATTTACAAACACAATTGTGTGGCATTGTAAATTCTTCCTGTTAGTCCTGTCTGCTTTCGATAGTCTGTGTGCTAAGGAAGTTTACTCTTCAGTATTCTATATTATTGAGTTTACTGGACAGTTTGAACTTGACATACTTGAACTTGAATGAGGCTTTCCATGTCATTAATGAAATGCTGATTTGTGTTTGTTCTGAACACTTCTGTGCAACAGTTTTTTTATGTGTAATCCCTTAATGGTCCTTTCTGATAATAGAATAGTTAATTTAATGTGACACTGATATTCTGTGGATATAAGTTATGTGCTCAGAGTGTAAACTGGAGAATTAGCAGTGAGGGTTTGTCAGGCTTCTCAAAGCCAAAGTTAAAGGGTTTGCTTGTTGGAACAGATGGCCAAGTGACCAAAATGTCAGAGAAAACAGCATGTATTCCCTGTATTCTTAGTTTAACACAAGAGGGAGCATGTCTAATCTTTAACCTTTAAATACTGCAACTTCAGAGAGGAAGCTTCAAGTGTTTGAGTGGCAACTAATTTACCTTCTAGGCTCCATGTGCAAATATTGATCCAACCTGTGCATATTCCTGGCATGTTTTCAGCTTTGGGTTGCAGCTGTTGATTTAGAAGATAAATGTTTGGTGTAATAAACTTAAGAACTAAGCTGGTTGGCTTTTGAACTTGTAAAAATCTGTAGTTTCCTGCTGGATTGAACAAAATATTTATGGTTACTTTTGGGTATGATTGTTTATATAAAGAGGTTGTACTTTCTTCTTTAGTATTAGCTTAATAAATGTCTTCTGCTTAACCTGCCATCTAAACTTATACAGCTGAGGCTTAATTAAATATAGCTTTTAATGTTCTTAGAAATTCTGCTGCTTTCTTCTTAAATAGATAATACAAATTTGGGTCTACTAAGAAGGTTTCTGTACCGTATCTTGGTGTTTTTTTTTCTTATCCCTTGGTGGTGTAAAAAGAATAAAATCAACACCAGTTTTGCTTTTCCTAACATTATCCAGTTGAATCATAATCTATTAATGTTTGTCCTCATTTAGTGTCTCATTAATGTGAATGAGCAATGTGTAGAGGATACTCCAAGCCTTCAGGAGAAGCTCCCTTACTTGACAAGTGTCTTAAAAGTATTTCTGCTTTGCTCCAGATTAATGAGTATATTCCTCTGGTGAGTGAGGATGTTGGTGAAAATATTTAGGACTTTATGTTCATTTTTGCTTCTGAATCATGGGAGAATTTGGGTATTTTTTATCACAATGCTGTGCTCAGCATTGGCAGCATAAGGTGTTAATATCAAAGCAGCTTCTCTGCAGGACATGCCAGGCAGGTGTCTTTGAGACAAGTGTGAGATGATCTGTACTAATATCAGATACCTTGAGATAAATATTCAGTGAGTGTTGTGAATTTAGAAGACAACAAGCATGAGAATTCCTCCTTGGAGAAGTTGTTGATTTACTGAGTTATTGACAGCAACTATGAGTTTTTAATGGATGGCTCCATTTTAATGGATGCTGCTTGGGTTTTTTTATGATGTGTGCAACACTGCTGCAGAGTCAGAAATTCCTAGAGAGCAGAAGGAAGGCATGTGATGAACAAATGCTGCTATACTAAGTTGTGTAAGGATCACAGAAGCTGCCTCTTCTCTATTCTAGATCAGTCAAAAGAAGCAAAGTTCTGCTTTGATTATCTTGCCCAGCAGACTTTGTTTGTGGCCCTGATGTGCCCCACTTCAGAGCATCCTTGTAGAGTCCTGATTGTAGATCAAATGCTTTGTTGTCCTTACAATCATGCTAAAATAAGGAACTTGCCTTGTCGGGGGAAAAATGTAGATGCACTCAGCAACTGAGGTGGCAAAGTGAAATCTTGTTTTAAGAAGGATTGGGTTTGCCTAGAAAAAAGTAGCTTGTGGCTGGTATAGCAGAGGTGGATGTTAGTGATAGGTATGGTTGGACTTGATGATCTTAGAGGTCTCTTCTACCCTTACTGATTCTGTGATGGTGGTGTGTTATCTTAGGCACTTCAATTGCAATACAATTGTTTAGTAATGATCTTAAAATCAATCTGGTTTCAGGCTTTTCTGCTTGTTGAATATATCTAGGCATCCCCAAATTAAACCAGAGCTCCTAAAGGACAATTTCAATTAGATGTGGCAACTCCTGTGCAAGTGCCCAGACTCCTGGAACTTTCTGAATGCCTTCAATGGATGTTTTTACATGCAGAGGGGAGGGGGTTCACCTTTTTTTAGGCATTTCTTTGCTTTCTAGGATACAATCCCCTGACAAATAGAGGAGGGGGGGTGTGTGTGTGTTAGAAACAAAGTGCTGACACAGCCTTAACTCCCGAGCAGTGCCCTGTGTGCTGCTGCACTAATTGTCCGGGCAGTGCTTTTTCTCCTTTCCTGCCATTGTCCTTTTTCATTCCTTCAATTCAAGGCATTTTTAACTTGGGGAAAGTTTGCTGGATGAAACCCACGGCTGTGTGTGCAGCAGGCAGAGAGGAGTGAGGTTGGCAGAGCAGCATGGACTTGTTCATCTCAGCCTGATCTTGTCAGCACCAGCAGAGCCAGAGGGAGAGAACAACTCCGGCTGGGGCAGCGCTCCAAAGGTCGGTCTGTTCTTTCCTTCTCTTTTTTTCTTCTATCCCTAAATTCCTCCTTAGTAGCAAAGGATTCGATCCGCGGTGGATCCGCAGCTTGCGGAGTTGGGCATAGGTGTGCGTTTCGCTAGCTTTGTGGGGTTGGGAGATGAGGATGTTTGCCTCTATGTGTGTGTGTCGGAGGGAAGCGAGGAGAGGCTGAAGAAGCAGCAACCCTGTTGGTTCTCCATGCAAATGACCGCTTGGCTTGTAACAAAAGCCTTGATGTTGGGCTTGGCAAAATGATCTGACAGTGGAACAACCCCAGGCCACTTTCGCCATGTTTTTGTTTATTCGTGTTTCATTCCGCTTTTTTTTTCCCCCTTCGCTCTTTCGCAGATGTTTCCAATCTCACCGCTTTGCTGGGCTTTGCTTGCTTTTTTCACCCCCCCCTTAACACCGTTTCAGCCTTTATGGAGTTAGCTAGAGGAGGGGGAAAAAAATGTGTGCAAGAATGTGACCAAACCCGAGAGGTGCTGCAGATGTTTACACTTCAGTTCTCGCCTGCCGAGCCAGTGCTTAGGAAGGAAGCTCGGAAGCATCTCTTTTAAGCTTGGAATTCCCTAAATGTGCCTATTGTAACTTGAATATTTACACCCAGATGAAGTGAGCACGTTCCCGGTGCCTTGGGGCTCGTTGAGAGCTCATTTGTTTGCTAGTGGCTTTTTGGCAAAGGCAATAAACAAACAGAAAACCCAAGGGGAGTAAGAGCTAGGAAAGGAAGATCCCTGCCACAAGATGTATGCTCCTAGATAAACTCCTGCCTGGAAAGATTTGAACAGCTTCTGTGAAGTCAAATCCAATCGGTTACCATGAGAAACACCACACACACAGAAAAGTCTAATAGACTCGTTGAGCAGGCTGAGGAAAAATCCCAATGTCAAATTGATTCAGAAGCATTCTGAATTAGGCAGAAAAATCTTTTTTTTCCCCCTAACAGTCCTAGTAACATATATTAAACATTTTGGCTGCTGAGAGCCTGGAAAACAACCCAGAGTGTAGAGAAAGAGCAGAGGTGGATGGTATGGTGTCTTGCAGTCACATCAATTGCAGTGTAATTAGCTACTAATGATGTTCAAATCAGTCTGTTTGGGTTTTTTTTTCCTGCTTGTTGAATGTATTGAGGCATCCACAAACAAAAGGAGAAAGCTTAAAGGACAATGATTCAAGGTCCAGAGCCAGTGGTTAAAATCAGATGTGGTAACTATGGTGAGAGGGGAAAGTTACTTAGCTTCTCACAGCCCATGCATATGTGGATTTCTCTTTGATTTTTGTAGAATGGAGATTAGATTTTTAATCCTTTTCTCCTTCAAGAGAAATGTTGAGCAGGAGACCTGTAGCCTTGCTCTGGGAATGAACACTGAGGAGGCTTTTAGACCAGAGGCAGGGTGGAAGTAAACACTCCCTGGTCATCTGTATTGATGATAATTCTAGAAAGGAATCTTTCTGCTTGGGGAGATGAACAGCAGCTTATGCATCCAGGAATGAAATCAAGCCTCTCCACATGAAAATAATCCTCCTGCTCCAACAAAACAAAACCAGAACCCAGCAGAGATGTGTTTTGTTTTTTTTTTATATGACCAAGTGACAGCATCAAATCAGGTGAAGTGTGACACTGAATGAAATCATTTTAGGTTCTTGCAGAATGAAGCAAATTGCTTTGGATTGCATAGCATTCCTGGTTTTAAGTGTGCATATGATATGTTGTTGGGGGGGGGTTGGCTTTTCAACTTCAGAAATGGTGGTCAGATGGAGTAGGAAATAAAATCAGAGCTTACTGTTCTAGCTGGAGTTGAAGCTGCAGCCAGAGAGACTTGTGCTTTTCCTTGAGTTGGGAGGATTCTGCCTTACCCTGAGCTTTTCAGGTACTGCTGATGAGCTCAGAGGGCTCATAAAACTCCTATGTTCTGAGAGAGCCACCAGAGATACCAATTAATGATTAGCTCTTTGGAATACTTAAGAAATGGAAAGGAGTGAGGTCAGGTTTAATTTCCCACTATAGAGGGACTATTTCCCTATCCTAGTGAAAAGCACATTCCCTGTGACAGTGCAGTGGGTTAGGAAGTATCTTCAGCTTTCTAGTGAGAGTGGTTAAAATATCCTGGGCTTTTGGCAATGTATTAGAGGCATCATTAATAAAAGATTTGAAAGCTTTTGAGTTTCCTCTCCTCCCTGCTCAGTCAAGTGGTTGAAAAACACTTCTGAGAGGTCCACAGGGGCACTAGGAGTTCTGCACAGTCTAGACACTTGGTGTGAAAAGTTGAAAGGTGTTTATGGATTTGCTAGGAAATGCTTTCAGATTTTGTAGGACATAATCCCACACTTCCCTTTCCTAAGTGTTCTGGAGAGAGACCTGCTCAGGACTTGCTTCAGTGCAACAGTGGAATGGAATGGGCACTTTGGGGCTTCAGACAAAAAATGGTTAATAATAGAGCCAATAGAAATGGGAGCCACATTCAGGACAAACTGTTTTCACAATAGAAATGATCAACTCAGCATTTATTGATTATCCCAGCACAAGAAAGAGCTGGAGATGCTGGAAGGTGTCCAGAGAAGGGCCATGAGGATGCTCAGAGGCTGGAGCACCTCTGCTATGAGGACAGGCTGAGAGAGTTGGGATTGTTCAGTCTGGAGACCTTCTTGTGGCCTTGCAGCATCTGCAGGAGCTCCAATAGGGCTGGGGAAGGACTTGTTAGGATGTCAGGTAGTTTTATCCTCCTCTTTTATTAGGAGGTACTATCCTTAAGAGTGGCATAGTTGATATTTCAGGGTAAGAGTAGTGGAATTGGAGCAGAGAGTGTTTTCCTTGCTTGGCTGTTGGATTAGGGCAAGTAAATTCTCCTTTATCCTTCTATGTTCCATCTCTGGAAGGATTAAAATGGTAATTTCTTTTTAAAGTCCTTCAGTACCTACTGATGAAATTGAGACAAGTAGTAATCTGTCTTAGAGCAGCACATGGGACCAATGGATGGTGGATCCTTAGATAATATTTTCATCCAAATTCATAAAGCATTAGAAAAATAAAATCACTGGTGATTTGCTAATGAAATGATTCCAGAAGGAAGCTCAGGGTTCTAGTGCTGAGGAGGTATTTCCAGACTCTTGTTGCTACTTTAGAAGATCTTTGGGTAGCTGAGTATCAACTTGATATTGAGTATTGATACATGATCAATGTGTGGTTTAAAATCTTCAACAAGAGATGCCAGCAATGTGCCTTTGTGGCCAACAATGGCAGTGATCTCCAAGGGTGCATTCAGAATCCTAGACTGGTTTGGGTTGGAAGGGAGCTCTGGAGCTCATCTAGTGCAACCCCCCTGCAGTGGCCAGGGACATCCCCAACTAGATCAGCTTGCCCAGAGCCCTGGCAAGCCTCACCTGCAATGCCTCCAGGGATGGGAACTCAACCACCTCCCTGGGCAACCTGGGCCAGTGTTCCACCACCCTCGTGGGGAGGAACTTCTTTCTAATATCCAGTCTAAATCTACTCTTCTCCAATTTCAAACCATTGCCCCTTGTCCTTTCCCTGCAGGCCTTTGCAAACAGGCCCTCTGCAGCCTGCTTGGAAGTTCCCTTTAGGTCCTGGAAGGTCACTAGTAGTTCCCCCTGAAGCCTTCTCTTGTCCAGGCTGAACAATGCCAGCTCCCTCAGCCTGTCCTCAGAGCAGAGGTGTTGCAGCCCCTGAGCATTCTCGTGGCCTCCTCTGCACCTGCTCCATCAGCTCCATGTCCTTTGTGTGTTGAGGGCTCCAGAGCTGGCCCCAGTATTGCAGAGGAGGTGTGAGCAGAGCAGAGTGCAGTGGCAGAGCTTGGGGAGTCTTTTTGTGTGGAGAGATTCCAAGGGCAGCTGGAGCTGATGCTGGGCAAGCTGCTGGGGGTGAGCCTGCTGGAGTAGTGAGGTTGCACTGGATCATTCCTAGAAGTCCCTTCCAACCCTCCCTATGCTGGGATTCTGGGATACTCTTAGCCTTCATTGACTTGTTCAGCTGTTCTGTTGGGATTCATCTCTGCCCTTCTCCAGATAACTGAAGGCTTGCAAACCCAGGCTAGGTAAAAGGGAGAATTGGAGTGCAAACAGCTCTTTTTGTGCTTGATCTGAAACAGCTGAGTAGTTTCACTGAAGACACTTGGTCTACTGAATTAAATAAGGGCTTTCAGGATTAGAGTTGATAGTATTTATCTTGTTGGGTTTGGCCATGGTCATGGAAGCTTTCCAATGGCATGTGAAGTGTTCTGAGCCTGATTAGAGATGATTCTTGCTCCATGTGCACATTGTATGGAGCTATGTAAGTTGTTTTCAGGTATGGTGAAAGTGGGGAAACAAACTTTAGTGGCTGATGAGTTTAATCAACTGCCAGACAGGAGCAGATAAATACCAAATTTGGTGGTAAAATTGAAGAAATGCTAGTTTAAAGCTCTTCAATTTCCACAGTTCCTATCCTGTGCTTCAATTATCTGCTTGTATCTTTACCTTTGTAGGGAGCAGAGTCAATATTTTTTTACAGAAAATAGCAAGTGGCCTTTTCCAGTTGTTGGCTATAATTGAAATAGCCTCCAAGACTTCTGAAATTACACTTTTATTATTTAAAGAACAAGGTTTTATTCTGAAGCAAACTTTTAAATTCTGGAAAACAAATTTCTCCAACAGTTTCCCATTTGACAGGAAGATTTTTCTTCATCTGGAGAACAAGCCAATATGGCTTAGTTTGTGAAATTTGTTTATGCAAGGGTATTTTCTATCTGCAGAATGCCTGGAATATGTCATAGCACATAAATAATAGGATAAATACAAGTGGGTTTGGATCCAAACAGCTTCTGTTTATATTGCTTAGTAAGAAGAGTGTGTGGAAGAGGATTCTTTCAGTTTGAGGAACTGAGTGCATGTTCTGCCTAGTAAATTCTGTCATTTGTTAGCTTGGGAAATCTTATGCATCAAGTACATGGCAATTTCCCTTTAGAACAGTAAAGATGAGTGGTTTCTTAGGCTATCATTCTAAATTATGCTGTGTTAGTGTATTTCTGCCTTTCTCAGTTAATTGTGCTGGGCTTTTGTAGAGGAAAGTTAACCAGTCAGAATGGTGCAAATTTGGGATCTCTTCCCTAGGTGTTTTGCAAGAAAATAATGCCAGATAGCATTGTGAGCTTTTGCTCATCATGTTTTAGTAGACCTTCCCTTATTGCCATGTTTTGCTCACTGGGATGCCTCCAGAAGGAATGTGTCCTTGGCTCAGGCTGCCCAGGGCACTGCTGGAGTCACCATCCCTGGAGGGGCTCAAACAACATGGAGATGTGGCACTTGGGGACATGGAAGTGATGTGAATGTGATCTAATGCACTTAGTGTTTCATTCTTCAGCCCCTCTGGTACAAATAGATATGAAAATACTCTGTGCTGTGTGTGGTTTTGGATGCCACAATGCAAAAAGGATCTAAAGCTGCTGGAGAGTGTCCAGAGGAGGCCAGGAAGATGGGGAAGGGTCTAGAGGGGAAGCTGTGTGAGGAGAGGCTGAAGGCACTTGGTTTGTTCAGCCTGGGCAAGAGGAGCCTGAGGGGAGATCTCCTGGTGCTCTGCAGCTTGCTGAGCAGAGGGGCAGGAGCTGAGCTCTTCTCTCTGGTGATCCCAAAGGAATGGCATGGAGCTGTGCCAGGGGAGGGTGAGCTTGGGGCTCAGGAGCAGGTTCTTCCCCCAGAGGCTGCTGCAGCACTGGCCCAGGCTGCCCAGGGCAGGAGCCATGGCCCCAAGGCTGCCACAACTCCAGCAGCATTTGGCTAACACCTCAGGCACATGGAGTGAGTGTTGAGCTTGTCCTGGGCAGAGACAGGAGCTGCACTCCAGCATCCTGCTGCCTCCTTCCAGCTCAGGACATCCTCTGAAAAGCCAAGTCAATGATTTCAATGTTCTCTGGAGGGGGAAAAGAAAGTGACCATTTCTTCTTCTCCTCAAAAGCTGTGGGACAGGAAATTACAAAAAGTAAAAGATTGTGGTAGAGTCATTGCACCATGAAAATGAAGCAGATAAAATCCTTTATTCTATTCAAGATATGTACTATGTTACTTTCAGCCCTCCACTGGTGAAGATGTCAAAGCCCAGGTGATGTGTTCATCCCTGGAGGAGCAATTGTAACTTTCCTCTCTCCACCTGTTGGCCACACATTTTCCAGTGTGAAGTTCTAGGTACTAGATGCTCTCAGGTAGTTTGTCAAGATTCAAGTGGTCTATTCACTTCCAAGTTTTCTTTAATACTTTCTGATGTATGCAAGGCCATTAAGAAGCAGCTTTGAGCACCTGTCAAGGAGGTGCTGGAGTCACCATCCCTGGAGGGGTTTGAGAAACATCTTGATGCTCTCCTTAGGGACATGGCATAGAATCATAGAACAGTTCCAGCTGGAAGAGACCTTGAAGATGATCGAGTCCAGCCTTTTTCCTAGCCCTATCACCCCACTTAGTGACATGGGAATGATAGGGATGGTTGGACTTGATGAACTTTGAGGTCTCTTCCAACCTTAATAATTCTGTGATCTATATCTTGTTGTTTGTTGCTTTGGGCAGATCTCTCTTCAGAAGGTGCCAGCTTTTCCTCTTCTGCACTTTGGTTTTAAGGACAGGAAGCAGAGCTCTGGAGCTCTTTGATCCTGTGAGGGTTTTGAAGCTGCTGTAGCCTGTGATTTTTCTGACCTCTCCAAGTGCCTTTGTGTAAATGCTTACTCAGCCCTCCTGAGTTTTTATTAGTGACTATATCACTAAAGCATTTGGGAGTTCAATTATGTTCATGCTTCCACATGAATGGAGTTGTTTTCTCTGAAAGTGGAGGGTTTAAGGAATATTCCTCCTCATTTTCAAAGCTGTTGGCAATTGTGCTAGTAAAAGCTCAGCACTTGTGTGCCATCTCTCCAGCTACCTGTAAGAAGGTTGGAGTAAGGTGGGGGTAGGTCTCTTCTCCTGGGTTACCAGTGAGAGGACAAGAGGAAATGGCCTCAAGTTGCAGCAGGAGAGGTTTAGATTGGATACAAGGAGGAATTTCTTCCCTGAAAGGCTTGTTAAGTCTTGGCTGCCCAGGGAGGTGCTGGAGTCACCATCCCTGCAGGGGTTGAAGAAACATCTAGCTGCTCTCCTTTAGGGCCATGGCTTAGTGGGGATAGGGATGGTTGGACTTGATGAGCTTAGAGGTCTCCTCCAACCTTCCTGATTCTGTGATTTTACTCTAGGAACAAGCAAAGAAATCCCAGGCCCTGCCATGCTGAGCTAGCACATTCCACAGCTCCTTGCTTTCAGTTTCAGACCCATATGAAGCACTGCCATGTTTCCATGGGCTGTTTTGGCACTGGAAAGCAGAGAGTTCTTCCAAGCATCCAAAAGGAAGTGTGTAAGAATTTGACACCAAGAAAAAGAATGAGTAGCAAAAAAGTCTTTCATTCCTACAGCAAAACTTAAGAATTGTGGAAATATTTGTGACCTGAACTGATCCTTAATGCAAAGGTTCAGTAAGATCATTTCCCAGCCTTTTTTCAAGGGCTGATTGGCAGCTAAATTCTTGGAATGCCAAGACACTAAGATTTTCTCAGATCTCAGGAGTCACCATCCCTGGAGGAGTTCAAAAACCTTGTAGCCATGGCACTTGGGCAACATGATTTTAACAACAAACCAAGCTACATTTAGCAGTTGTATCTTAAATGATAGCTTGTATTGTTTCAGTCCTGTTTTGAAGGAGCTGGAAAACAGACATTTCAGACTGTTTTGTAATTGAAATTAATGAGGATCACCTTGGCTTAGGACAACCACTGCTACATTTCCATCCCTTGTTCATTTTCAGGGTGTACATGGATCCAGGGAAATTGTGGGGCTGAGGATGCTGAGTCTTAGGAAAGTTGATTAATTTTTTTCCTTCCTGTGATTAAAATGTATCTAAGTTAAAATTGCTTTAAATTCAAGTTTGAACATATATTTCCATAAATATATGGTTGGACTCAGTGATCTGAGAGGTCATTTTCAGCCATGAATGTTCTGTGATTCTGTGAAATCTCTTTTCATTTTTGGAAGAAGAGTATTTTAAATAATATACCAGAACCTTTTGTAGTCTAAACATATGTAGTATGTAATTAAGTCACATATTGAATGCAGACCAGGAGAGAAGAAATACACACTTTGCAGGACTAATGAAACACTTTGATATGTGAAAATACAATGTGATGATCTTTCCCCTCTCATCCTGCACTGCACTCTAATTCCTTTTGGCTGGATAAAATTGACTAATAAAGTCAACTAGATGCAAAAGGTTGGTTGGTTTGTTTGAAATCCAACCACAGCCCAGCATTTCAGTGTTGTATGTCCTCCTATTCCTGGGAACAGTTGCATCAGCATAGCTGAGAGTATTTCTGGAGTGAAGCCCTAAGGCTTCTTCTTGTTGCCCAGAGAGACAATTTATTAGCTGTTTGTTTTGTAGTCAGTGTGAAGTTGTCCCAGTCCATGGGTCATACCTCCTAGAGCAACTATTCCCTTTATTTTAAAGAGGAGTGATAGAGGACTCAAGTGGCCAAAAGAGAATCCTCAGACCTTGATAAATGCTACAATTCACATCAAATCAGTTGGATTTGCTGCTCACTGGGATTATTTAGCTCTTCTGTTGTCCCCAGGCTTTGTGCCTTGCTCAGTGCTCAGGAGGTGTCAGTTGTGGTCTGTGCTATTTGTGGCAGTCCAGCAGAGTGCTGTGTAGAAAGGGGCAGGGTGGAAGGGATGGCAGAAGGGGTTTGCTGATGAGCTTTTTTCCCTTGTGCTGCAAGAAGTAGGTTCTTCTCATGGATAGATAGTTCCTTAGAATCCCAGAATGTGAGGGGTTGGCAGG
>VWZO01010118.1:12608-33748 GCA_013396975.1 Bucco capensis
CAGGCCCCAGTACAGAGCCCTGAGGGACACCACTTGTCACTGAGCTCCAGCTGCACTTGGAGCCATTGACCACTACCCTCTGGATGTGACCAGCTAGCCAGTTCCTTATCCACTGAACAGTCCACCCAACAAACCGTGTCAAAGGCCTTGTACAAGTCCAGATAGATCACATCCACAGCTTCTCCCTTGTCCACTGAGGTAGTCACACTATCATAGAAAGCCACTAGGTTTGTCAGACAGGATCTGCCCTTAGTGAAGCCATGCTGACTGTCTCTGATCACCTCCCTATCCTCCATGTGCCTTATCAGACACATTACTGATCAGAAACATTACTTTTGCTCTATCACTGTTTCATCCATTCAACACAAATACTTTTTTCCTCATCTTAGACTGTTCCCCATGGATTACATTTTTCTTGCTTTTTCAGTGATTGAGTGAACTGTTTAAATGGAAATATAACACACAGAGAAACATCACACAACACCTTCTCTAGGATAATCCGTCCAAATAATTATGATGGCCCACCCTTAATACTCTCTATACTAAAATGCAATTAGGTAAGTCACTATACTTAAGTCTATACTATACTATACTACAGTTGGATCGAGTCGGGCCAGGCCGGGTCACCAGTGCCTCTGCCCGGTGTAGTGTCCAGGACTGGGGGTCTCCAACGGAGCCATCAGGGTCCTGATAAGTAGGAAGGGGTAGAGTGGGGGGTGTGGAGTCTACGCCCGGCATGGGGGTTGGGTTAGGGTTAGGGCTCCAGCCCTTCTTGTATATAGCCCTCACACAGGCAATTCTTCATCTGGAACCTCTCCAGTTAGCCAGGACTGCTGATAAATGATACAGAGTGGTTGACCCCATCCTGAACAGAAAATTAACAGTGAATGATTAAAGGAAATGCAAATAATACAGGGATCCTCAGCTTTAGAGTACTTCAGTCCATTGGAACTAAAAAGGCTTTTAACTTACTGAACTTATTCTCTCTACCTGTCTAAACAGTGGTAGAAGTTTTCCAAAGCATGTTTCTGTGTGCAATGGTGCATGCTAATGGTGTGAGGAAAGACTGAGCAATCTGGGCCTGTTTAGTCTGGAAAAGAGGAGATTGAGGGGAGACCTCATTGCTCTCTATAACTACCTGAAGGGAGGTTGTAGAGAGGCAGGGACTGGTCTGTTCTCCCTGGCAGAGCGTGATAGGACAANGGTTGATAGGGCTAGGACAAAGGCTGGACTCGATGATCTTCAAGGTCTCTTCCATCTGGAACTGTTCTATGATTCTATGATTCTATGACTAGTGCCAGGCCACCTAGATACAAGTAGCATATGAGATCAGCCTCTGATATGTGCTTAGACAGTGTTCCAGCCTCAGCATATACAGTAAATATTCTTTCTCACTAGAAAGAACAGTCTGTGTTTTGAGAACTCTAAGCCTATACTGGAAGAGTACAAGCCAGCTATTCTTTCACATTTGTCTTTCAGTGCATCACCCAAAAAGAAAATGTGGAATATATCATGTACTTGGAACATGACACTAGTAAATAAGTGGAAGACAAAAGGATTTGAATCTGGGCTGCCAACCCTACATCAATTTTTTCCACATATTTGAAGACTTTTCTTAATGTCATGAAAATAGAGCAGTCCCAGAAATGTGCCATTTGGTACATTCTCCTTCTCTTTGCAAAGAAATATCACAGGAACAGCCTGTTCTCATGGTGGGATGGGAACTAAACCTCTCCATAACATTTTCAGTGCCAAGCAGCCTGTCCCCCATCTGTCTGCCAGCAGGAGAGAGTGAAAACAAATGAAAAATGGAAAGGAGAAGCAACCAGAATTTGGGCATAGGAAAGAAACATCTGCTTAAGGGACAAAGAAGAGGTGAAGAGAAAGAGTCATAAAGCAGGTAACAGAACAAAATCATGATGGTAAAGTTCCCCTAAAAGAAAGAGAGCTGGGGGGGGAGGAAGTGAGAAACAGCATAAAAATAAAGTAAATTTGAAGGAAGCAAGGAAGGGAAACATAATGGCAGATATTCTGTAGGTATTTACCTGTACTAATAATGAGAGATTTTATGAACAGAATGACTGAATAGTAGTGTGGTTTGATTGTTCTAATATATGGATTTTTTCATTTATTCCACTGTTCTCAGCTTTTGAAATCCGTACCATTAAAAACAAAACCAAAAACCAAACAAATGAAAGATCATTGTATGAAAGTTACTTTCTACATTTCAACAGGCATTGTGAGGGGGAAAAAAAAATCAACTTTTCTGAGTTTTCTCATTATTCCAACACATGCCTGGGTGAGAAGTGTGGGTAATATAACAAAGCAAATTACAGATAAAGTAATAAAATTTTACTTCATTAATATAAGATTGTTAATAGAAAGATACAAGTAGCTGCCACAGTTGAGATGACCTAACAAAACTTTATAGTGATATTATTGATATGATGGACTACCAGTCCTGAACACTTCAGAATTCAGAAATGGGCTTTTTAGAATTAGGAAATTGCCTTTAAAACAATCAGACATTTAAAATGTACAGAATATTGGACATTCTCCTTTTTGTTGTTGTTGTTTTAGATAGCTACACTTTGAGCATCCAAATGTCACTCTCTGGAGTATTTTCTCCAATTTTTTGTTTCTTTTTGGTTTTGGTTTTAAATGCAACAAACTTGAGGCTTTGCTTCTATACCCAAAGTCAGTAGATAGCACTTGCCTGAAAATTCTGTCTGTAGTAAGGTGCACAATACAATTCTGGAAGATGGTAAACATGGGGCGAAAGGCCTATCACACACAAAAGGGGCAAAAAGGAAAAAAGCAAGGAAGCTATTTGAGTCATAGTACCTCTGCTATCTTGTGTTGTCTTCACTCAGAACACTCTAAGTGTGACTGAAATGGGAAGGATGACCTTTCACAAGAATTTTGGTGTTGCATGTTACAGAAACATGTGCTACACTGTCCCTTGTCTAAAGACTCAGAGTAAATGTAAGGAGATGTAGCTTTACCAGTTATTATC
The DNA here is from genome assembly GCA_013396975.1 of Bucco capensis. Classification (NCBI taxonomy): domain Eukaryota; kingdom Metazoa; phylum Chordata; class Aves; order Piciformes; family Bucconidae; genus Bucco; species Bucco capensis. The sequence goes on from VWZO01010118.1 coordinate 15,625, forward strand.
TTTGACACTCATGATTTCTCATCTGTCATCCAAAAGACAAGGCAACTCCCATGTGCACTAGCTGTCTGAAGATTTAAACCAGTACTGAGCAGTGAGAAAAATTACCAGAACACCTGTCTGGACACATATGATTCAATCATAAATTCATATTTGAATTTACTTTCTTCCATGTCACTGTCCTGTTTTCTGTTGTTCTTCAGTTGTGATGTATATAGTCAATCAACTATGACAACAGAAAGATGGAATTTCTGTCTTCAAGTCCTAACAGTTTTGATGGCACTTTAAACATGTCCTTTTTACTTCCTATCTTAGTTTTACTACAAACTAAACAAGATAACCCAGTAATTCATAGTTACTTCATGTATGCTGTCATGAGGATAATTAACCTAATGTTTTCCCAAGGCATTGCAAAGGGAAAACACCATTCAGCTGGTTTAGGCTTTCTTACTGATACAGATACAAAAACGTAGCACTTAACAGTCATGAAATTAAATGATCATGTAGTATATTCCTCCTAATACTCTTTACTCAGGGTAGCTCATTTGTTGACTCTGTGAATGTCATTTATTTTTTTGTTTAAATGTTACCAAAATTCTAAACTCTCATTGAAAGTCTAAGAAATGATGAAAATAAACCATTCCAACAGGCAGTACAGTTCTCAGGATTATGCTATGCCAGCAGTTCTCCTCCCACAAGGACAAAGAAACAAAATAAGACCAATTGAAAGGGTCTGTGGATGGCAGGGCATTTCTAAAAACACCCATGACAGTCACACTTAAATTACTTTTAGCATTACAAGAAGAACTTTGGCTGTACTAAGACAACATAAAAAAATTCTTGCATTTGATAGGCTTTTTAAAACTAGCTTACCTGTTTTCAATAGAATCACTAGGAATCCATTATTCACCAGTTGTATTATGTTGTTTGCTAGTTGTAACCCATTTAAAAAGAAAACAGTACACACCAAGCATGAACAAAAAAAAGTATGGCAGTCATAATATAAAGATGTTAAAAAGACTCATTATTTCTAACAAAACACTTCTGTCAATCATATTTCAATGTAATTTTCCCTTAGCCTTGTCTCTATTGTCCTATATGGATCATATTTTTCCTGGCAACAAGGTAGCCTAGGCACATCACAGTCTCTAAGACATTTGTTTTCTAAATATTTTGTTGTTTATTCCTTTATATTATAATACCAACTGTACTGGCATAGTCAATTTGAAAATAAAATGAAACAAGCCTTGGTTTGACCAGGGCAGCTCCTAGTACTTCTTAGCTATTTATCAGAGCTGCTCATGCTAATGTTAAAAGTAATCCCAATTCGTGGTCAGTATGAAGAAACATGAATGTGTCAAGTATTCAGAGGAGGGGAAGGAAAAAATTAGACAAAGAATTCCTTCTACATGTTGATCTTTCTAATTTTCTTGTCTCATACAAATTGTTCTCTCTCTCAGTGATGCTGTCCTGGTGGTATGCCAGAAATAACTCACAGAAGAAAATGCACTTGCCTCCAAATATAGCAAAAGCATTTCACAAACTCACATCAAGATATCAGAAAACAAAAGGATAATACATATTTTGTATTATATTCATTGTATGTATTATATTCATTTTTATCAATTTCTGTCCATGAAATATTTGCAAAATTATAACATTCTCAAAATGATTATGTATTCTAACTTTTTATCTCATTAATTTCTTCAGAGCTAACCTCTGAAATAGTGACATTATTTTCATTATATATTCACCTTGTGTTATACTGGTTATACTACAGATTGGTACATTATATAGGTTTATGGGACTTTCAGAAACATATGTTTGGATATTTGTCTGATTTTAAGTGATGTCTTTAGTCACAAACTTAAAGACTTTCATAAGTAGTAAGTAGCATGCAGTTTTCAAAAACAGTATATGAAGTACCAATATATTCCAAGCTGATTTTTTGTTTCTCATTGATGAAACAAGCACATTCCACGAGTTCATGTAAAAAAAAAACAACCACCAAAACCCATAAAGTCTTTTAACCATGTTTAATTAACTTTGTTAGGGTTATTCAGTCTGGAGAAGAGAAGGTTATGAGGAGATAAGATTATGGCCTTCCACAATAAGATTGTGGCCTTCCAGTATCTGCAGGGGCCTACAAGAGGGCTGGTGAGGGACTTTTTAGGATGTCAGGTAGTGATAGGACTATGGAGAATGGATACAAACTAGAGGAGGGGAGATCATCTTCTCTATACACTTACAAGTGAGTTTTGGGGTTTGGGATTTTTTAGTGCTTTTTTGTTGGGTGTTTGTTTGTTTGTTTTGGGTTTTGTTTTGGTTTGTTTTTTGGTGGTGTTAGGGGAGGAGGGGACAGTATAGCACAATTACTGTACATACATCCTAAAAGACTTCAGGAGAAAGGCTATGGGGGGTAAATCAAGCTATATTCCCATGTAATTATGTCTGTATGGCTAGGTTTCACGAACGAAGATCCAGGGAGGGCTCCACCCACGCTCCTCCTCAGTGCCTTTTCCAAGTGCGCTGATAAAAAGAGGATAGCGGATAGCACCCTCGAGCCTGCACATTGGATTTATTTTAGGTCAGACACAGCATGACCAGAGCTGGACCTACCCTTTAGTCCTAAGGGTCATCTGCCAGGGCCTAGCAAGCTTGGACGCTGGCAGCCAAGTCCTTAGGATGGAGGTTTTATTAGAATGTCCTTCTCTTAGATGGAAGGCCTTACAGGGCTAAACAAGCTCCATCTGCCCGAGTTTGGAATCAGAGTTGTCCTTCTCCTAGGATGACTGCCAGAAGGCTAATGAGCACATCCTACCCATACAAGAATTATAGGAACATGGGTATCACTCCCCACACTTTACTGTGGGCAATGAGTTTAATGCTCCCTCTGCTGTCGGCACAGTTATGGCACCAGGGGCCACAGGAGACCCCAAGGGATTTTCAGACTGTGCCTGATCCCATATAATTATCACCTTGATAATAGGGGCTATAGAGTGAACGTACTTGGCGGACCAGGATGTCTTTTTCCAGGTTAAGTTACAGTGGCCCGTCCACCGTTTGTCATCATCGGTAGTCAAGGACGGCATCATGAGTTGTTATAATCATTACGAGCCCCACTGCCCCAAGTCCCAAAGGGCTTGGCCAGGTCCCAGAAGACCTGGGGGTACAAAAATTTAGGAATTGGAATATCATCGACAGCGTCAGTTGGATTGCGTGAGCCAACATCCGGTAATTTTAATTGTCACATCCATGTGGGGTGCGTCATACCATGTGGCATCCACCTCACAATGCCACATGTATGGTGCCCAACTCACACGCCGTGGGCAGAGCGAATGGGATCGGCAGTGACGGTCAACAACTGCGGGATAAAACCTCAGTGCGATATAGACAGCATATCCATTCCCCCTAGAGGCATCTCCCCGAACGTTTCAGGGGACTGTGGATGCCAAACCGCGACTGGGACACAAGCCTCATTTCCCTCAGCTATTTTCACAGCTTTTATTACAGCCACTAGGATACTACCAGCAGCTGGTGAGACTGCCGATAGGGCAGGACCATAACACTCAAAACTGGGGCAGAGATCGACTCAGTTACCCTTACGGACATCCGGTGGGACCACGGGGAGGTGCGATCTCTGCAGCTATGCCCAGTTGGTAACCATATCCCGTCTTAGGAGAGTCATAGTTACTCCCGCCATAGTGACTGCCTTTAATTCTACTCTGTACTGCTGACAGAGTCTGTGGTGATGATCTGACATTATCAGGCAAGGTAAGTGACAAGTGATAGTGTTTCTTCAATTACAAACCCAGTTTACGTCATATCTTAAGAGTGTTGCTAGAATCTAAACTTACTCCAAGTTGTCATAATTACAATGTCACTAAAGAGATTGTCAATTTAACCAAAAGTTATAGGTTGTATAATTAGTATTTAAGATGCTTTTGACAGCTAAGAATCCCTTTCTAAAGCAGAGATGTTCTTTTCCTTAAGGAGCAGAACAACACAGAATAAATAGATAAGAGCTTTAATTTTGGGAACAAGTCTTTTCTACTCATTTTATCTAAAGCTAACGATATTATCTTACATAGCATTTATGTATACAGCATAATATATCAACAGGGGTTGAATATTTACCACGCAGTTCTGAAAACTGTTTAGTGTACAGCCATATGACTTCGGCAGCTATTCTGTGTTTTGGTTCTCTCCTGTTTTTCTCATGCCTAGTGACCGAAGTTTAGTGGTTTAGAGCATAATCAGCTGCTGTCTAAGACAACTGCTCTTGAGTACTTATGCTTTGGCACTATGACCCATTTGAGCATTAAAGTCATTCCCCATGGTCAAGTGTGGGGAGTGATACCCATGTTCCTATAATCCTTGGATGGGTAGGATGAGCTCATTAGCCTTCTGGCACTCATCCTAGGAGAAGGACAACTCTGATTCCAAACCCAGGCAGATGGAGCTCGTTTAGCCTGTAAGGCCTTCCATCTAAGAGAAGGACACTCTAATAAAACCTCCATCCTAAGGACTTGGCTGCCAGCGTCCAAGCTTGCTAGGCCCTGGCAGATGACCCTTAGGACTAAAGGGTAGGTCCAGCTCTGGTCATGCTGTGTCTGACCTAAAAAAAATCCAATGTGCAGGCTTGAGGGTGCTATCCGCTATCCTCTTTTTATCAGCGCGCTTGGAAAAGGCACTGATGAGGAGCGTGGGTGGAGCCCTCCCTGGATCTTCATTCACGGAGCCTAGCCATACATACATGACCCTTTTAGCTCCTGGGCATGATATTTAACCATGCAGCATATCCATAGTCATTTAAAGCATATGCAAACATTGAGCATTGAAGTGGTTGAGTCACCATCCCTGGCAGGTGGCAATTAGTGCCATGGTTTATTGGCATGGTGGTGATAGGTTGATGGTTGGACTTGATGGTCTTAGACGTCTCTTCCAACCTTAATGATTCTGTGATTCTGTGATTTTATCAGCTCATGCCTAACCTTGCCTTATGCATGTGGAAATTGTTCACTAATTTAATACAGACAAAAATAATTGTTACCATGTTAATCACTCTAGCATTTCAGCCTCCATCGCTTCCCATATCTTCTCAGACTTTGCGAATCTCCTCTCACATTTTTTAATATTTGTTTTCTAACTAGGTGTTTGCTTTTAACAGCTGCAATATGGGGAACTATTGTTATTATAGATTCATCTGTATGCATTGTTCACCTGTCATTGTCACTATTTGGTACGACATTTTTCATTAAGATGTTTCTACAGTTGATGACAAAAATATTTTATAATTCAAGCACTGTCAGCATGACTGAATCAGATACTCTGAGATCAGCTGTACCTCTAGTAGATTACATTGTATGTAGAGGGTGCTAATTAGCAAGTGCATTTGGACTTGCTAATTGAAGTCCAAAATCAATTGCAGAGGACTTGAAAGGCAGTCAAAAAGTCTACAAAGTGAAGTAAAATTTCAGACAATGTTCTCCAAGCCTTCTCTGGAAAAAAAATAAATCTACGTGTAAGCCTAGGAATAAGACAAATCCTTAAGCCTCTACTCAGAGGACATTAGCAAAATCTTTTCTGCAGTTCAAAGCCAGCATTACAGAGCATAGCTTACTTGCATTAGACTTACTCAGCTTTGGAGTATACACTATAATAATAAAACTTGAGTAATTATGAAGTACCTTTTAGTTAATTAAAGGAACTTAGTAATGGCTCTGGAATTTCTGAAGAGAAAATATAGTAAGATTTCCAGATGATTTCATCAATCCATAAAAAAGCCCTATTTTCTGTAGCATCAATTCTCCAAAATGGTCATTGCAAGACTTTGTGTAGACACTCATGTCTCAAGTACACTATGATGGAGAAAACAATAAAAATGTACAAACTACAGTGCATAACTCCTCAGGTCTTTCTGGTAGCTCTGGGTGAGTCTCAGCATTCATCATACATTAAAAGAAATTTAGCAGGTTGATAGGGCTAGGACAAAGGCTGGACTTGATGATCTTCAAGGTCTTTTCCAGCTGTCACTGTTCTATGATTCTATGAAAATGTGAGCAATTTCCAAGGAGAAAACTTCTTTGAACTATGCTTTTGTACATTACTTTGATTTTATAACTTATATCTGTTCTTTACTGGTGTGACCACATTAGAGTAATTGACAATTTCAGCATTTCATGTTTAGAGAAAGGCACAATGAACAGGGAAGAGTGCTGTAGCTTGGTCTTCACTTTCACAGCAAAAATTCAAATGGAGTTTTCTGCTTGGTTTCTGCAAAACAGCTTCATTAGTCTTGATTTTGTAAATACACTTGTCCAAATAAAGCCTGATTCAGCCTGTAATGACTGACAAAACTCACACAGACTCCAAGGGTACAGCTCTGAGTTCCAGTATGGCAAACTAAACATTTTCTGAAAGCTTATGCCACGGTGAAGAGGAATATTCAGTAAAGAAATTTATGAAGCTATCCCTATGTAGAGTGTTTGTTGAAAGGCATAGAATAATAGAATCATTTTGGTTGGAATAGACCTTTAAAATCATGAAGTCCAAATGTTACCCCAGCCATGCCCCTAAGCATGACATCTACATGGCTATGTTCCTTCCTCATGATCATTCTTTATTGCTAATGATTTACTTGTCTTCTAGGATTAGTTACTAGCTGTCCACTATTCACATCAATTTCTATACAAGCAACTGCACAACTTGAGAAGACTTTAAGTCTATAATCTTGCCTGTTTTCAAAGAAGAGTATTTTAAATGGTAGTGGTTAAAATGGCAGTGTCTATATTGACAGAAATTTAGTTAAAAAACAAAGTCATTTCAAATCGTGGGCATCTTATTTATCACGCTCAAGCTGCCAAGAATTGCTGTGCAAAATCTGCCAGTTTTTAAATGCTAGCTACTGCATACTCAAAGCCTCTTCAAGGAAAATTTCCTTGGGTTACATCACATGCAACCACTCATGCCTTCCCTAGATTATGCCTACACACTCAAGTAATTCAGATATTGTGGTGACAGCAACATTAACCTGTTTCATCTGAAAGGTTATTTGGGCCTTTCTTTTGGTTGGGGTTTTAGAGACAAAAGAAGAACATAAAACTTGCCTTTTTCAACCTTAACTTTCCAAACATTTATATTCTCACTTGCAGACTGTAGGGACCTGTAGGTAATGATTTCTGCATGTCTTGTTAATCAAAAATTTTGCTGAAATAATTTAACAATCTCATCCACCAAAACTCCAGGTCAGGAGCATCCAGAAAATGTCATTTCTCAAGGATCCCATTCTGCCACTTGCAGAACTTGGCTCAAGATGTGCAGCTCTCTTTAGTTCTAGGGATTGCTTCAGGCAGGAGGATTATTCACCCTGAGTGAGAATGGCAGAAATGGCCAGAGAAGCCAAAAGCAGCTTTGGCAATGTCAAGCCAACACATTATTTTAAAGCAGCTGAGAAATGTGTGTTTTCTGAAACAAAAAAAGGGGCTATAAAGAGGGAACAAATACTCTCTTCATTTAAGCAGGGATGTTGGTTTTAATTCATCTAATTGTGTTAAATTGCTAATAGGCTAATTTGAAGAGCCTAGCACATTCAAAGGCTGGTATTTAATTAACAAAATCACACTTCACACAATGCCAGACAAGAGGTCAATCCTTGAATGAGGAGCTCCCTAGAGGGGAAAAAAGCATGATTAATGCTGCAGAAATTTCTCACTCATTCTTCTGCTGTTAAATATCATTGATTAGGAAGGACACTATTGTTACTTCATTTGGCATAGCTTTCCCTTTTTTTCCTGTGCTGGCTTGTTTCTTTATCTGATTCCTGCATCCTTCCTCAGCCAGATTTTGACCTGTATCTGGCTTTATATATTTTCAATTAAATGTATAAACTCAAATAGGGCTAGACTCTGACAGTATTTTTCATGTAGACTTCTGCCATGGTCACAGTAGTTTCATTGATGCCAATTTAGTATCCCTCTAGAAGTTCCAACTCTATGTTTTGCAAATGGCTGCATTTGGCTTTGAAGGATTTTACTTGCCACTAATAATGCTGGACAAACTTCAAAGGATACCTATAAATGCTTCAAAATTCAGCTACTATTCCAGTCAACCCAAATGTCTTAGCTTTAGGATGAGATCATGTAAGAGCTGATTATCTCAGTTCAATTTTATTCCAAGGGATTGCTCAAAATGAATAAAGATGAAGGTAACAGCTTTTTTTTGTGTGTGTGTTACCCTATTTTTGGACAGCATGCACACACAGAACTTAGGCAGTGAGAAGCTATGGGGAATTGTGATGAACAAGGAGAGAAGATTGTTTGAACAAAAGGCATTTTAACAAGCAAAGAGACACTACTTGGTGAAAATATTCAAAAGCACTGGCAGGCACGATTTAATAGGTAGAATTCAGAATCATTTCCAGTCAGGCAAGTTTCTTAAATAAGGGCAATTTAAATATAAGTTTACTATTGCTCAGCTGAGGCAACATCCAAGAGAATGTCTACAAATAGCAATGAGGCTCTTTAAAGGTAGTTTGTGTCAATGACAAGATGCTTTCACTCCTTGCAATTATAAAACTATACCTGGGATTATACTAACCACAGTAGCCTTTTGTCACAGAATCACAGAATCACCAAGGCTGGAAAAGACCCCCAGGATCATCAAGTCCAGCCTATGACCCAATACACCACAACATCTAAACCATGCCACTCAGTGCCACATCCAATCTTTTCTTAAACACCTCCAGGGACGGCGACTCCACCACCTCCCTGGGCAGCCCATTCCAGAGCCCACTCACCCTCTGCGTGAGGAAGTGCTTCCTAATGTCCAGTCTAACCCTCCCCTGCTGCAGCTTCAAGACATGGCCTCTTGTCCTGTCACTAGCTGCCATGGAGAAGAGCCCAACCCCTACCTGACTACAACTTCCNGTCATCCGTAAATTTACTGACGGTAGACTCGATCCCCTCATCCAGATCATCAATAAAGATGTTGAACAGCCAATACAGCCAAAATTGTCAATAGCCAGGTTTTTCAATTAGTAATAAGAGTTGCTTCTGGCTCAATCCTTATGATAGCTAATACTTTGCTTGCTATCCTCAAGTGTTTTAAGACTAGTGATCTGTTATTTTTCACATGACAGAAAAGCCTCAAAGAGCAAGCTTGTTTAAAATGGATGTGAACACATATGCATAAAATCTAGGACACATGTCCATTACTATTGTATGTAAAGAGTGCAGCCTTCTCTTGCTAGCATTTCTATTTCTTACAGACTTCAGTCACAGGCAATATCACAGACTAGACTGGCTTAAATATGTTCAAAATATTTTACCTGATTAACTTCTTAGTATGTAGATATTTCTTAGTTATTGTGTGGAATGGAGTTATACTGGGTTTCCCCTAGCTACCTTACCAACTTTTGTTTTTTTGCAAACCACCCTTCATCTCCTTTCCTCTCCTCAATGGTGTTGTGCCTTCTTGAATGAACTCTCCAGGGCAATTTCTGGTCTCCTTCTTGCACAGCCACAGCAGCTTTTTGTAGCCATCCTGTCATGTAGAGGCTGTCCAAATTGAGAGATGGATATCTTGACAAAAAATAGTATAACAATTAAACACTTTGAACTTGCTTCAGATAGTATAATAATAAAACCAGAAATAAGTTCTTATGTTGGGACACTGAGTCATCAAGAGATATGAGATGGATTTGCCTTCATTTTTTCCCTCATATTTGGTGTCTTGTAAAGATTGAAGTGTCTTTTAAACTCAACAGTCAAGTTTTACAAGTTGATAAGGTTTTTTCTTTTTTAGCCAAGAAAACTAAAACTAGGTCAGAGGAGAAAAATAAAGGGCCTATCCTGTGTCCTTATAAGCAAATGTTTGCTTCCAGACTGTCTTTCAATCACTGTGAATCACAGTTACAGTTTCATAGACCACTGCAGTGCTTCAAAATGAAGTTTTTGTTTCTTCTGTGATCTGACTGCATGCTCCACACCTTTGTCACTATTGCTTTGCAAGACACCAATTTCCCATACCTCTGTTCCTGTTTGCTCTCTCCTCTGCCTCTGCTAATTCATTTGCTGCCAAGGGATTTCATACCCTATTGAAGGCATTCCTTCTTTTTTCAACAAAGATATCCTCTTCCTTAATAAATATCTGTGGCAAATGAAGAAAAAAGTGAACTGATACTGTCATTCACAGGATTACCTGCATTACCCTGTTCAGTTTCCCCTTTTCGATGAAAAGGAATCAACTCTTTTGAAAACCTAATACAAAACATTGAGAGTCAGTGTTCTAGTCTCACAGTCACAAAGGAAACTATTAAGCATATATGAGTGCTCTGTAATGTAGAAGGACAGTTCTTTTGGTGGCATTAGTCTAGAACTTCAGAGATGAGATGCTTACTGTGGCCACAGCAAATTCGTTCAACCCATTTGGCCTCTCTATGCACCCCGAGGCTAATAACATGTGGTAGCTTATATGGGTGGTGTGAAGATGAGAACTGTGATGCTCAAATGCAGTAACTGGGTACCTTAGTAACAATAGCTGTATAAGAATCTGAAAGAGACATTGAACATTGACCAAAACTGAAAAGAAAATCTGCTTCAGGTTTAAACTAGACAGGATAGCTCTGCCGCTAATTCTTTTATAAGATTTTGGAAGTGCAGATGGACCAAGAGTATCACATCACTCTGGAGCTACAAGAGGAAGATTCTTGTATATGTTTGTGCTAAAGTTGTTAGACAAAATTAAATTTGAGGAGTCAATTATGTAGGATACAAAACAGAAACACATAGTATGGTGGATGCGTAATTGACTTTCAGGATCATAGACAGTGGCCTGATGTATTAAGATACTCTTCGGAATCAATTCAGTCACTTATCTGTAACAAGATTTGGCTTGCAGTGTATGGTGGTCTAGCCAAAACTGCAGTACTGACATCTCCAGTGTTATATACAGTCCTATAATTTTCAAGATTTCCAGTCTTTTGCTTCTCTTGCTACTGGCACCAGTAAAGAGGATTGAATATTACTTATTACTTTATTATCTTCCAGAAGAGCACTTCTTACCTAACATACTACCTCATAATGAGGCAGACAGAGAAGTTGCAGCATAGCAGGTCAGTGCAGGAGAACTACACTTATTTTTTCAATTAAGTCACAGGCTCATCCTGAGCCTACTAATGACCAACTTCTTAGTTTCCGTGCTGGACTTGTAAGCATAACATATCAGCCTCCAATATCTAAAGCCTAACAGGTAGCTTTACACTTTATTCTTTAAGGAAGAGAGAAGTAATCTTTTGTGAGCATTAAGAACAGTGGGAGTGGCAAAATCCTGCATTTTATTGTGCAGCTATACAAAGAAGGAAAGAGGATGTGAAGAGTCAAGGACTTTGCCACCATGAATGGTATAGGAGGATCTCTTTGCATGTAGCGTTCAGAGATACAAATACAGATGAAATGAGGCAGTCCAAGCAGGACTCAAATTCTTCCACAAGCTGCTATAGTAAGTGACCCCAAGTGCATGCTTGCTTTTTTATCAAATAAAACAAACTACATCTTCGGTATTTCCCCAAAACTCTTTCTCAGAACAATTATTATGAGTGGTTACTACTTTCCATTCAGCATCTTTGGGTATACTTTAGCTTTATCTTAGTAAAGTTATTTAAATAATACTATAAAATATACAAACATTTTTGGTTTTGCTCTTTTGTCAAAAGGTATTAGCAGTATCTTTTTACACTGAGAAACCATTATACTCAGATATGCCCCTAAACAGTAAGAAGCCGTTACAAAAATCTAGGGCCAAAATCTATTTAGCCCCTGTGCAGTTTCTTCAGAATGTGACTGAGTCAGCCCCATTGCAGTGATGTGCTGCTAAACATGTCACGCTGCAGGGTAGAGCAGTCTGAAGGGCAGAGAACTGTTATAAATTGGACATGACATTTAGACTTGATACTAGGAAAAAGTTCCTCCCCACGAGGGTGGTGGAACACTGGCACAGGTTACCCAGGGAGGTGGTTGAGTTCCCATCCCTGGAGGCATTGCAGGTGAGGCTTGCCAGGGCTCTGGGCAAGCTGATCTAGTTGGGGATGTCCCTGCCCACTGCAGGGGGGTTGGACTAGATGACCTCCAGAGGTCCCTTCCAACCCAAATGATTCTGTGATTCTGTGCATCTGGATGACAAGAGGAAACATGTAGCTTACGAGGGCATCAGTTGGGTGCAGAAACTTTTATGCTTTAGTATTTATTAGATGCAGCTATAACAGGTACAAGTATGACAGTAGCTGAAAACAAATGACTGATAGTTGATGAGAAAATATTTGTCTGGTTTCAACAAGCTTTGTTATTCAAAAAAGGTTTTTTCTTTCCCTTCATTTCCTTTCCATTGGAACCTATCCATGTTTTAATTAGGGTTATTGAACATTAACAAAGTATAATAAATTTAGCATATTACAGTTATTCACTTCAATATCTATGCTTCCCCTCACATTACTAGAAGCAAATCATAACATCTATCAGTTTTCCTTGAACAAAGACATCAGAATCAATATCCATTGGCACACATTTCAGCTTTAGGTATCATTTCTCCCAACAGCACCCTTACAGGCTCAGAAGTGCTACCTGTGTGTTTAATCCCATCAGTACCCATCTGTTAGGGTTTTTTACTCCATTAGAATGATTTCAGATTTTCAATTGGAATTACTTCTGGTGAACTAAGGGGTTTTTACCAAAGTGTTTTAATACTTACACCTGTTAGCACTCTGGATTCTAAAAACGCAAGCAGTAAAGTATAATTTCTACCTTTAAAGAAACAAGCAAACAATTTCGTGGGAGAAAATACTTCTCAACATGATGTCCTTGACACCACAGATGGATGAAGATAAAAATTCATAATAAGCTTGATAGATAATAAACGTGGCTACCTGATGTTTTTAGGTCCAGTCAGTACTATCTTCCAGAGCTTTACATCTTCAAGATCTTTGTGGGGAATTGCTCCCCTGGCAGGAGTTGATAGCTATGACAAAAAGATTTCTGCTTACAGTGACAAGATATTCTTTCCATAGAAGCTAATTCAAAGGAATCATAAAGTAGGAAAAGGGGATGTCCTGAGCAAAAAAAGAATGGTATTCTTTAGAAAGCTAAATCTACCAACTGCTGGAACAATAATGTGTCATGAATTACAGAATCACCAAGGCTGGAAAAGACCCCCAGGATCACCAAGACCAGCCTATGACCCAAAAATACAACATCAGCTAAACCATTGCCATGAAGAAAGCCTATAGCACTGTGCAAGGCTAAAGAGTTGTCAAAGACTTCAACTCTATTTGACTGAATTCAGAGCTTTTAAGGCCTCTCTTGACAAGTGATTTACTGAGCTGACTTGTTTTGAAATATTCATGACAGAGTGATGAGAAAGCAAACAACTTAGAAGTTTACCTATTAATAGGAGGCTTACATAGTGTTTGTGGATTTACATACTCTCAGCTAACATACTTTCACTTTGCAAAAGGTGATTTTCACTAGTAAAATCATATACAAATCATAAAAGTCACATATAAAAGAAAATTCCTAAAATACACAAACAGATGTTGGCTTAGACTTTTCCATTTCTGATTAAAGTAAATATAGGCCAGTAGTAGCAGAACAACGAATCAGAATTCTTTTTTAACATGGGAAACCTGTGTTCTAGAAAAAAAAAAACAAGGCAAAAACAAACAACAAAACCACACGCACAGTGAAAGAGTTTTGCCTCATGATCTGATTTACAAATTAGTAGTAGCTTGCAAGTCCGACACTAAGCAGTGACAGCGGGGAAAAGGCCAGAATATGGCCATGGATTTGATGGGTGGACTGTTGAGTGGATAAGGAACTGGCTGGATGGTCGCATCTAGAGGGTAGTGGTCAATGGCTCCAAGTGCAGCTGGAGATCAGTGACAAGTGGTGTCAGGGCTCTGTACTGGGGCCTGCACGGTTTAATATTTGTATAAACGCTATGGACAGCAGCATTGAGTGCACCATCAGCAAGTGTGCAGATCACACCAAGCTATAGGGTGCTGGTGATAAGCTGGGGGGGCAGGATGTCATCCAGAAGGACCTGGACAAGCTGGAGAGGTGGTCCCAGGTAAACTTCATGAGCTTCAACAAGACCAAGTGCAGGATCCTGCACCTGGGTCAGAACAATCCCCACTATCAATCCAGGCTGGGGGATGAGATGATGGAGAGCAGCCCTGCAGAAAAGGCCTTGGGGTGCTGGTGGATGAGAAGCTGGCCATGAGCAAACAGTGCACGCTGGCAGCCCAGAAGGCCAATGGCATCCTGGGCTGCAGCAAGAGAAGCGTGGCCAGCAGATCCAGAGAGGTGATTCTGCCACTGCACTCTGCTCTGCTGACACCTCTTCTGGAATACTGTGTCCAGTGCTGGAGCCCTCAATACAGAAAGGACATGGAGCTGCTGGAGCAGGTCCGGAGGAGGCCACGAGAATGATCAGGGGCTGGAACACTTCTGCTCTGAGGACAGGCTGAGGGAGCTGGGATTGTTCAGCCTGGAGAAGAGAAGGCTTCGGGGGACCTACTAGTGACCTTCCAGTACCTAAAGGGAACTTCCAAGAAGGCTGCAGAGGGCCTGTTTGCAAAGGCCTGCAGTGAAAGGACAAGGGGCAATGGTTTGAAATTGGAGAAGAGTAGATTTAGACTGGACATTAGAAAGAAGTTCCTTACCATATGGGTGGTGTAACACTGGCACAGGTTGCCCAGGGAGGTGGTTGAGTTCCCATCCCTGGAGACATTCCAGGTGAGGCTTGCCAGGGCTCTGGGCAAGCTGATCTAGTTGGGGATGTCCCTGGCCACTGCAGGGGGGTTGGACTAGATGTCTCTTCCAACCCAAATGATTCTATGATTCTGTGATTCTATGATAATTATTGCTAGCAGCAAAGGCAGTTGTAAGCGGTGTGCGGGTTTAGCGCCCACAAGATGACTATCAGTGATTGCTTCTGATCACTCCTGGAAGACTCACAAGCAGAGTGAAAACCTGTTATTTAACAGTGCTTTACTGTTGTGCTCCTTCCAAGGAAGCTCTGCAGAGAATCCCCAAATCACATCTCTCTTCACAGATTTCTTCCTTGGAATCTTGCTTTACATTTGATGAGTTGAAAGAATAAACCCCTCAAATTCCTCCTTAGAGTTTTGTGAGTTTCTTCTCTTTCATATCATGGAGTGTGTTAGTCATCGTGCAAGTCCTTTACCTAAATGATCTCACTTTTAGAGACACCAAATATCTTCTTTTATTATCAAAAATTGCACTATTATATAAGCATTGCAGAAAAAATATGCAATCACGTCTATGCACACCATGTACATTGCAAGATTGAAGCTAGACAGAACAATCAAGCAGTTGACAATGGAGAGATATAAACATTTCTCTAAATAATACTTTTATCCTCAAGTCATATTCCCTCTCTTTTAAAGTAATACATACAGGAGGAGATTTTCTGCTTGTTATTGCAGTGGGTTCTTGGAACTGTCATTTGAAAGTCAACTGCTGAAATCTGGTACTGAGAGCTGTCATCTGCTGCCTGCCTACAAGCTGCCAATAGATTTTCATTTCTATTGCCATGGAAACACAGGTTGGTATAACTCAGGGAAAAAAGAAAAGTGTTTGGAACAGCCAGAATTTTCCAACTTTGACCCAAGATGGAATTTGCCTTTATTAGCCATAAGAGCTACACTAAGAGAGTTAGGAAGGAATAGCATTTGGCATTTCCCCTTGTTCCAACCTTCTAGCTGCCGAAATCACGAGCCTGGCCTCTGGACATCATGGATACCTTCTGGCCAAGGTAGCTGCCTTCCCAAGGAATTTAGGCATATGGAGAGCATAGGAACTCCCTGAGCTTTGTCTCAGCTGGAGGCAGGATGGAGCTGGAGAACACACCATGTGTGGGAACATGGGGAGGGCTTGACAAGCACCACAATCACTTCAGGTCCTCCCGAAAGGCTCACATACTGTATCCAGAAAATGTATTAAACTGCATGAGCTTCATTTCCCATTGCAAGTACAAAGTATTTCTGAACTACTGGAAAAAAAGAAACTCTTTCAATGCCCATTGTATATCTTTACATAATACTTGCATTACAGTATTGTAATAGAATTGTAAAAGGAGTCAAAGCTTAGCCAGCTTTAAGGTGGACCCCCTCGACCCAGATTTAGTAGTCATTTCCTGAGTCTGTCAAGTACTGAAACATCCATGTAGATGCTTTTATTACACCTGACAGTGATGGACTAGGGATGTAATTCCTATAAAACATTGCTAGCTTTCTCCCATCCAGTTTTTCTCTCTGATACTTTGAAAATTGGTTCACTGATTTAACTTCATACATGGCAAGATGTCATTAACTGGGGAAGTTATCCCAACCACTTTATTCCCAGGTGTCATTCATAGTTTTGAGCAATCATTTGACTTTTAGCACAAGGAAAGTTGCGGTTTAATTGCATATTTAAATCCACTACTGATGGCAGTTGTTAGCTGGTGTATTTATGGGCTCTTTATTAACAGAATTTAATGGTGTCTTGCTATTTTCTGCCCAGACCCTCTATTATACTTCCACATGCAGTTTTTTACAGACTTATCTAATACTGAGGCTTTTGCTTTTTCAAAAGCCATTTCTACGAATCACAAAATCATAGAACCATTATGGTTGAAAAAGACCTCTGGGATCATTAAGTCCAATCATCCACCCAACAGTACCATGCCCACCACTAAACCATGTCCCCAAGCACCATAGCTACACACACTTCCAGGGACCTAGAATACTGTGTTCAGTTTTGGGCTCCTCAGTCCAAGAAGGACACAGAGGCATTACAGTGTGTCTAGGGAAGGGCAAGGAGGCTAGGGAGGGCTCTGGAGCACAAGTATGATGAGGAGCAGCTGAGGGAACTGGGGTTGGTTAGTGTGGAGAAGAGGAGACTCAGGGGAGACCTTAGCTCTCTCTACAACTCCCTGCAAGGAGGTTGGAGTGAGATGGGGGTAGGTCTCTTCTCCAGGGTTAACAGTGAGAGGATGAGAGGAAATGGCCTCAAGTTGCAGCAGAGGTTTAGATTAGATATAAGGAGGAAATTCTTTACTGAAAGTGTTGCTAGGTCTTGGACTAGGCTGCCCAGGGAGGTGGTGGAGTCACCATCCCTGGAGGGGTTTAAGAAACATATAGATGCTCTCCTTAGGGCCATGGTTTAGTGGTATGGTAGTGCTAGGTATGGTTGGACTTGATGACCTTAGAGGGAGGTCTCTTCCAACCTTAATGATTCTGTGATTTCATTATTACAGGCGTTAACTATTCCATAGAAATTTATTCTGCAGTAACATCACATGAACAAAACTTTGCCTAAAAAATATTTGCAGAAATGACTCTGGTTGAAACATGGTCACACCATAGTTTGTATATAGAAGTTACTGAAGTATGAATGATTTTTGTTCCTTGGAGAACCCCACATATGGAGCTACCACTTGACAGAGCCCAGTGCAACAGCTTCTGTTCTCTAGCAAGCATCTCTTTGAGTGCCAGCGACAGTTCTCTCATCAGAGCTTTGTCTCTAAAGAAACATGTAACTAAACTCTTGACGCATTTTAAGATTGTTTTGCCATCATGAAAAGTGGGACAGGATTTTCTGTTTATAAGAAAATGCAATTATTTCCTCAAGAGAAGCCATTTAAAAAAAAAAACAAAAAAAAAAAAAAAAAAAAAAAAAAAAAACAGAGGCATAGTTTGCTATATCAAAGGCTGCAAAATAAATGGGCCTGAGGACAGTAGTCACTGTGAAGGATTAAAGATCCTTTCCAGTTAATGAGGTTTGGAGTTGTGGTAATGAAAGTGAAGGACAAGCTGATGGAAAACTTACTATAATCTTTCTTTTCATATCTTTTTTTTTGTGTATTATTGGTGTTCTGCCAAACCATGCTAATTCTAGTCATGTATTCTTTTACAAGCCAGACTGCCAATCAAGTTACAAGCTGTAGATTTCATCTTTGTGATGAAGAATTAATAATTTTTAAAGTATTCTGTAATCATTATTATGGAACATTTATCAGGCTAGAGAGGATTTTATTTAGCTATTCATCATCATCATCATCATGGCTAGGC
>VWZO01010120.1:0-16852 GCA_013396975.1 Bucco capensis
ACATGATCTTTCTAGGTCCCTTCCAACCCATACTGTGATACTGTGAAGGTATTTGTTTGACTTGAGTGTTGGGCTGGGTTTTTTTTTTCTCATTCTGTTTTGAAAAAGTTATTGTTTATTTTGAGCTGCAGAGCTGAATGTTTTTTCTTTCTATTATCCTTTTTTTAAACCCCACAAGCTTCCAGGTGTTGGACCAAGCCCTGAGGTTTCAGATAGCCTGCGTTGTTCAGAAGTTGAAATGATTGGAGGTGACCTTTAGGTAGTAAAAAAAAAACTTTTGAAGAGGAAGAAATGAGAAGTGGTCAGATGGGAAGAGTAGAGGCTGAAACAAAGAGTGCAGGAAAGTAACAATTTGCCCTGTTACCCCATGGAACATGGTGTTTCCTTTCAGAGCTGCTCTTCCTTTCTTTCCTTGTGGGATTTTCAAAGGACCTTTCATAATGCGGTATGGCAGATGATGGTAAACTTTCTGATGGAGTAATGTGAAGTGCTTTACTTCTGGAAAAGTCAGGCTTCTGCTTACTCTTTTTGTTAGTGCATGTGATGGTCTGAGTGAAGGAAATCCGCTTCCCTCATTGGGAACTGTGAATCCTTGAGCTGTTGACCTTACAATTCAAGAAGTCCTTCCTTGTCATGACAGTGGCATGCATTTTTTTTTCCTTGGACTTCCTTTGCTGGCTACAGATATCCTTTCCACATGCCTAACAGAGATAAATATATTATTACACTTCTATGTTGGGCATGCTTTGAATGGTTGCTTCCCCCTTTCCACTGCTTTGACCCAGCAGAGGTCACAGTTTAGTGTGAGGGTGGCTTCTCTGGAGAAAGCCGTGTGGACAACTTTGCAGCCTCTCTTGCCAACAGTGAAACCTTTCCAGTAAAACAAAATTTTAAGTCCCTTCTGGCTCTTGGTCATCCATGATAGTCCTTGTTTGCCTTATTTTTTATGAGAAAACACACATATTTTCAAAATGGACGTCTCTGGTAGGGTCTAAAGGATGAAGAAGGAAGGGGAAAGAGAACTGTATGCCTGCTCCACCAGCCTTCTTACCTGCTTACTGTTACTCTTCCTATTGTGCTTTCTGTTTGTGCCTGCAAGTTAAACTGGATGGCAGAGGGCATTTCTCATGCAGGAGAAGGAGAAGGATTTTTGGGTGTCTGTAGGTATCTTATTGCGTATGGCAGGGTGTGACATGCAGAGGATTAGCACCCATCTCTTTCAGGAAAGCAGAATTTGAGGAACTCTCTCAAATACTGGGAAGCTCCAAACCATCATTTCTTTTTGAAGCATCCAGATCAGCTCACAGGTGGATGATGGTCTGGGCTATCTCAGCATCAGACTCCAGTCTGCTTCCCCACAGAGTTACTTATTAATTTGCCCCGCTTGCTCCATTTTTTGCCTTAGTTCAGGTTCTCTGGTGGCTGCTTCTAGGCAGCAGCTGACAGGCTCTCTGAGTGTTTGTCTTCTCCCTTCTGTAGCTGTTGGTATCTCTCCACATGTTTGCAGACTGCAGTCATGCTGCTGCCTCACCACCCCCTGAATCATTCTTGTCTAAATTGACTTATTTTTAGCACTGTTGTGTTCTGTTCCCTGATTCCCTCCTGTCAGCTGCGTGACGAATCACTGTTCCCTGAACCCTGTCCAGTTTGTAAATACCAATTACCACCACTTAGGGACTATGGGAAACATTTCTGATTTGAACTGTTGCTCCTTGAAATGTCCAGCAGACCTCTCTTGCATGTGCCTGCCCCACATCCCTGTGGCAGAATGGATGAAGGGAGTGCTGGAGTTTTCTGATCTTCCCAGAACCATTTACAGATCATTTTACAGAATTATTTATGGGCTGGCTAGATGAAAACCAGTCCCAAGAGGGTGCTTCTGGGGGGCTGGAAGTTTTGACCTCCAGTGAGGCTGCAGGTGCCTCCTGGGAATCCTTCCTTACACCAGGGAATCTTTCCTCTGCCATGTGGAGTGGCTTCCTGTGGAGTGGCTTCTGGATGAGTACCAGGCTTCCCTGCAGCACTGCCATGCTTTGAGAGCCCTTTGAGACAGCAGGTTCAGTAAGGGTGTGAGGGTTGTGAGGTGCTGGCAACAAATCCTCCTGGTCAAAAATTCTAAATAGGTATTTTTATGAGAAGTTTTTGGCCTCTTGTTTCATGGGAAGGAGCATGCCAGTGTCTGCCCCAAACACCCTCATTTTGAAGTGTTTTGTTCTTGTAAATTAACATGTATGCTAAGACAACCTCAAAACTTCAGACAATATGTTTCATTTGGTTTGGGGAGTTCTTTATTTGCAAGGGAGGTGTTTGAGTTGTGCATGACTCTGGAAGGTACCTTATCCCTCACACTATTCTTTGGCATGGACTGTTTAGTGAAAATCTGTAGGAAAAACTGCTTAAGTGCCTTTGTTTTTAGATGTTAGGCTGAACTGTGTGTTTGGAATGGATTAAGGAAACCAGTTCCCAGAAAGAACATCAGTATCTAACCTGTCCATTGTCTGGACATTCAGTGTCTGGACATGGAATGTTATTTATTTATCAAATCTGGGGGTTTTTTGCTACAAATCAAAGAAGCATCAGGAAATACTTCTGAGATAGAGTAGTGATTTTCCTTCCTAGTCATAGTTTTGGCTAATTCTTTTTCTTGTCTTCTTTCAGGCTTCCAAGATACCACAGAACTGTTGCCCACTTCTTGTATTTGTGAACCCAAAAAGTGGTGGTCTGAAAGGTCGGGATCTACTGTACAGTTTCAGAAAGCTACTAAACCCCCATCAGGTCTTTGAACTTACCAATGGTGGCCCACTGCCTGGGTAAGTCACCAAGGGTTTTCTTTTTATTGATGTTCTTCTGTTATTTTTTGAGGGAATAGATCAGATTCTCTTGTTATGAAGATCTAAATTGCTTCTGTCCTGTGCCTGAAGATCAGAGCGGTGGATCTGACTGGTCCTCACTGTCAAAACAGATTTAAATTTTGATGTTTCCTAAAGAAAAGAGAATAGAGTCATTCCTGATGTATATGTTTGTGTCAAGTCTAATAGAGTCCAGTCTTAGGAGAGTCATATGCACTTTATAATAACACAGATCTAATAACTTTTTAAAATAAAAAGATTTTATCATCTAATGGGGATGGAAAGAGAAATGTCACTTGGCCCAGCAAGGGCTCACTTCTGCTTTTATTTCCACTGATGTTTCATGGGAACTTAACAGCAAAGTATAATAAAATTTTCTATCTTGACTCCAGAAACTTGGCCAAAGTTGCAGAATTAACAGGGCCTGCCTGATCACAGCTGCAACATTTCTAAGTACAGGGAACAGAACATAATGTGCTTGCAGGCAGGCAGGAACCTATTACTTGATTTAATCAACACCACTTTGTTGCTAGCTTCATGAAACTGAAAGTGATGATTGTAGTCTACTCAGAGGAGCCTCATTCCTTCAGTACTGCTTTAGCAAAGAATTGTCATGACAGGCTCTGGAAAACAAGAGCTTGTGCAGCAGGAGGGAAGAAAAACAAGTTGCACGAACTAAAGTGTTCATTGGAACTGTGTATATCTGTTGTCTTCTTGATTCAGTTCAAGCTGCAGCTTCAGTCTTTTGTTCATTTTGGTTTGCCCATGGAATCCTTCTGTAGCTTTATTGCAGAATACTTACACTTGTTTAGGCACAGTCTGAAAATCACTTGGGGTCTTCTGTGGCCCCTGGTGTGATAACTTTGCCAACAGCAGAGGGAGCATTAAACTCATTGCCCACGGTAAAGTGTGGGGAGTGATATCCATATTCCTATAATCCTTGTATGGGTCAGATGTGCTCATTAGCCTTCTCGCAGTCATCCTAGGAGAAGGACAACTCTGATTCCAAACCCGGGCAGATGGAGCTCGTTTAGCCCTGTAAGGCCTTCCATCTAAGAGAAGGACACTCTAATAAAACCTCCGTCCTAAGGATTTCGCTGCCAGTGTCCAAGCTTGCTAGGCCCTTAGGACTAAAGGGTGGGTCCAGCTCTGCCGCATGCTGTGTCTCACCAAAAAATTCCATTGCGCAGGCTCGAGGGTGCTATCCGCTATCCTCTTCTTATCAGCGCGCTTGGAAAAGGCGCTGATGAGGAGCGTGGATGGAGCCCTCCCTGGATCTTCATTCGGAAACCCTAGACATACATACTTACACTTGTCCAGTGTTTCTTGTACAATGGGAAGTAAAAATCCCATGCAGGGTGTCTCAGTATATTGGATGAAAAGCCACAGAAGGTAAGAGCAACCTGAAAAATAGAACTATGAAGAAGAAAATGTACTATGAGTCCTATGACTAGGTAAAAAAACCCTTACACTAATCAATATCTCCACTAAGATTTGAAGTTACATATGTTCACACTGACTTTATGAATAGTTAGATCTCTGTGTCTTCAGTGAAAGAGGGCGTTATTAACAATTTCACTGTAGCTGTGAGGAATCTTAGAAGAATGTGGGTTTCACTCTTCCCAAACAGGTTTGTCTTGTATTTTTTCATTCTCTTTGTGGAATTTGATCCTGAAACTGATGGTAAAGCAACTGGGGAAAAAATACAAAACTAATGTGTGACCTTAAATAGCACATTAAGAGATTTTGCTTTTCCTGTACTGCATTGTAACCTTTTTTCCCCTTTGCTTTGAAGGTTTCACACATTCTCTAAAGTCCCCTCCTTCCGAGTGCTGGTGTGTGGAGGGGATGGCACCGTTGGCTGGGTCCTCGGTGCACTGGAGGAGATCAGGCACAAGCTTGTCTGCTCAGAGCCCTCAGTTGCCATCTTACCTTTAGGAACAGGTGAGAATCACAGCAAGCACCAGCCTTCTTTTGAGGGCAGAAGTCATCCAGAAGGTTTGTCTTTATTTATCTATAACTCAGTTTAGCAGTAGAGATGCCATAACTCAGTTCTGGCCAGTGCTGGAGAACAGCTGCAGTATGAAGCTTTTCAAGGAACTGTCAGTCATGCTTTCTGAAGGAAAAACAAGCTCAAGGGTGTTGCCCTGGGTCTGTGTGAGCGGTCAGGGATTGGAGAGGGCAAAATATTCTCCCCCTGACAGCCACAGGTGCATCAGCCATTGCTGTAAAACAGTGAACTCTGCTGATCCCTGACTTCTCAACTCCATGGCAGATTTTTTCCATCACTTTTGGGGAGAACTTTTGAGATGAGACAGCATATCTATTTGTGGTACTAAGCACACATGCAGCCACGACACCACTTGGGGGTTTTTTTCTGCTTATTATTACCTTTCAACCCAATCTAACTACTTCAATGACTTTTTTGAAGCTCCTTCATGTGATTTGATTTGGTTTGTAAAACAGAGATGATACACTTTTTGATACTTCTAACTTACCAAGTGCAGTCGTATTTTCGGGTTCTTCTTTGTGGCCCAGGCAATGACTTAGGGAGAGTCTTGCGCTGGGGAGCTGGCTACAGTGGGGAGGACCCCTACTCGATCTTGATTTCTGTGGATGAGGCAGATGATGTTCTTATGGATCGCTGGACTATCCTTTTGGATGCAGAAGAGCCAACTGATGGTGCTGAGAATGGTGTGGCAGAACCCGAGCCTCCAAAGGTGAGATGAGTACTGTTTGGGTTTGTTTCTTAGGAACTGTTGTTCTAGCAGAAGTCACAAAGAAGATAGATATTAACGGAGTTTCACCTTTTATTGGTCACCTACTTGCTTGGGTAGAGTGGTAGTGGAAAGCTGCCCAGCAGAAAAGGACCTGGGGATTCTGGTCAACAGGCAGCTGCATATGAACTAGCAGTGTGCACAGATGGCCAAGGAGGCCAACAGCATCCTGGCTTGTGTCAGCACCAGTGTGGTCAGCAGGGCTAGGGCAGTGATTGTCTTCTTGTGCTCAGCACTGGTGAGGACTCACCTTGAATCCTGGGTTCTGTTTTGGCCCCCTCACTCACTCCAAGAAGGACATTGAGGAATCTGGAACGTGTCCAGAGAAGAGCAAGGAAGGCTAATTCCAAATAATGGTGAGTCTCGAGCACAAGTCTTATGAGGAGTAGCTAAGGGAACTGGGGTTGTTTAGTCTGGAGAAAAAGAGGTTGAGGGGAGACCTTCTTACTCTCTACAACTACCTGAAAGGAGGTTGTAGTGAGGTGGGGATTGGTCTCTTTTCCCAGATAGCAAGCAGTAGGACAAGAGGAAGGACAAGTTGTGCCAAGGGAGGTTCAAGCTGGATATTAGGAACAATTTCTTCACTGAAAGAGTTGTTAGACATTGGTCCAGGTTGCCTAGGGCAATGGTAGAGTCACCATCCCTGGAAGTGTTCAAAAAAGATGTAGATGTGGCATTTAACAACATGGTTTAATGGCATCGTGGTGTTGGGTTGACAGTTGGACTTGATGACCTCTAGAGATCTTTTCCAGCTTTTTGAAGGAATTCCAAACACTTCCTAGAACACTAGCGAAACTGGACTATTGACCAAAAAACCCAAACACCTGCCTCCTCCCCCCCCCAAAAAGTGCTCTCATCTTCCTTTAAAAGTTTTAAGAAATTACTATGAGTTGCTGTCATATAAAGGAAGTATATTCTCTGTCATCTTACTGCCATTTCATGTCTCTATATGTGTCATCGCTTTTACTCTTTTGGAGTGAAAGTCCCTGTTCCTCAACTTGTTTTTGTTGAGGGAAATAAAAAAATTGGTGGTAGATGGTGACTTCAGAGCTTCGTGTGAATCCTGGTTCTGTTTATCTCCAGATGAAACAAAGAAATTGTACAAGGAAGTGGCAAACAGAAAGTAGGGAATTGTCTCAATGGTAGCAGTTGTCCGAAATTTTAGTCCAGTCCCTGGAAAACCCTAGGCATTGTGTGTCAATTGGAGGATTTATGTTGCTCAGTGTCCAGCTATTTTTTACTTGATGGAGACAGAGATTGATTTGTCTCATCTGCTTTTTGAAAGTGGGAAAGTCAAGGATTAGGATAGGTTAGAAAAGCCATGGAATGAATGGTATGAGCTGGCGTGCAAAGGAAAAACTAATTGCAGAAATGATTGTAGTCTGTAGAAACTTTAGAATGGCATACAGGGAGTTGTTTAAAATGCTGCTGAGTAGGTGAAGTCAAGTTGTTCACGCATCTGGTGTAAGCTGGTCACCTTCCAAAGTAAAGGAAGAACATCTTCAAAATGATGTCAAGAAATAAATCCATGGTTGACGCCAAATATAACAGTGGTTTTAATGTCCAGCAACTTGTGTAGTTATTGCACAGAATCATGTCAAGAAGTTGGGCTGGTTTTATTTCTGCAATTTGGTTTTTTTTTTCTGCATCATTACACTGATTACTTGCAATTAATTTGAAATTTTGATATTTCTGATACTTTGGCAGTCATGACCAGACATGTCAACAGTTAGCTTTATTTTTTGGGCAGCAGAAAATGTTATCCAGAATCTGTCAAGATGCAAGTGACTTGGAAGGATCATCTGCAAAACTTGCTTTTGTTGAAAAAAACTTGGGAACCTCTTCATTCAGAAACTTAAGGAAGAAATAACCTGATTTGTTTTGTCAGATTGTACAGATGAACAATTACTGTGGTCTTGGCATTGATGCAGAGTTGAGCTTGGACTTCCATCATGCTAGAGAAGAAGAACCAGGGAAATTTAATAGCAGGTAATCCTTGGGAAACTAGGGCTGAAGGGAAAACTCTGTGTTATTGCATAATTTCCAATTTATAGTAGGACTGATAATCTTGAAATACTAGAGGTATCTGAAAACAGCGTTGCTTGAGGCAGAGCTGGCACAGGGAGCAATTAAGTCAGCCAGGAACTTGTAGACACAGAATTCAGAGCTTTTCCCTTTTCCTCTTTTCCTTTCCCTTCCCTCCCCTCTTTTCCCTTTTCCTCCATTCACCTCCCCTCCTCTCCATTACAGAAATCCATTTGATCATTCTTACTTGCTCTCAGTGTCCTAATGATCAATAAATGGAATATATGTATGCAAATACATGACTGATAGGATTTCATCTCTGAAAGAGTGACCCTTTATTGTGTCTCCTGAGGTGCTGTATCCAACATCTCTGGATCCTGTGGACCTCAATGGTCCATAAAGTGTCTCTTAGAAGTTATAGCACTGTGCTGTATTCCATCAATTTCTGCAGGCCTCCTTCTTCAAGCAACACAAATTAATACTTCTGGGGGATATTTAAAGTATTTTGCTTCCTACCAATATTCTGTTACTTTCCAGTTGTACCCAAATTAGACAAAACCTATCTTAGCATAGATACTTCCTGTTGTCTTGCATGGAGTAGAAGCACACATGAAGCTGCTGGTGGATGGTGTTACTTCAGGTGCCTTTAGTTTGGTGCTGTCTAAAACTGTTAGCATGTGGGAGTAATCACACCCAGGGTGATAAGGGAAAAGGACTGAACAGTCTGGCTGTCCTCCCCACCTCATTGTCTACAGCAGTTAGACATAATGCCAGAGGCATTCTGCAGAGGTAGATTCCTATGGCACCCAAGTGCTGGTAGGGTCAAATAAGGGAAATCTATGCTTTTTATTTTAAGGTTGCCCTGAAGGTTTCCATTATAGAAGAAAAAAAAAATCTCTGTATGTTTAACTAACAATAGTTTATGTTATTCTTACAATATTTTGACATTCCTAGAGATGCCATAAAATCTTCCTCATCTTTTTTTACTCTAAAATTAGAAATGTCACAGGTTAACATTACTAAGTGTGTTTTAAGTGTCTGCAGCTGAGTGTATGTCAGATGAATTAGTGATCTCTAAAGCAAAGTTCAAGGTTTTTGTGCTCACCAATGTTTTTGTGCCTTAACGTTTAAGAGAAAACATTTTAAAATGTTTCATGAAGACCTCTAGATCTTAAACAAAACCCACAGTTTTCCAATTTACATTTCTTACAGGCCATCCACTCAGTCAGCACTGCAGGAAGGGATGATTTTTCTATAGTAAGATTTCACAGATCTCCACATGCCTCAACAGCACAAATCATCCCATAAGGAAAATGTCTATAACGTAGCAACTCATGCTTTGTTTTTGCAGTAAATCTAGAAGAATTTGGAGAGAGTTTTAGTTGAAAAACTCTTTAAACATACCGTTAGAGGGCAATGGTATATGCATGAGAAAGAGTGCTCTGCTAGGCTTAACCTTTTATTTACATTATTTACTTGTCTGCTTCTAGGTTTCACAACAAAGGAGTTTACGTGAAGGTTGGGCTGCAGAAGATCAGCCATACCAGAAATCTTCACAAAGACATAAAGCTGCAAGTGGACCAGCATGAGGTGGAGTTACCAAGTATAGAAGGACTCATTTTTATTAATATACCCAGGTAAAAATGAAAGGATGAATCCTGGGTGGATGCATGTCTGGAAATGCTGCTTGGTATTTGAGCATCAAATTTCAAATGATTAGATAGAATGTTAAATAGTTCAGATTAATGAATGTTTGGGTATTTTTGAGTATTGCCTGACTCACTTGCTTTGCAATTGTGCCCAAGCAGCCAGCTCTTAATAACGTTTTGACATTGTTTTTCTGATCCTTTGAAACTCACAGTCTCACTCCATGTGCATGTGGTGCTGTCTTGTTTTCCCAGTGCAAACCCCTGTACTTCTGCTATTTTTTCTGTGTCCTGACAGTAATTTGGAATGATTTCCTCACCAAAGTTCTTCAGACTTCTTTTTGGAGCAGTTTTCTAGTATAACATGACTTTTTAGGTATGGCTGTAGGCCTGTAGCTTCTGTCAACTACCATTTTCCTC
This sequence comes from Bucco capensis, assembly GCA_013396975.1. NCBI lineage: Eukaryota > Metazoa > Chordata > Aves > Piciformes > Bucconidae > Bucco > Bucco capensis. The sequence continues at coordinate 9,718 of VWZO01010120.1, forward strand.
CTTCCCCAATCTGTTGGAAATCTGTCCACCAGATTTCACCATGTCTTCTAGAAGGATCAAAGGTGATCACTTTGCAGACACTTTCTGGCATGCTAGAGACCAAGTGCCTAGGCAGATCCTGCAGTGAAGGCCAGCCAGGATTCAACTGTCAAACCCTGTCCGGGTCCTACAGCCTGCTGGTCAGTAGGTGTGGAGTAGGCGATGCTACTCAAGTAGCTGTGGAAAGGCCGCAGTTTAAGTATCTTTCACGGGGTTGTTATAGGGCTGCCCTGACACCTGCAGGGAGATGGAGTTACTGCTGTGGAATAAAGGAAGGCATATCTGCATGAAATCTGGCTGCGTTAGATGTGCTGTGGCTAGAAGCGGGTTTTTTGTTTACGCAAAACCAGCAATTAATTAGTGCTACCATACTTTTTTTTTCAAGTACACTCTGATGTATCTGTTTCCATTTTAGTCTGAAAATGCTTTAGTTTTTTATTCAACTATGTGTGCATTTATGTGTACGCAAATGTGTGTGCACATGCACAAGGACACTGTTATATGTTGCACATGAGAAGAAAAGGTCATGGTTAGTACTGAGCAGTCTGCACTAAAACAAGAAGCAACTGATTTGAATAAAGAAGGTATGCACAAAAGCAACATGGTCTTAAAATGCAGAAATATTTCAGAGGAATGAAGAGCAGAAATACCTGCACTTAACTACAAGTGAGTTTGGCCAGGTGCAAGAATAAAAATTTGGTATTTGTTTTAGCTTTAGTGCCTCTTCACTAGCTTCCCTGAATATTGTCATGATCAGTAAAATCACAGACTCCCACAGAATAGTTAAGGGTGGAAAGGACCACCAGAGGTCATCTAGTCCAACCTCCCTGCTCTAGCAAGGTCAGCTAGAGCATGTTACTCAGGATTGTGTCCAGAAGATTTTTTTATGTCTCCAGGGAAGGAGACTCCACAGGCTCTCTGGGCAGCCTGTTCCAGTGCTCTGGCACCTTACAGTAAATGAGTTCTTCATGTTTAGGTGGAAAGGATCTACATAAAGTTTTAAAGTGTTGGAAGTTAAGGGTTATTGTAGCTGTAACCTGTATTTCCCAGCAAACCAGAACTCTTTGGATTTACTTTCTTCTTACCTGCTCTTTTTCTTTCAAATTGAAACTGCTTACTTCTTCCCTTCTTTCACTCCTAAAAGATCCAGTCAGAAGTCTTCCAACATTTCAGGAGAACACATCCTGTTCTTACAGTGCAGTAAAGCTCTTGTTGTCTCTTCCAGCTGATGTCTAGCTTTGTAAGAATGATGAAGCAACCTCCCCTGGCAGGGTCCTGGGGAGGATGTTCTCTGGCAGATGGCAGGTCCACATGTGGTCACTGTGGTGTGCTCTCTATGCAGCTGGGGGTCTGGAGCTGATCTCTGGGGGTCTGAGAGCGATAACCGCTTTGAGAAGCCACGCATTGACGATGGCCTGCTGGAAGTTGTTGGTGTGACTGGTGTTGTTCACATGGTAAGTTGCCATCTCAGTAAGAAGACAGGAAAAACACATTTTCTCAGACTGGTTTGTTCATTCAGGTACTTGCTCTGTCACATAAAAATGGTTGTGGGCCAAAAGCATAATTCATGGGCAGTGTTGGCTGAGAGCAGAGTGTTCGGGTCTCAGGAGTTTAGCTGCAGCTGGTAGGCCTGTGCATGGAGTGCAGTGCCTTCTTGTTGACTGTTTATTGGCCTTCCCTGAAGATCCATACTGAGGTGTCAAACTACCAACAGATGGAATGGAAACTGAAGAAGCCTGTGGCTGGATTAGAAGAAGTAATAGGAGTGTGAAGAACTTACAAAAAGTGCATGAGAAAATGCATCATGACTTAAGTAGGCTTTGAACCAATGCCAGAAGCATGCATGCGTACCTATACATGAAATACACATAGAATCATTAAGGTTGGAGAAGACCTCTAAGATCAAGTCTAACCATCAACCCAACACCACCATGCGCATCACTAAACCATGCTGCAAAATGCCACATCTTTTTTGAACACCTCCAGATGTGGTGACTCCACCACTGCCCTGGGCAGCCTGGGCCAGTGCCTAACCATTATATATATATAATGTCACGACGACAACGATATATATATAGTATGGTATGGTATATATGTGCTAGCTTTCTCATAACCAAACAGTTAATGGCATGACAAGATTTTATTTTAACATTACAAAAACACCCACTCTTCCCTTGGTGTGTGTGTGAAAATTCTTGTTATACCTCATCACAGCCAGGGCAGAAGTTCCTTCTAGACAGGTGGCTTCATCATTATCTGCTACAGGCTTTCCAAACACCTGTCTGTGAGAATCTGGTGCTAGCTGCTCTTGATACAAGTGCTACATGAAGCAGATGGTTTGCAGTTCTGCAACGAATATTATGACTCAAGTGGTGTAACTTTAATTCTTCTGTGTGTTATGTATTTTGACAATGGCCTGCTATTAGGAAGGCAGTACTGTGGGTTGTTTTGGTCTTCTCCTCATAGTTCTTTCACTGTCTCAAGACATGTGCTGCTGAAAAAGTATCTGTGGTCAGGTAACTAGAGACAACTAATCCATATGACCACCAAAAATTAAAAGGTGGGTGCTGAAAATTATACATGCAGCTCAATCTCTGGTTTTGGCCAACTTGACCATTTTGTCATTTATCTCTTTTTATGGAGGACAAATACAAAACATTCCATTAGAAGATGTCGCTTGGTAGAGATCTTTAAATTTTCTCTGAAGTTTGAAGTAACAAGGAGTATACCCCTTGCTTTGGAGTATAAATGTCAACAAACCTGTACTCTGGTTTTGTGACCTTTTGTTGAGGTTTTTACTGCCATGTCTGGTGTCTGTACACATTCCCCAGTAGAACAGGTAGCAGCAAAGCTCACTTTGCATCATTTTTTATCATTTATGTTTAACACTAGTCATTTGTTGTAGTTGAGTATACGCTGTTGAGTATTTATCTATATTCATATGGAGCTGAGTTTGGCAAAACTCTCTTAATTTGGTAAAGTGCTTTTAGGCTTTGGAATTTCATAGGTGCATGGTTAGGTGTTTTGGAAGTGTGTTTACTCTATGTTGTGGAGGGAAAAGGTAAAAACCAACAAGATCTCTGTGAGTGCATGCTCCTTGGCCAGCCTGAGTGAAAAATGACTTCACAGCCTAAGTTATTGTGCCTCTGGCAGCCTGCAGGGATGTCTGAGTTCTTCTTCATCCAGTACCTTCAGTAGTTAATGCTGTGTTAGTGAAGGCATCCTATTGCAGATTTTGCCTCAGCACTTCTTTTACTTGAAACTCAAAATGTCAGGTGAGCATAAAATCCTGTTCACCCAGCTTAAGTGTAGCTCATATTTGTGCTTTTTGTTTATTGGGGTGATTGATATTCTGGCTTTTGCTTCCTAACAGGGTCAAGTCCAAGGTGGTTTTCGATCAGGAATCCGCATAGCCCAAGGCTCATATTTCCGTGTGACGCTCCTAAAGTCAATTCCAGTTCAAGTTGATGGAGAGCCCTGGATTCAGGCCCCTGGCCAGATTATTATTTCTGCTGCAGGACCAAAGGTACTACTGTAGGTTTGTCTTAGCAAGTTGACTTTGTTTCTCCAGTGGATATTATCGTATGGTTGGACTTGATGATCTTAGACATCTCTTCCAACCTTAATGATTCTGTGATTCTGTATTGTCTTGCTTGTCTGTTGTGTTCTGATTCTTAACTTTAAAGGAGCTAGTCAGCATGGAGTGGTAGCTGTTGGATAAAAACACAGCAGTTTCTACAGAGAGTGGTTTCAGGGCCTTCTCCACTGGCTCGGATGAGGCTTGTGTTTAAAATAATAGTCTCTGAGCTTGGCGACTTAATTTCTTTCCCTATATTGAGATCTCCAGGAAGCATTACTTGGCCTACAGCAGATGACATGGTAGTATTGCAACGTGTGAGGTAGGAAGCAGTCCACTGGCAGTGCTGGAGAAGGGAATGTTTGTCAGAGAGCAGCAGAGGGGAAAATTGAATAATGAAGGGAGCAGGAAGGTCTGGAAAAAAATGAGATTTTGGAGTAATTAGTGTCTGGTTTTCCTTGATAACTCAAAAGAGCATCAGCTAGCTAAGAATTTGACTTCTCTACTGACATTGATACTGTAAAACAAACATTTTTTTGCAGTAGTTGACTCTGGTGCACACCTCTGCCTGATAGCTTAAGGATGCCTTTTTAACTCACCAAAGTTTGTTGCTGTAGGCAATCTCAGACAACATGCAGGCCTGCTGGGAGGGCTTCCAGAGCGATGGCCCTTGCAGAGCAGAAATGGGTGAAAATGTGGGCCATAATCTCAAGTGTTTTGGATTGTGTTAAACTTTGTTCTTTTCCTGAAAGCGGGAAAAAAAGAGAGAGAACTAACCTAATCTGTCCTATCCAGTAAGAAATATTTCTATCTTTCTATTAGGGTAGTGACTAACAGTGTTATTATGTGTATGTGTATGTGTACATGAATAGATGTGCACACACATACATATCCTTATGCATATATATACACACACCTACGTGTATATATGTTTATGTTAAAAAGCAGTTAATCCTATAGCTTTATAAGGATAGATGCTTCAGATAGCTGAATACTGAAATGTTTTTCTGTTGCACTGCCAACATTTTACTTGTTTATGAGTTGATTGCCTTATATCTGCTTATAGGAGACTACCAGTGTTTTAATGCTCACTCACTTTCTTTTTCAAACTTCTCATTATAGGTCCATATGTTGAAAAAATCCAAGCAGAAACAGAAAAAAACTGGAAGCCTGAAAGAGATGAGAGTGGATAGCATGTCAGTCTCTGAAGGAGGACGCTAAGTGGACACCTGTGTTCCAAAGTGGTGCAGCACACCTACTGTAGATACCAAGATGGTTCAGTAAAACTGTGTGCAGACAACTGGTGGAGAAGGTTGCTTATGAGTGTGCCTTTCATTACATTTTGATAGTGCTGGGTTCTACTTTGTCTTTCAAAGATAGTGCCTCATTGTTACAGACAACTATGATGTACCACTTGTCTCATCTGAAATGTTTACTTTGGGTTGCTTTTCCATAAGTCATTTCCTAGTTTTTCATGTGTGTAGAAGCTGAGGCCAAACAGAGATTCCAGGATGCTGAGATTTCTGCATCTACCTTCACAAAGTCTCTTCCTCTCCTACAGGCTTTTTCTTAAAGAAAATCATTCCATAGATAAGTTTTTGTGCATTGTCCCATAAATGAAAATGTTTTCCTCTAAATTAATGCTCACAGGAGCCTCCCAACCATAAAAAGGCAGAGACATGAGCTGCTGAGAACTCCCTGGATCTGTCCAAGTAGCACAGATGAAACAGTACTACCCTAAAGAGAAAAATACAAAACACAGCAGAGATGATTTCTATAAAAGGAATCTTGTCCACTGCAAAGAGAGAAAGTACTAGAACAGTTGAGTCAAAATATTTCAGAGTTTACTTCAACAGTCCTTGGACAGTATGAATGAAGGGGAAACAGCAAGTTTTCAACTGCAGCTTTGTTTCTCCTACATTATTCAGCCAAAGCTTCTTTTAAAAGGCATTTGAATTTCAGCATCTACCACTCTACCATAAAAAAGGAACAAAATACCCAAGGCAGGATTACATTATAGTGTTCTTTTCCTGTCGTTGAAACCATTATCTTTGACATCAAACTTTTTCTTCTTGTCTTTACTTGTGCTGTTTCCTTTTCATTAATTTCTCATAGTTCAACTGTTACTTAAGACTAAAAGAATCATCACTAACTAGGGAAAAGGAAGGACCATTTAGTGTTCACTTCAGTAGATTAGCACAGTAGTATGTTAGAACTGAACTGAGGTTCAGCGTAGCTTCGCTGCGGAGCCTGGTGTATGCATGGAACATGCTGTAGGCTTCAGGTGACTAGGCATGTGATAGCCATCATGAAAACTTGCTTACCTGCTCAGCCTTCTCAAGTCCTTGTGAGTGGTGTTATCAGATGTGAGCCCGGGAGTACAGTGACTGGCTTTTCTCATTTGGGTGAGTGCGTGCTCTTCCTCTGTCACCTCCTGTGAGACTGAGATCACTTCTCCATGCTTAACCCCTCTGCTGAAGATGCAGGGATCCAGTACTTTTTTTCCAGTTTCCTGCTAGAGACTGGTGCTGGAGCAGACATGCTGGTCCTGCCATATACTACGTGTGTCTGCTGTCCGTGACTGTAGTTGTGTTGATCTTCACTCACATCTCTGCTCCTCTCATCTCACCCTGGTTCTCCAGTGACTGAACCTTTCCCTTCCGGTCAGCATTGTACACAAGGGGCCCTCTGAGCCAGTTGTGGTACAGGAGACCTGCGTGGTGTTGCCACTTTTATGTATCTGCTGCTTGGAGCTATTTAAGCCGTGCTGGCCAGAACCCACTTAACTAGCCAGTGGGCTTCCTTGTCCTCTATGACACAGTAATAACTAATTCAGCTATGGACAGCATGAATTCATAACTCAAATGGCAGCTTTAGGAGCGTTCCTCTTGCCAGTGTGTCTAGAAAAAACATCTCCAGCTGCTTCAGGGCTCTTCAGTAGCTCTTTTATGTTGGAGCCAGTTGTGTGCTTAGGCAGTTCTTGCTGGGTCTTGTTGGTCATCATGTACTCTAAACACTGTGTCAGCTTCAGCAGTATCTGATCATTACTTGTGCTTTGTGCTTTCCAGTCACAGTGCAGATGAGAGCGTGAATGAGTCATCTATGGCAACAGAATGATGTAGCTAAAGCTATAAAGAGAGAAAAATCAGCCATGCAAAAATGGCAGCTTCCTGCAGCCTCTTCTTCCTGTCCAGTGATTCCTTTGTGTCTTGGTAGAGATTTATCTTGGAGGACTGACTCCTGTTTTTAATGTACACTGTTATTAATTAAGTTGTTCATTTAAATTTAGGGATGGTTTTCATGTATCACCATGAAGACAACAACTTACCTTTTCACACACAGAATCACACACAGAATCACCAAGGCTGGAAAAGACCCCCAGGATCATCAAGTCCAGCCTATGACCCAATACACCACAACAAACCATGCCACTCAGTGCCACATCCAATCTTTTCTTAAACACCTCCAGGGACGGTGACTCCACCACCTCCCTGGGCAGCCTATTCCAGAGCCCAATCA
>VWZO01010121.1:0-17675 GCA_013396975.1 Bucco capensis
ACCATTCTATGATTCTATGATTCTATAAGGGCTTTTTCTTTTACAGTAAAATCCAATTGTGGTTTCACACATTTAACTAGCATGAAACGAAACTCGTAATTGCTGTATTAGTTAATCAGTTAATTCAGTGTTCTTCAGATACTTTAGTGGCAGTAATTGTATTGATTGAAAACATGCAAAGGCATCTGGAATCAAATTAAATCTGAATAGCATGCCTTGCTTTTCATATTAATTTGATAACGCAATGGAAATAATCAGTAAATAAAATAAAAACACTGAGTTAATGTGTCTGTGTGAACAGTAGGTATTCCCCAAGAAAACAGTAAAATACTACTATTAATTCCTCCCAATCTGAACAAAATATAACTAGCATTGGAAAACAGTAAATATTTCATGTTTGTAAATGTGTTCCTTCTCTCCTCCTAACTTCTTACAGAGCTTGCAGCTGCGTATCTTGCTACCATTTTAACCTGGCCTGTTAAAATTTGTTCCATTGTTTTGAATTTCAGCTTATCTTCCCTGGTAACTAGTGAGGGACAGACATTTCTAAACATACTCTGAGCTGCTTCTGTTGCTAAATGAATCATTATTGCAACTTGAGAAAAAACTGGTTCCACAAAGCCACACAGAACACTGCAATAATTAACCCAGACTGATACAGAGAGGCAAAATTACTCTACCTGACATTTTCGCTAGCTAACCAACTCTCTTTACATCCCGATTCACCATAGCACATTTCTGAAAGAGATGACCTCTTTTTACCTCTCTCAGTATGTAGCCCAAGCTGTGTAAATTCTGTGATGTCTGGCTTTTAGGAATATCATAGAACCAGTCCTGTCCTTGTGAAATGGAAAGGGACCTATTGTATGTATTTAGTAATTTATCCCCTTTCTCCTATTTCTCTTTAATGTTGGCATTAATTTTCACATCATTGCTAAAAATACTACTTTGTCCAGCTGAAATTCAGTCCCTGCCATCTGTCAACCACTCACCTCCTTTTTAAATATATTCTCAAAATCTTCTTTGGCTTAACTGACTCTTTAGTGACTATTCACGGGCTGTATAAAGAATAAGGACTGTTGGATTATGTTAAGCAAACCACAGTGTGAAAATGTTTGCTGTTCCAGAAAAGTTTAATTACTGTAATCCAAACCAGCTTGCCTGGAAATACTGAATGCATATAGAGTATTCCCAGCTAACTTGTGTTAAAAAAAAACCCAACAAAAAACAAAAACCCACATTATTTTTGCAATAAGGTGTGAATCTTCAGCTTTTCCTTGACAGTTGGTCTAAGGGACTGTCTTGAGGAGAGGAAGATATATCTTCTCCAGAGGAATTTCTGGTACAGTGAAATCCAATTTTACTGCAGATTGTTCTGTGTCTGCACTGTCACAAGGTCACACAGCACTTTCCAGGCAGCAATCCAGGTTCTCTACTCCAAACATTATAACAGAAAAGCCAGCCAAAACACAAAAGACAGCCTTTCAAGAACACTGACTGTAACACTGAAGAAATCAAACAGACTAAGTAGCATTCATGAGCTCTAGCAAGGTAACCTCCTGGTTTTTTTCTCCCTCCTCCTTCCCCCAGTGTGGACCAATATACCAGGAAGATAAGGCAGCCATTCTATTACAGAGGCCCAGGACTGTTGTGGAGAAGTACCTATATACATTTGCAGTACAAGGAATGCCAGAAACCTTACTGTTAAAAAGTTGTGCCAACACAAGTTTTTCCAGTGTTGACCTGGAATCTGCAGCGGCTAACACTGACACTCAGCAGAGTGTGAATTAATAGAGTAAACAAGTCGGGGGAGAGGTGTTAGTGTCCTTTATCTTGTGGACCCCTGTAGTCAAGATGAGGAATCTTGTGCAGCTAGTGACAATAGGCTTTTCTTAGGTTAAGTTTCCCAGACTCATTTGGAACCTGACTTCTTGTGGACCACAAGCTGAAAATCTCTAATCTAGGCTTGGTCTGAACACAATTAAGGCAACTCAGAGGAGAGAGAAACACAAATATTTGCCTGAATCTGTAAGTGTATTACAGCAATACATTATACAAACCTGTATTTGAACACAGGAGACTGAAATCACACAGATTGATTTAGAAGTGAATTGCTACAGAGCTGCAAGATAGCCTCACAAAACAATGGCAGAATCATAGAAAGTTCACTAAGGGTGGAAAAGACCTCTAAGATCATCAAGTCCAACCATCAACCTATCACCACCATGCCCATTAAACCATGCCAGTTGTCCTTCTAATTCCTCTGCAGCTGATGTGGCCTAGCAGAAATGCCAGGTTTGGGGCAGGAGAGAGTCTCGGCCTGTAGCTAACAGATATGGTAGTTCTTTGTGTGGAGGTTAGATGTTTAAGGCTGCAGATAGTTCACAGCAGCCTCAAATAGGTCTGACGTGGTCCATCCCCTCCTTGAACCCCACAGCCAGGCTCTGCTCCTTACCAGACGGTATGAGTGGGGGCTGAACTCTTCCCTTTAGTGAACAGTGACAGGACATGGGGGAATGGCGTGAAGCTGTCCTGAGGGAGGTTCGAGTTGGATGTTAGAAAGAAGTTTTTTACCCAGAGAGTGGTGGAGCATTGGAACAGGCTCCCCAGTGAGGTAGTCATGGCTCCAAATCTTGTGGAGTTTAAGAGGCACTTGGACAATGCCCTTAGTCACCTCGTGTGATCTTGGGGTTGTCCTGTGCCTAAATGGGAGTTGGACTTGATGATCTTTATGGGTCCCTTCCAACCTGGATTGCTCTGTTCTGTTCTGCTCTATCACTTGTGCTGGCCCTGGCCAGGTAGCTAATTTTCATCCAAAACAGCAGAAATCTAAGCTCACAGAAAAGGCTTATGTGTTTCAGAGAAGGGACATCAAAGTGGGGACACGGGGGAGGACAGTTGCCCTACACTCCAAATGCAGGTCACTGTAGACTGCTATGGAAGGGCAGCCACAGCCCCATGGGTGTCTCTGGGCCCAAATGTGCTTTACTCTGGGAGCTGATGCATCCACCATTTTCCTATTGCACAACCACCCTCTCCTACCTCTTCTCCTGGTGTCACTGCTGGTCCCCATGTGGCTTTAAGGTGGGCTGGGTCAGAAAATGGGTTAGACTGAGAAGTAACCATGTGAGCCAATGTGCAAAAAGCTACAAGGAAAGAGTGGCATGAGAGAAGATGTTTCTTTAGTCCCCTCAGACGCATGCATTTGAAGTCAGATACTTTAAAGAGTGAGGATGGACAAAGCAGTACTGGGAGATTTACAAATACTTAATCATAATACTATCCTATTAAACTACCGGCTCTTTCTCCATACATATTTAAGGTTATTATACAAATTGTTTATATAATTTCATTTCCTAAGATGAAAACAAGTGTGGCTGAGTAACCCTAATTAGAAGCAGTGTAATAACCTGTATTGGAAGTAAGATTTTGGGGGTTTTTTCATTTTCATTTTGGAACCTAAATTATGTATTCATTTCTCTACTAGTCAACTCAGCTATGTGTATTTGGATTTCCTCACTAACTGCTATCTTTAATTTTAAGACAGCCGCATCACTGATGATAAAGCACACAGAGATCAAACATGTTCACAATCCTGTGCCAAGCTTTCTTCCAGAAGGAAATTTACAAAAAGAATAAATAATGAAAAGACATAAATCATAAGTCTAGCTGCTGAACAGCACTTGCTCCTTAAACATCACTGGAGATAATAATGTAATTATTAAATTTTTGGTGCTCTCATAGATATGACACTTTTGTTGCAGCAATTCTAACTTGGAATGGCTCCAAATGAGCACCACAAATCAAACACTCATTTTGGTGGTGATGCTCTTTGTGTGGAGCCAGCACAATGAGCCCTAGTTCTTGACCAGCTAACACAAAAAGAATAAAAATACTGGACAGCTTTTCCCCACTATTTATTAACCTCTCAAATTTTCGTCATCTGTACACCAATAAAAAAATAGATGCTACTAAATGATGAGATCAGACACATTGATTACTTCTTACTGCCTCAGAAGTATAATTGACTTTGTGGAATTCCAATTTCCAGCATGCACTGCAGGACAGGCAGTCAAAATGCTGTGCGAGAGATAATATGAGTGACTAGAAGGAACCTGATTTTAAGATCTCTGATCGCACTTTTCTGCCAAACTTGATAGAATAATTGCAAGATTAAAAAAAAAATCATTTTGCGGTTTCAAATATAAGAGCCAAATGTGTTACTTGTATACGCTTGACTTGTCTGAAGATACGAACCTTGAAAAGAACTATTTTTTTTTTCTTTGTATAATTACCCATTCTTTCTGCCTTTCAACTGCAAGAGATAAATGGAGCATACGTGCACGAATTTTATGGGTTGGGACAGAATCACACAGAATACACAGCCATGGAGCAAGAGCCATCAAATGTGACTCCAGAGTACATATTATCAGACTGCCCTTGGCAGCACTGGCAGGTAAGGCAATATGCTGTTTCCCAGACAACTGGAACTGAGTCATGCTCTTAACTGAAAGAAGATCCCATATCTACTTCACAATATTATTTTACAAATTCTAGCACTTTCTAGAGATTTCTGTTATTTTTCCATTACTTATTTCATGTATCTAAACTATGATCGAAACAGTCATTCAGCTAGGCAAAAGGAGTCAGAAAGGGAAATATTTCTTCAGCCAAACAACCTCTCCCATGCTACCCCAAGCACCTCTGTGATCTTTTTGTGAGGAGAAGGTTAGTCAGGGAGGAGGTGAGCTCCTGCTTACTCTGCTACTGTAAAGAAGGCCAAGAGTGTGAGTTGGATCCCCTTCAAACTACAAGATTCACAAAGAAATATATACCACTTAATTTTTCATTTTCCTATTGATACCTGAACTTCTTCCTCCCATTCCCAGTGTCTCTTAGGATTTTCACATCACAGTAAACTCCTGTAAGAAAACTAATCTGAAATGCAAGACCACATGAATCCCATGACACAGAAAGACAGCATCTTTCTGTCTGACAGTCACTGCATCCTTCCTGTGACTACAAGCTCTTTGTAGAAGGGACCTCCAACCCTCCTTTGCATCATAGCAGCCGGCACAAACAAGAATTTCAAGACTTTGGGATCCACAGAAGTTGCAATAGAGGCTGTCAAAAATGAGAAAAAAAGCTAGAGAAGTGGAAAGTACCAAAATAACAACAACTGCTTGAGGGGACTCTTCATTCACACAAATACTGTGGAGATCATATATAAATACTCAGATGTAAAAGTCATGGAACCAAAAACTCACATAGTTTAGCTTTAACATTGACTCAAGTATATGGATTGTTCTGCTGGTAACAGGAGGTCTTTCTCTCTCTCTCTCTTCCACCTCTCATTCTTTGCCTTGTCACTCCTCCCTCATAATAGAACCCACACCAAACCTTGATTTGGATCTTGTAGGTAGTTTCACAATGACTCAGAAAGTCATTGCAGCACTTAAAGAAGGACAGAGAGAGAGACATGCTTTTTCAAGCTTAGTTTTTCATTCCTGAGCAAAGAGCAGCAATTGCTTCTGGAATGTTTTGCATCTGTGACAGGAAAGGGAGGCTGTGCCTTCAGGTGCTGACAATTCAATTGTGCTGTGCTACTGAACACTATTCACTTGTGGGAGACAGCACGGATTACCTTTATTGTTATATCCCGCATGCAGGAACTGCATGGTTTCTAGGGGCGGCATCATGTTGCACAGCCCACGGGATCTGCCCTGCCTCTGTTGTAGACCTGTTAGCTGTTTCCCGTGACGTTCCCCGTTCCCTGGTTTGTTATTGGCTAGCTGGGCCACTTCCTTTCCTCTTGGAGACTTTAAGAACCCCCGCAGAGTTTGAATCAACTGGCTTTTCCATCCTGTAGTTCTCGGAGTGAACCCCCCATCACTCACTGTTTTATTTTAAAACTAAAATACACCTATATATTTAATTCTCTATTGTTATTGCTCTTAGAAAATGAGGGTGAAATTTAGAAATATTCATTTAGCATCTGTAGGTTGCAAAATTCTGCCTTATTCTGCAAAAAGTTTAATTCATCTGTGAAGAGAAGTCTTGCATCCATCTCTGACCAATCTCACTACTGTTGTAGAGAGCTCTATTTATCCTTAGATCTGTCCTTAGAACCACCACAATGAACCAGGAGTCCTTGAAGTGGATCAAGTATGCACAGAAGAGGAGTTATTTTCACATGTACACTGGTAAATACATAGCAATCCACACTAAGGATTCTTTTCTTTGTCTCCACAATGCCACTCATTCATGTTTAGTAATAGATCAAATGAGAATCACTGATCACATCTGCAGGTTTCCTATTGGGACTGCTTTGGGTAGTTCTGTATTGGTCAGATTGGAGCTCAATTATATGATTAGAAATAGCAGAGGAATCTACTTGCAGAAGAAATTGCCATGAGGGTCTCCAGAATTCAGGGTACACAATGAAGCTGGACATGAGCAAAGAGTGCACGCTGGCAGCCCAGAAGGCCAATCACATCCTGGGCTGCATCAAAAGAAGCATGACCAGCAGATTGAGAGAGGTGATTCTGCCACTTTGCTCTAGGGAGACCTCATCTGGAATACTGGGTCCAGTTCTGGAGCCCTCAATACAGAAAGGACATGGACCTGATGAAGCAGGTCCAGAGGAGGGCCACAAGAATGATCAGGGGGCTGGAACACCTCTCCTATGAGGACAGGCTGAGGGAGCTGGGATTGTTCAGCCTGGTGAAGAGAAGGCTTTGGGGGGATCTACTAGAGACATTCCAGTACCTAAAGGGAACTGACAAGAAGGCTGGAGAGGGCCTGTTTGCAAAGGCCTGTAGTGAAAGGACAATGGGCAATGGTTTTAGATTGGAGAAGAGTCAATTTAGACTTGATACTAGGAAAAAGTTCCTTACCATGAGGGTGGTGAAACACTGGAATGGGTTGCTCAGGGAGATGGTTGAGGACCCATTCCTGGAGGCATTCAAGGTGAGGCTTGACAGGGCTCTGGGCAACCTGATCTAGTTGGGGATGTCCCTGCCCACTGCTGGGGGGTTGGACTAGATGACCTCCAGAGGTCCCTTCCAACCCAAATGATTCTGTGATTCTGTGAAATCATGGGTCATCGATATTTCATACGTGATCAGGTAGCTAAACTGTGTAATAGAAGACGTGGCGGTGAAAGCTTTTCTTTGAGGCATCACCATTCACACTGCATTTGGAAGGGAAGCCTACAGCTGTGTATCATCTCCATAGGGCTGGAATCAGAGGAAGGAATACATTCCCTGGTGGTAAGCCTACTTATGTAAGCCAGCAGACCTACCAACAATTTTGCTCTGATGACATGTAAGGACCTTCACATTTTTTATGATGAAGTTCATTAAAAACATATGAGAAAAGTATTTTTCACAGACTCCTACTCACCTCACACTCATGTCTTTGTTATCTCTCCTGCCATATGCTGTCACCATGTGACTCATTGCCAAGGGCTATATGCACTGCCTCTGCACTTGTCAAATTATTACAGGTGGTGATAATGGTTGAACCCTGACCACTTCCACTTACAGTACAATGAAGAACTTGAACAGCACTCTAAGCAAATTACTTTCATATATGTGAAAAAGGTGCCAAAATATCAGAACAGTCCCTAAAATGAGTAAGTACAGATAGGACTGCATAAAGATATTACTTAGAAATATTTGCACATAGTGCTTTTATGCAATCATTTCAAAAACAGAAAATGAAAAGGAATTATTTTTATAACCTTTTGCTAACATTGTGTAGGGGCACTGACTGGCACAGAGCTCAAGAGAGGATAGGAATTAATGCACACATATTACTGGACAGTTATAGAAAATAATTTCTGTTATAACACAGTTTTTATGTGAATATTGGAGAGGTTACCACTTGCAAACAAACATCCTGTTGTTGCACTTTGCTAGAACAGTGAGTGCTTTCCTGCTCTCTCTCTCTTTTTATTATTTCTTGTAGGCTCACAATTTCACAAGCATATGAAATATTTCCTTTAGGATTCTGCAAATGCTCTATCAAATCCTACATTTGACAATCTACTGAGTATGTTAAAAGATAAACCCTCTCTGTTCATCTGGGAAAAGCAAATTGAAATATAGGGAAATCAGAAGTAAAATTATTGTGTTTATTGCTAGAGTTACTAATATGGTGAATGAACATGATTATTATTGGTGTCTGATGTGGACACTTCAAGGCTGCATCTAGTGAATTGTAATGTCATCTTTACAAACAGTATATTTTCAAATGCCCAGAGCTATACTTAAGGTCTTGAAAATTGAAGTAAGTGAATATTCATTTGCCTGGAAATGTTGAAAATTGCAATATTTTGAAGATTACCACTTAGATTATGTCCTTCTCTGTCAAATGAAAGATTTTCAATGTAATTTTATTAAATGCATTTAGAAGCATTAAAACAGCGAATCATGTTTTCACAATCACTCCAATTATTTAAATGCATAAAAATCAGCATGGTACCTAAGCCTTATTCAAAATTCAGTAAAGAAAAGGAATTTACATTTTATCACATCAAATGAATCAGGGAAGATGGATGAAAGGGTGATTTTCAGAAGAGTATTTCAGCACATTCTATAGGAGCATTGCTATACAAAATACCTTCAAATAAATAATTTCCAATAAGCTTCCAGTCTAGAGGATTTGGACTCATTACATGAAAAACCTGAAGGGTACGTTTCAGCCTGTAAGCTTCACAAACTCGAGACCAGTGTTTTTCGAATATTACTTCGTGCACTAGGGGGAGCTCCTTCAACTCTTTATCGCAATAGAAATCTTAAAGCGAATACAGGGAACATAATGGAAATAAAGCGTAAGAGAGGCTTTAGAAAAAAAAGACATATTCCTCCCCCATAGAAAGAATGACTGTATGAATTTGCACAATTTAATCTGCTTATATATTCTGTGTTCAGTATGATTTTCTCAGTACAAAGGACATGAAGAAGCCATTTCCCCCTTTCAGGATTTATACTTTCATTGAAGAAGGCACAAATTTATGTAGGTTTTAAATAGTCATGGAGATTAAGTTGTACAAAAATAGAGCTAGCATGTTTTTTGAGGTGAGACGTTGTTTTAATTGTGTCACAGGAAAAATATATGTGAGCACGTAATCAAAGCTTGTACCATAATAAAGAATTGAAGTCTGTACCATAACAAACACAGATAAGAGGACTTCATTAACACTGCTCAATCAGCCTCCACTCTTGAAATTCTCTGCTTTTGAGCACTTAATTTTTCAGCCTTCCTTTCAAGTAGAATTTTTTTGGTGTAGATTCTTGAGGATGTGGGGGTTCTTATAGCAAACTGCAATATGAAGATTCTGTTATGGAAAACAATATATAACTTCAGCTTGGATCAAGGGATAGAACTTCTTGACTATCAACTACTTGAATAAATAGAATAACTACTATTAATCACAGATTTCTATTCTTTCTGTGGATCATTCCTATGCTTTCTTAGGCATAGCACCCACAGTTTGTAAAGGAGTTTAAGATATTTACTAATGGCAGAAAAGAGCATTTAGCACAATGCTCCACAGTAGAGTGGAGATTCATGCACTCAATGGATCTGTCCTCTATTCTTACCTACATTCATTCCTGTCTGTCTACAACTCATATCTCCAGTGCTGCCTTCTTTAAAACTATCATATATCTCGTGTCTCCAGAGAAGAATGGGCTATTTCTTTACTCATTTCCTACCTGGGCACTGGTAGGGGGTGTAAAAGCACAGGGGAGAAAACTGTGTTTTTCAGTTACTGTCTGGCTTTATAATAATCAAAATGCTGCTCTAGCAACTGGAATGAGTGAGTGTGAGAAAACCCACACAGTTAAGCATTGGCACAGGAATGTCCAAGCAGCCCAGGATCAAAGATGAACACTGTGAGAATTCTGCACATACATTGTGAGCAGCCTGTGTGCACAAGCTTGCCATCAAACTAATGAGCCTCTAGTGAACCAGTTTTAACTGAGATTTTTCAAGGCTCAACAATATGCTTTTTTTTGTAGAGGGCTGCAAATGGCACTCCTTACTGCCAGAACAAGTCCCAAATGTTGAACCTCTAGTCCAAAGGGCAGGATTGCTAATGTATCACTTGGGAATGCTATTTAGTGTATGTTATATATTTCCCTCCAAACACAATGTCAGAGAGGTTTGATCTATCTCAATTTAAGAATCAGCTAGAAGCATACTCTCAGCACGGCAAATTCAGCTTAAACAGTGAAAAATTGCAAGAACAGGATCTTGTAGTGGGAGGCACCATGCAACCCTGCTGCCAGCTCTGCTGGTAATATATGGAAACAGAACCACTACCTATTCTGTCTGCATGCTGGAACCCGACCTCCCCTGCGTTCTAAGTACTCTTCTGTATCTTTTCCAAAAATGTATTTGAAATTATTATTGATTTTGTCATTTTGGCTTTAGGGTTATATTAATCTCTGAGATCCAGCTATATCCAACTCTACTCCATGAGAATTCCTGAAAACTAGATCTAGAGACCAGTGTACAGATATTAGACTGACTAGTTAAAAAGACATTTTATTTTCCCTTATGTAAGACAGCTTTAATTGACTCTCTATTTTCCAAAATATAACTGAGGATAGCAGCATACTCTTAGTATTTATGCTCAATTTAACTGCTATATTGCATTAAATGATGTGCAATAATGTAACCCTAAATGAAAATGAATTCATGTTTGGTAAAAAAAATACCTTTGCCGCCTTCTCCAAATAGAAGTTTTTATATATTTTAATAAACTAGGAAAACCAAACATCCCCATATGGTGATAAAATTTCAGGGCATATATAGAAAGAAAAATCTTATGCTATTCATAAAAGCCTAATAGATGTGACAGGATAAAAAAATTAAGCTATGAAGATGAAACTCAAATAATTAGCAAATATGGAAAATCATCTTTTATAGTGCTTGTAAAAGGCTCACTACAGGCTAAAAGACACAAATATGCATTTCATATTTCTAGACTGGAATATTTTTAATTTGAAGCAAATTATTTATAGTTATGAACGTCCCTGGAAATTAAAACAAGACACACACACACTCCAAAATAAACCCATCATTATGATTACAACTACTGAAGACATTATCTCCTTTCTACAACTGTAATGTTTTCTTATCATATGAAAGATTTTGAGGACCTCTCTGTGAATCTCAGAAAGTTCCTCACTTAGTCTTTTTCTGGACATTACAGAGTTGCCTGCAGACCTCTCTGAGCTGTTTTTGCTGTCAGTCCCACAGGCACCATTCTAGCAATCTAAAGATATAGTCAAAAGATGTACTGCAAACACTTCCCTTTCCCTGGATAAATGCCTTTTCCTGATGCAACAGACATTTTGACAGTCATATATCACCTTAAAATAAGTAAAATATGTAAGACCTACAAACACAGGGCTGTTTTCTGGTGCCCTGTTATTTTGTATTTCAAATAGGTGCCAACAGTTACAAAAATTTGGAATCCTGCAATCCCACTATCTGCCTGATCATACAAAACTGACTGCAGGGTATGAAGGTCAACATCTTTCTTGTACAGTGTAAGCACTACAGCAGTTGTATAGTTTAAAATTGTGAAAATGAAGTTTCACACAATAAAGAAAATATTTAAGTATTTATCTCTGCTGCATCTACCTTTCACTTAATAAAACTGAAGAGAACTGAGGCCATATGGCAAAAACACAGAAGTAGGATTCATGAACCATTTCTGTGCTGTGTAGGTTCTTCTGCCACATTTGTCACGGTACTGTCTGAGCTTCTCCAGGATGAACAAGGTGACAAGTATCTGTCACGTATTTACTCTCTTAACTTCCCTCCACAGAAATGTGTATGGTGTGGGAGGTAGAAGAATGGCTGATTTATATATGTGTCTTGGAAAGGAAGTTGATATGGTTTGCAAAGAATCTTTTTCCTGTAGAAGTCATTGAACAGTTTGAGCCTGCCCCAGCCATGTTCTGTCTCCTACTCAGGTGAACATTACTTTGTTCAGGAAGAGTCCTATTCTGCTAGAAAGGCTCAGTTATTGGTAGCAGTATTAGTCACTAAATCTTGCTCACTTTCCAAAATACTTTGTACCTGAAAGTGTATACCACCCTTAGCTAAGCATCACTGCCCATTACTGGGAAGTTACCACCTTCTAGGAAAGACAGATGTTTTTATCTTGTTACCTCTACCTGCTTCAGAAAATACAACAACATCCTCTAGTTTGGATTCTATGGCTGGTGCTTTCATTGACAGATCCCTGATCTCTCTTAACTCCAAATGTAACACTGAAATGCTGACATCTTGGAGAAGCACAGAGACTTAACTCATAACTGTTTGTAAAATGCTTACAGAATGAAAGGTGCTATCAAAGTATCTAAGAATTATTACTCAGTGCCCAGAAAAATATTTATTTTCCTACAGGATAGGGCTGTATCAGGAAGTGGTATAGCCTTAGTGAATAAGACTCTAGAAGAAGGAACTGCATACTGTTACATTTATACATTTAATAAAGGCTGAATGTGACAACTAAGAAAGGTCAGTACCCTTGAGGAAGCAGGACAGACAGACAGGGAGAGGTGAAGTAGTTGTTTTCACATTAAGGAAACGATAAAATATTCATTGTCTTTATCTGCTGTCAAGAGATGTTTTTTGTGTAACAAAAATACCTTTAACCTTTTGAAGACATCACACAAATGCATCCAATTAAATTCCTATGTTTAGGAAGAAGGCAGAAAGCATCTGCTTGTTACTGTAACTTTCTCCTCTTGCCATAAAAAAAATATAAAATTTATTAATCTTTACAGCAATGCCTGATACTATTTGTTCCCACTATTATAATTATTTTAAATCTAGCATAGAAATACTCATGAGTTCTTTTGTGTGGGTCCTCATCCAGTGTGACTGAAGGCACAGAACTAAGAACTGGGATATAAAGCTGCTCTCTGAACTCAGGAGAAAATTCACCCTGAGCACAGGCCCAGAATAATGCCTATGCACTCCTTAAGACTCAGTAAAACCTTAAAATAGGACTTAAATACAAATTTTATGATCCATTGGCTATGCATTAGTCTTGTCACAGTGCTTCTTCTTTACCCTCAGCACCTTTCCAACAAAGACAGAACAACCAGATTGTAACACAAACTTTGGCAGCAGTGCACTTTCTAATGTTGATCCCGAACCTGCTGATTTCTCCAATATCCAAGACTGGATATTAGATTGTGGAATACTGGAACAGCTTGCCCAGGGAGGTGGTTGGGGCTCCATCCCTGGAGGGATTCAAGGTGAGGCTTGACAGGGCTCTGAGCAACTTGATCTAGTTGGGGATGTCCCTGCCCACTGCAGGGGAGGTGGACTAGATGACCTCCAGAGGTCCCTTCCAACCCAAACCATTTTATGATTCTATGATATGATACAACATCTAAAGCATCCTTGTAATTTGTACACTGTGCTCACATGCATCAACCTCATGGTTCACATTTGCACCTGGTTCTTTTCAATTTAGTTCTCTACTTTTGCTTTTTTGCGTTACCAAATTCCTTCCCCTTTCCCCTCGACAAAAAAACAACAACCAAAAACAAAGCAAAAACTAGGTGTGATTTACCTTACTAGAAGTTTTAGAAACCTGGCACAGAGCACTGCTTGACATACTATCCTTATCTGGCATTCCTAAGAAAAGAACACAGAAAATAAATCCATACTGTATAATCTTTAAGTAACAGTGGAGATACTTATCAATAGAACAGGGAATTGTAGGGTTCAATACTTTGAGAACATACACATTAATCTATGATTTTTTTTTTAATGGCAAAATACATTTATCCAGACAAAAGTTTTATACTGTGAATGTAAAAAAGACAAATGCTAATCTGTGTAAATACTGTAACCAGCTTGCTAATTTAGTACTTTCTCACAACTTAGGATATGCAGTATGCATACAGGAATTTGTTATATTTTTTCATTTAACATTATCTGGGGTTTAGTATCTGGAAGTCAAATGTGACATTGTGTTTGCACAAATTAGCATTGTTGTGCTATGCTATGCTGTGCTACACTCTTGTTTCACAGATAGAATATGCAGAACACATAACATATGGGACAAAATTAGCAGACGCAATTGCTAGCCATTAGATATTGTCCTGGTTGACACCTAGATAATCCTCTGGCAACTAAATAAAATTACCTTGATTTACAGAAGTGATGAGTTCCAAAGGCTGCCCTTGGATTCATGCCTACAGCACTATCCCACAGTCTGACAGGTTCTCATGAGGCAGAGACATATCCAAACTTAGCTATATACCTAAGGTCAGAGAGCAGCAAGTTTACTTCAAGCTCTCTGCCCAAGCACTAACCTAGGCTCTCAAGTAAGTTGTGTAGCCCATTCTAAACTAAAAAAATAAGTCAGTTTATTACATGTATTTTACTAGCAGGACTCGTGGCCATGCTCCATGGAATTCATGTAACACAAATAACCTGTTAAATGTTATGTGACATCATACAGTATGCTTTATTCAACAGGCCTGGCTCATAGTGCAGATCTATGTACAGCTTTGTGTACAGGTGTATACAGTTGGGAATGCAGTTATGCAAGTTTCAAAGTATTTCCTACTACATGTAGTACTAATATAGTCATAATACTGGAAACACTGGAAGGATGTGCTGCCATTCAGCAAGATCTGGACAGGCTAGAGAGGCAGGTGGAGAGAAACCTTATGAAGATCAATGAGGGCAAGTCTAGGGTCCTGCACCTAGAGAGGAATAACCCCATGCACCAGTACAGGTTAGAGGCTGACCAGCTGGAGAGCAGCTCTGTGGAGAAGGACCTGGGAGTCTTAGTGGAAAACAAGTTAATCATGAGCCAGCAATGTGCCCTTGTGGCTAAGAAGGCCAATGATATCCTGGGCTGTACTGACAAGAGCGCTGTTAGCAGGTTGAGGAGGTGATCCTCCCACTCTACTCTGCCCTAGTGATGCCACATCTGGAGTACTGTGTCCAGTTCTGGGCTTCTCAGTTCAAGAGAGACAGAGAACTACAGCCAAGGGCTACAAAGATGACAACAGGACTGGAGCATCTCTCATAATAGGAAAGGCTGAGGAACCTGGGGCTCTTTAGCCTAGAGAAGAGAAGACTGAGAGGGTATCTTATCAATGTCTATAGATATCTAAAAGGTAGGTGTCAAGAGGATGGGGCCAGACTCTTTTCAGTGGTGCCCAGCAAAAGGACAAGAGGCAACAGGCACAAAATGGAACACAGGAAGTTCTATCTGAACATCAGGAAGAAGTCTTGAGGATGACAGAGCACTGGAACAGTCTGCTCAGAGGTTGGGGAGTCTCCTTCTCTGGAGATACTGAAATCCCACTTGGAATGCAAACCTGTGCAACCAGTTCTAGGTGCACCTGCTTTAGCAGAGAGGTTGGACTAGATGATCTCTAGAGGTCCATGCCAAAGCTTACCATTCTGTGATTCTATATAGTTTCACATGTAAATTCCAAACCCAAAAGGACTTTCATTTTCCCCTTTCTTTTCTCTTTTTCTAACATCTGGTGTGTATGTTCTCATACTTACTGTCATTGTTGGAGCCAGTTTCCATAACACCGTAAGGAGGAGTGAGTAGTCCAGACATATACTGTCGATATTTCTGAAAGACAGCAATGGCACATTCAGTCAGGTACAGATGTATAAAGCCATTCAATGCATGATGAGGTATTTACATTTGTGTATCTGCTGCCTTGTGCTTCACATGCATGCAAGCAATCTGAGGCAGTCAGATATGTCTTTACTCTTAACACTCCAAGGCCTGCTTTATTGACTGGAGCACACTGCCTTCATTTTACCAAAAGCTGTACTAAAATAGTTCCCTCCTTCATCTCCTCCAAAGCATGACTTTGAGGATTCTAATAAACCAATACTGCACTTAGTTGTGTTATTTCCCATAAAGGCTGTTTGAAGCTCATTTGAAACCACACTACTCAGCTGAATTCAAGCTAGAAAGATAAATTTATTGTAGGGATGGAGACAATGCTGTTAACTAAGGATTCATGAGAATCATGTACCACACAATTTTGGTGTCAGATTTGAAATATATAGGATTTCATGTGAAAACTCTAAACATTTAATTCTGACACGCTGTCTGGTTTTCATAAACTACACGGTTATGAAACACACAAACTCAGTACCTCATGGTCTATATATACTCACAAAAACTGTATTATCAGATGAGACTTATAACTGCAAAAATGATGGCTCTTGTACTCCTGTAAACTACGTAATTTTAACTGATGTCAGTAACTGGTATTTTTCTTCAGTGAATGCTGGTGACATGATCAATAAGGTTCAAAGATCTCTCTAGGGTTTAAGAAATTCACAGAAGCTAAAAAATAACACCAAAGGAAAAAAAAGTCCTTTTATGAAATACAAATCATTCAATGAGTAGGTGACACATTATTGGTTTTAGTCATACTATATTACCGTCATGCTTAAATTTATAATTCCATTTTGGAACTGTCAGAAAACAAGCTTGTACAACAGGGATGCTGACAATCAGTGTAAATAAAATGTGTTATGCAGTCCTTAGGATTTGCAGTGAGCTGAATATGAACAACCAACCAGCTGAAATTCATGTAGGTTTCAACTATGCACACATAATAATTGAGACAGAAGATTTCCATCACAGTAAAATTTCAATTTAAAAGTTTTATCCTTTGCTCTATGGAACTGTTTAGGTGCAATCACTTTTTAAATGTTGTCCACCAGATTTTAACAGATCTTTCAATTATCCTTTTAATATTTCTTTTTCTTGGATATGAAAATATCATGAATTCTAGCACTGAAGACTAAATGTCTTGCATTCTAAACAATAACAAAAGCTACAAAGATTACATTAATCTTAATAATCCAATCCTATTTTTAGACAAGATACTACATCCCAAAGCTTAGTAACATATTATTTAAATCTCACCCATAATCCAGCCAAAAACTTTTAAGAGCAAAACTGTTACATCCCTTGTCAGTCATGCAAAATAAATGCTATTTCATTTGAGAATAAAACTCCCCTATTTTCTTTCCCAAAACATTCACTTTCCCATATTCTGCATACAATCCTGTTTCTGGAATTCACTGAGAGGAAGAACGTGAGAAATAATTATTTTTTCAGTTCAACTCGGTAAATCACATACATAAAATAAGGGAAAAACTCATTTTGGTTGGTCAGATAAAAAAAAGGAAAGCACGTCTCAAGAGGTTGAAATAATATTTTATTCAAACAGTAGATAAACTTTTTTTCCTACCTTCTACTGACTTTGGTCTTGAAATGTGATTTAGAAATGGAAAATATAAATGTTTCATTTAGCATATTACAGAATCACAGATTCACAGAATGGCCAGGTTGGAAGGGACCCTAAAGATCATCTAGTTCCAACCTCCCTGCACTGAGCAGGGGTGCCAATCACTAGACCAGGTCACCCAGGGCTGCATCCAACCTGGCCTTGAACACTGCCAGGCATGGGGCATCCACAACCTCTCTGGGCAACCTGTTCCAGTGCCTAACCACCCTATGGGTAAAGAACGTCTTCACAATCTCTAATCTAAATTTCCCCTCCTTCAGCTTATAGCTATTCCCCCTTGTCCTATCACAGAATGACCGCTTAAAAAGTCTCTCCCCTTCTGTC
>VWZO01010124.1:0-63910 GCA_013396975.1 Bucco capensis
GTCCAGCCACCTTGCTCCCTAGAACATTCTTGACCCAATTAGTCAGATTTAATCCATCCCTAGTTAACATTCCTGGCCTCTTAAAGCTACGCCCAAGATAATAAAACCCAAAGCCCTGATCACAACACCAGCCACGCAGCAACTCATTCACCCTGTCAATTTGACTCCGTTTCCAAGGGTCCCAGCCTGCTACAGGGAGGAGAGAGGGGAACACTGTCTGAGCCCCTGACCCTCTCAACATCTTTCCAAGGGATATGAAATCCCTTTTGATGTTATGGAATTTCTTTGTTGTGGCTTCATATGATCCTNATTTCGTTCTCACATTCCCTGATACTTCTTAACCTATGTACTTCCTCCCTCAGTTCAACTACCTGCCTGAGCAGGTCCTTGATCTGATCACACCTCACACAGGTGTCTCCAGCTCCTCCTGGTAGGGCCAGGCTCAAGCTCTTTCTTGCCATGCTTTTGGTCCGTGTAGTAACCATAGCTCCTAAATGCCAGCTGCCTTGAAGGTAATCCTTCCTTGCTGAAAAAAAAAAAATTTTCTTTTTTTCCCTGCACTGCACGAAGGCCACACGGCTTTTGAACCGCCGTGGTGCTCCCCGCTCTGCCCACTCCTCACCTTGATTGGTTGGCGTGGACTTCCTGGTTCCGCCGCAGCTTGGGCTGTTCAGGTAGTGCTGTTATCAGCAACCCCCCTGCACAGCAGGCCTAAAACTCTCCCCCCGGCTCTCCTCAATCAGGATGAATGCTCTCTCAGCGCAGCTCGCTACTCTGTCTCGCAGACTAGCTGCCTGTAACAGTCACACAGCTTTTGAACCGTTATACATCCCACCAGACTCTGATTATTTTGTGCAGTTGGCATTCAAGTTACACTACTTGTTTTTTAATAGCTCTTGCCAACTTCCTCAATGCAAATGATTAACAGCGATAGTAATGGGGAAACTTTCTGAGTGTAGACTTGTTACAGGGGTAAGGAATGGTAACACTTCATTCTTCATCACTCATTAAGACACAATATTAGTTTGCTAATACAAGGGATTTTATAAACCCTTTTTTGTAGTGCCTGAGTAAATGACAATATTACTCTCTTACATGCATGGGAAATCAAACATTTCAGCTTTTATTTCTTCATAGGGATTTCTTCTGTTTTGCAGTAATTAATTATCTACTTTGCCATCAAAATGTATTGTATTAGCAGCTCTGGTTTGTGATTTAAAGTTGTTTAATGGTCCCTGCTGAAGCCATTATCTTTTTCATTCACTTGTTTTAACTCCAATTTAAGTCATTATAATAGGAAGGGTGGAGTACTTCTGGAGATATTTAGAACAGCAATTCAAAAACAGCCCTTAAAAAAAAAAATCATTAGGAATCTCAAAATGTTAATGTACTGGGTTTTGACTGGTATACAATTTATTCGTTTATTTATTATTGATGGCTTAATTATTTATACTTAATTTATACATTTTATATGCTTTTGAACAGTACTTGTACAATGTGAAGGCCTTTTCTTCTTCTCACGCTATCCCACCAGCCTGTTGGTGGTGGGTGCACAATTTATAATGACAAAGGAGGTTCCTTAAATGCTGACTAATCATTATATACAGAGATTAGCTGGCTTCAAATCTAAGAAAATGATTTGAAGAAAAGTAGCTAACATGTAATGATTTATTATGATGTACACAAATACATTGAGACATCTAGACATAGTATTATTTTTATTTTTAAGATGAGTCAATGTCCTGTATTTCTCTGATAAACTACTATTTTTTGATTTAACTACAATCTCATCGCTCATCTGTAAGAATGTCTGGCAAAATTATTCAATGACTACAGACTTTATGGACAGGGGTTAAGGTAAAGAGGCTTGTTGGTTTTAGAAAGAAGTGGAATCTGTCCTGAATTACTTGGAGTTGGTTGGGTTTTGAGGTTTTGCGGAGAAATCCTATGCATAACAGCTATCCAGAACTGTTAGCAATCTCTAGTTCATTTCAGAGGTCTGTACATTGTCACTGAATCAACATATGCTGGAGAGAGATGTAATGTGCTCCTGGTTTCAAAGCAAATATAAAAAAAATAGATTTCTATATTTTCAGATTTCTATTGTACAGTGGAATAACTAAATAGGAAGTGAAGGACTTAAGGTGCACTCTAATTAGACTGGCATTTAAGCTTTACCTCACTTCTTCTGCCATTATTTATGCATTCCAAAAAATCATTTTTAATCTTTATAGTAGTAACTACAGTGTTATTTTGTCCTTTCTCTGATTTTATAAGTAAACCATTTAAAATCCATTTTGGTGCAACATTCATCATCAACAGCCTTTTATTCTGTCAAGAATAATGACAACATTTGCCATCTGCTAGAAGAATACTGAGCAAAGTCAGTCACTTTAAAAACAATTCTAAAACTTTTTCAGAAGTTAAAGCCATCAGAAAGTTTGTTTTGTGATGTGAAAGCAACAACTCTATGATCTGATATTCTTCTGTAATATCCTTCCAATTGCCCATCCATTTCATTTACTCTCGTTTTTCTATATAGCTTACAAAAAATAAGAATTCTTAATATTATGCAATAAAGTACTCTTCACTTTTACCACAGTCAGAAACAGAATATGCTGTAAAAATGAATTAAAATCTCTGCATCAGCTCTTTGAGCACTTTGAGATTAATATTACCTTGTTTTAAGCAGTAGTTAATTAGAACACCAGATGAGTAAGGATTACCTGTTTCAATCCATTTAAGTCAGGAATAGGCCTTCACCAAGATGACAGTAAGAATCACTGACAGTGATAGGAGAACACTGTTCCAAGTACATATTATTACAAACTAAACCAAGCAATCTTTATTTTATAGTGTTTTGTGGAATATACCCAGCTCTTACTTTGACAAAGTATTAAAAGACTCAGAAAGTCTAATTCCTTAATATTTGTTCTTTCTTAAGGAAAAAAAAAATATAAAAATGAGCTCAGTTTGGTAATTCTAATGCTATTGACAGATAAATGTACTGCTAAGGCACAATCTCACAGCATCTGGAAGTAGCTTTTGAAAACTGGACTCAAAATCAGATTCTTCTTCCATCATATTAATGTGTGAGAATCTATTTTATTAGATAGTTTTTTTCCTCAGTACAAACATTATTTATACAAGTGTGTACATCCTGTTTAAGATGTAAAGAAAATCAACTATATTACATTCTTTCTATACCACAGCGCTTCTATCTTTTCTTTAATTTTTCACATAAAAATTTCAGAGAAAATAGGTATCTGAAATCCAAATGAATGTCTAGATCTTCACTTAACTATCTGGAAATTATTTCTTCCATTTAATTATCTGGAACAGTTTTTTTCATACACTAGCTCTTTTATTCAATATAAAATACTTAGGACCTGCATTTTACTTGCTTTTTTCTGCTTCTGTTTTCCAGTATGTTTACTAGTATTGACAGGCTACCTGTAAGCTCAGTAAAAAAAAAAAATCAATTAACTACTTTCATTGTTTTTGGATTAGCTCTTCGTGGTTTGGTATTTTTTTCCATTATTCTAGTAATGATAGAAAGCTATAGTAAAAAGACCATCATGCAATATTTCTTCTGAATATAGTGGAATGTTTGTTTTTTTCCCCCCAATCTTTTAACATCTCAGTAATTCTGAAGTCTTAAGGAATATCAGTGATATAGCTCAGAAAATTCATTAAGTAATACTTGTAATTCTCAGGCACAGTCTGAAAATCACTTGGGGTCTCCTGTGGCCCCTGGTGCAATAGCTGTGCTGACAGCAGAGGGAGCATTAAACTCATTGCCCATGGTAAAGTGTGGGGAGTGATACCCATGTTCCTATAATCCTTGTATGGGTAGAATGTGCTCATTAGCCTTCTGGCAGTCATCCTAGGAGAAGGAAAACTCTGATTCCAAACCCAGGCAGATGGAGCTCATTTAGCCCTGTAAGGCCTTCCATCTAAGAGAAGGACACTCTAATAAAACCTCCGTCCTAAGGACTTCACTGCCAGCATCCAAGCTTGCTAGGCCCAGGCAGATGAACCTTAGGACTAAAGGGTGGGTTCAGCTCTGCGCATGCTGTGTCTCACCTAAAAAAAAATCCATTGCGCAGGCTCGAGGGTGCTATCCGCTATCCTCTTTTTATCAGCGTGCTTGTAAAAGGTGCTGATGAGGAGCATGGATGGAGCCCTCCCTGGATCTTCGTTCGCGAAGCCTAGCCATTCATACATACTTGTAATTCTTGGAAATATGTCATGCTGAATGGTTGATCTCATGTTTAAATAAAAATTGGAAAATGAATTAAACTTTGCTAGTTAGAAAAATATTGCAGAAAAGAGCTTAAATTTTAAACCTTGGGGAACAGCTTAGAAAAAAACTGAAATAGCAGGCAATAAAATAAATTCAAGCAGAATGTTAATCTTGTGTGAAAAATTAAGAAAGATAAAACCATGTTAAAGCTTGAATATAAAGTATTAATGTGCTTAACACACATAAAACTTAACATACCCTTAGGAGATATCAGTCATTGTTAAGGGTGATAAAAAACTTATTTGTAAATGACTATTTTATGAAGGCTGGAAAATATAATCCCTTCCTTCAAAAGAAGCCAAGATAAACCAATCCCACAGGTACTTTGCTGAAATTCAGGATCTAATGAAAATCCAAGATACTCTTTTGTATTTATGAAGTGTATACATGTCAGAAAAACTGTTTCATTTCATCCCCACCTCTTCTAAACCTTGCTGACATGATCACTTACAAAAGC
Source organism: Bucco capensis (assembly GCA_013396975.1). Classification (NCBI taxonomy): domain Eukaryota; kingdom Metazoa; phylum Chordata; class Aves; order Piciformes; family Bucconidae; genus Bucco; species Bucco capensis. The sequence continues at coordinate 4,764 of VWZO01010124.1, forward strand.
AAACATAGGTGCTCTTTTTCAATCTGTTGTCAAATCATCAGTTTGTGTGATACCCTGAAGTACCACAGGAATGCTAAGACTTAGTCTTTCCTTTTTTCTAAGGTAGCTCCATCACATCACATCACAGCCTGTGTCAACCATTCTCTGACAAGAAGACTACCTACTAGGTGACCTACTGTTGATCAGCAAATTCACATTTAAAATATTAAACATGAATGGAACAATACACCAGTTGTTTATCAGTTAAAGCCAGATAGGCATAACCATGTAAGCCTATCTTATCAAAGAATGGTTTACCAGCACTGTTTGGTTGATTGGGTTGTTTATTCTCCATTTGTCTGTGAAAGATTCCTGATGCTATTAGCTGCACTTGAAGGGTATTTGTGAAGAAGGCCACGCGCTATAGCCTCACTTTCTGAAGCACGAGGAAGCGCACGATCCCAGTAGGAACAAACTTTTCCAAATGCCTTTCTGTAGAAAAATGACAACCGTCTTCTATCCATGAAAAGGAAATTGGCAGTAGGCCTGCTCACAGAAGGATGTAAGAAGAAGCTGCCTTTGAGTGACCTGGTCTCAGAGATTTATACAAGCACTCATAGCTCTTTCCCAGGGTGGAAAAATGTTAAGCTGGTTACTGCATGAATGCACAAGGCTGCTTGTTTAGAACCATATAGAACAGCATCTGTCAAACGGACTCATTATTTAAAAACTTTTGAGATTTACAGTTTGAACTTACTAAATTTGTCTAATATGTCTTATACAATTTTACAAAAATGCTTTCATTTTCCTTTACTGTCAGGTTATCAGATTGGTTCTGGCAAATTCACTTTCAGACCACAAACCTGCCTGGAAAAAAAACTGCTCAGAATGAGCAGCAAAAGCGCATCTCTTCCAAGTGCCCCATGACATCATATATGCTTCCTCTCTAAAAATATACATTGTTGCTAACAAGCAGAAAATTCTTCTGTTATTGGCGTGGCATAATTTTTTCCCACTTCATGACTGTCTGCAAGATTACAGTGACATAATCATAGTGTGTTGATATTTTCTGAATTCTATTTCCATCAGAAATCCTGTCAAACAAGCGGCAGTTCTGAGCAAATGTTATAATACTGTTGAGTTTTCCAAGACTGAATGTATTTCAGTTTCTTTCATACCCAGAAGAGGCAATTGGCTCACCACTAATTGAAATACCAGTGATCTTCATCTGCTTGCCAATTTGCAAGCTAAACAGGAGTCTAACCTATTTGTTGTTATGCCAGTCTGTTGATGTTTTTGCAGCAATGCAAACCATGATATGAACTGGCCATGATTCACCCACTGGAAAGAGGTTTAGCCTAATGTCACTTTCTGCTTCTGGCATCAAATCAGGCTTTTAATGTTTAGCTTCAGGGCAGAAAAGAAAAAAAAAAAGGAAAAAACCACAAACCACAAAAAAGGGAAATTCGCAGCTTCCAGTAGCATGTTACCAAAATAAAGTGCACATAAAAATAAAAACATATTTGGCCATCAGTGCACAGGGCTCAGACACATTCCACTCATAGGTACCTGTGGATCCAACATCCTGACACTTTGGAATTCATATGTGCATTCTGTTCTCCCTCAAGGATGTATTATTACCCTTTAAAGGGAATAGTTTTCAACCCTAATGAGGCCAAACCATTATCATTTTCAGAAAAGAAAACAGAAGAAATCCTCAGGCAATAGTTCTGGAGACAGTTTTTCAGCACTGAAGGAAAATGCAGTTGTTTCGAAAGCTGATGGCATGCAAATGTTGCCTATTCCTACTTCTGAATAACCACTGTTTCTGAAGGCAGCTTTTCATTCAAGCGAGTTCAACTATTTTACACAGACAATAATACTGTTTTGTCATCTCTGTGATCATGCTATCAATATGCTACACACACTGTGAACACCCCAACATATTTGTTCAGTTACTTTTCTCTGTACTTGTGACTAGCCTGCTTAACTTTTTAAGCTGTAAAGAATAAATCTTTAAAGATTATTTGCTCTCATTATCCCTTGTGTACCTAAAAAAAAAAAAAAAAAGGAAAAAGAGAAAAAAGAAAAATAAAAAAGGAAGGGGAAGTCCAATTCTGAGGATGCTTGCAAGTGACTCTCAGTGCAAACATTGCTCTCCTAAAGGCTTCCTCTGTGTGATTTTAAGCAACTCTTCTGTGCTTCAGATATTTGTCTGTAATCTGCCAATTTAAACTTCAGTTGCATTACAAAATTTAGAGATTAGTTTCTACAGAAAAAATGCTAGTTTATAAACATAAATTATAAAAGCAGAGCCAAAATACAACTGAATCAAGGGCTTACTTTTAAATTCAGGTAAGAAAAGGAGAGGGTACAGAGGTGTGATACCAAGCTGGTAAAGGACTTAGAACGTAAGTCTTATGAGGAAGACTGAGTGACCTGGGCCTGTTTAGCCTGCAAAAGTGGAGATTGAGGGGAGACCTCATCACTCTCTATAACTACCTGAAGGGAGGTTGTAGAGAGGCAGGGATTGGTCTGTTCTCCCTAGTGGAGAGTGATAGGACAAGGGGAAATAGATACAAATTGCACCAGGGGAAGTTCAGGTTAGATATTAGGAAGAATTTCTTTACTGAAAGGGTTGTCAGCCATTGGAACAGGCTGCTCAGGGAGGTACTTGAGTCACCATCCCTGGAGGTGTTTAAGAGACAGGTGGATGTTACATGGGGGGGGCATCATTTAGCAGGTTGATAGGGCTGGGACAAAGTTTGGACTTGATCTTCAAGGTCTCTTCCAGCAGTGTCACCTATATATTTTATTTCATTATCTTAACCAAGGTCAAATTAATACATATATAAAATATTTAAAAATATTTTGGCTTATCTGGTATTGTTATTTAAATTTTTCCAAAGTAGCTCAAATTTCCTAGAAGCCCAATCCTGAAATATATTCAATCTCATTATTTATCCATTACTGAAAAAATTAATAAGGAATATAATGTATATTTTGTTGCCTATCTCAAGTCAAAACCAGAAAAATTACATTTGGTAAGACAAAAAAAAAAAAAAAAAGACAATTCCTTTCAGCAAAATTTGGCATTTCTGTTGTTTTAAACAGAAATAAATTCATTTTCATTTACTGTCTATAAATATGCAAACTGGAATTAAACCTTCTGAGCTATGCCTGTACTAGTGAAACTACATTTTCAAATAGAACTATTCAAAATTTTTTTACAGGGAAGCAAATTAGACAGGTGCAGCACACCAAATGAGCTGAACTTTGTCCTCAAAGAAAATTGGTTTTTCCTTTTCAATTTCATTTCAAAGAGATCTGACAACTGTCGCTTTGAACAAACTTTAACAGCACAATATCCTTTGTGCAAGTTTCCCCCTGTCAGCTTTTCCATTCCAGCAGGAACTTAGAACAAAGTATTTGCTGCCCTTTGAGTTGAGAACTTCATCAGTTGAATGAGCACTGGTATAGTGCAGTGAAATTGAGGGCATACTCTCTCTGTGAATCTGAACAGCGCACTCTCTCAACAAATACAACTTCTCTATCTTTTACAAGGAGAAACTAGCCATCCATCCTTCCTCACATTTTCCCTGTTCTCCTATGTTTACTGAAAATGAAAAGCCATTTGAAAAGCCACCTGTTCAAACCTAAGCAGTGTAGCAAACAGTCTTGGTGTCTTGGTCACAAACACATCTCTTTCTTTTTTCAGTTCTCATGTATAGAATGCATGGAAATAGTCTGCATTTATGCATTGTCAACCTTTCTGTAAATTCAAGTGATTAATCACATTCATATAGTGAAATTGTGTCATTTATATCTGATTAAGAAAAATGCTGTTGCATATTCTTGGGCAGCAGCACTCCCTTTCTAAGGAATGCTTATTTATAACTCTGAGAATCCTGTGTTTTAGCATTCATGCATGGTTGACACATGGTGATCTCTTTAAGTGAGACATGGGAAGCAATTCTACAATACCTCTTCTGCTTTTTTTATATATACTAATCTCACATAATGGCAGCAGGATGTTGTTTGGAAAGCTCCATTAGTAAAAAAAAAAGCATACAGGGAAACACAATTTATGTCACCTGGTCTTGAGTAGATCTGTATGAGAGCTGTCTAACCAAAATGTGATAGGATATAACAGTAAAATAAATACCATAACTTTTTTTGATAATGATTTGGGCCCTTGAGTGTATCCAGCACTGTCTTTTAATCACAATATACAAGGCTTACTGGTTCACTAATTTTAGTCATGTGAACGGGTTACCAAGAATGGTGGTGGAATCTCCATCCTTGAAGATTTAAAAAGGCATCTGGACATGGACCTGGGAATCTTGGTCTAGATGACCCTTCTTGAGTCCTCCAGTGGTTCCTTCATGTCTTGTGCATTCTATGATTCTGTGAAAACAAGGAGATAAATTTTAATGTTTTTCCTCAGTGCCATTTGTTGTGAAAATCTAATGTTGTGGCATCTGCTATTCTTTTCCTTCTATTGCTAGGTGATTTTTTTCGCATTTTTTTCTTCTCTTTAAATATTCAATTCTTAATGTCAAATGTACATGTAGGAAAAACTTGAGTGCAGAGCATATACCAAAGAAATCCATGCCTAATTTAATTACAGACTTCTTATTATCATGTATGTTAAATACTTGAGAAATCAGCTCAAATATATCATGAGCTAACCAGGACATGTTAAATATATATGTATATATATATATATATATATATATATTTAAGTTCTAACAACTCTGATTAATCAATTTACATTGCATGCCTGATTAAGGATCTAAATACCTTAGGACCATGGAAATTCATGTCTATTGATAAGATATCTTTAATAGCAAAAGACAAATTCAAAACAAAGAAGAGTCCATACAGTTTCTAATTAGAACAAAAATTAATAATAGTAGTAAAATTGAAGATCTGGTCACTTCAACTGAATGCTTTTTTGCCTTTACAGAATGTATATCCAGGTGTTCTTAGTCTATAGTTACGTATACATGTTTTTATGAAAATACAAGGGGTTTGTGGTTATGACTATCACTGGGAAGAAAGCATATCTTGAAATCTACATTCACAATTTTAATTTGGATCTATTCCATCTCAGATTCTGTTTGGGAAGAATTGAGCAATAATCTTTTCTATGAGATACTATATATTTTAATGTGTGATCATTTTAGATCCCTAATCTGTATTTTGTTTAGAGGGACAGATTTGCATATTGCAGAATGAACACCAAAACAGAGACAAGAGTATAAAACCCTACAAAAGTAATTTTACCCATGTATTTAGCCCAATTTGGAGATTCTTTTAGCCTTGGTGGCATACATAATTTATATATTTTTATATGACGTATAGTGCAATTTTTGTATTATCTTTATTATTCAGTGGTCCCCCATTTCCTTGTACCCTCAGTTCTATTACCTGTTTCACACTTTTTGTCTTAAACTGTAAAAGGATGTACCATTGTCCCTAAGACAAAGAATGAAAATCCACCTTGCAGCTATTCCTTCATTTCTTGATGCCACCTCCTTACTTTTATTGTTTTCTTCTGTGAGGTCAGATGTCCCATACTCCCCAGGAATCTAGAAAGAGTGATGCTATACCCGGATATTTAGTCTGTGCTAAAGAAATGGACCAGCATGAACATTCTTGAATCTTAAGCTCCTTAGAGGTCCTTAAAATGTCTCAATATACTGTAAGCATGTGAACATAGACATGTTTGTGCCCTGTAATCTCTGACTCCTTTAAATTCAGAACATCTAATGAAGACTGCACAACAGCTACTGGAGATTTGAGAAATTGCATTGGGAAAAGGTCACAAAAATTACTAAAGAGGAGAGGAAAATGAGTGTATTGCCATTTCAAGCTGGTGTAAAAGGATAAAAATTGTTTCTATTCTTTGTCTGTGCCTTATAGATAGGTTCTATGGAGAAAGGGATATTGTATTGAGAGAGGAATATGAGGGGGATGGGGCTAGTTTCCCTATTTTTCTTCACTTCTACGTCCCATTTTTGTACTACATTTATGCAGTGGTCATTTATTAGCATTTATATAGCTTGCCGTTTCAAGACATCTTGTGGTTAGTCACTGAATTTTATAAGAGCAGAGCTATTTCGTGCTTTGAATTCTTCCATTAAATAAACCTAGAGTTTTGTTTGAAATGTGAAACACAGTAGAAAATGCAGACTGAATTGCCATCTAAAATTAACAAAAGCATTTCCTTTATGTTTGTGATGTTCTTAAAGAAGGCATTAGATAACAATAAGAGAAATAACTAAGATACTTTCCTGAAATTGTGCCACTAACAAAATACTAAAAAGGTGACATGATTTAAAATAATATAAAACCATCCAGTGTATTCTAATTCATTCCTAGCTGCAATTTAATAATAGGTTTCAGTAAGAGACAGGTAATAATAAAGATTCAGGGTCATTTAATTAATTTACCTTCTTCACAACCAAAGTAAAAGACAAATCAGGAAATAATGATTCTTGTGACAAAAGAAAACTCATTACTAGGGTGACCAGCTTCTTTTTATGACAGGCCTTCCAGTCCATTTTTTCAAGACTGAGTGAGAAAGCCCTTCCCTGCTGGATTATATTATTGATACTAATACAATTATATTTAAATTTAGATGGTTTGTGTGTTCTACCTGTATTTACATTCCCTTGTAATTTGATCCTTTAAAAACCGAATTGTATTACAGTCAAAGGTGCTTTATTTCTCATCCATTGCATGTCACAAATTCCTCTAATAGTTTTGAAAAGAAGTGCCAACATCTTAAAGAAGTTGGACAGGAGAGTTATTTCAATGGGACATATCTCTTTAAATTCTTACTGATTGTATTGTGTTGACATAGCAAATGTCTTCTATAGAGGCATATATTCCTTTTGTTAAAACAGCAGTAATTTCTGATATTTAACCATAATCAGACATCATCTTGTTTAATGGTAACTCACATGCAAAAAAAGAGAAGAGTAAGAAGAGTGATATTTGGCCTGTTTGCTTCTTCAAAATAAGGGTATTTCAATGACTTTCATCTTGTTCTCTACATACAGAAGCTGTGGGCTTAGTCGTACTCTAGAAAGTATGTAGAAGAAACTCTTGAACTTCTCCAGAACCTTCCACTTAGGTATCATTACAGAGTTCTGGAAGATTTTATGGATCCCAAAATAATAAAGTTGTTTTACCTATCTTCTTCAATTGGAAAAGATCATGTCTCCATTTTACCAGTAGTTGCAAAAAAAATCCCATGTTTTCATTCTAGTTTCTTGAAGTAGAAGTTTGCATTGAAAAAGTATTTGAAAGTCCATGAATAGATTTTTTTTTTTCAAAAAACTTGAGAGAGACTATACTTCCACCTAGATATTATAGTTCAATAGATTAAAGTAATGCATGACAATAATATCAGAATATTTTTTAGGAGACAGGTTTAGAACCAAAAGCTAAATTTTACCATGATTACAGAGAGGCAGATGGCTTGAAGAGATGTTTTTGGTGATTAGGTTTTTTCACAATATCCTCTTGAGTTAAACATGCTAGACAGCTATAAACAGTATTTAAGACTTTTGGTTTATCTATTCTGATGCAAAAGACAGAAACATTAAATATAAAGAAATAAAACTTTTTAATGATATGCCACAATGAACTGCACTGACTGGAATAACAGCAACTTGTTTCTGTATCAGAAGCCCTTTTTGTTAAAAGCTGAATTAAGTTATCTGTAGTAACATTGCTTGGGTCTGTGTTCTGGAAGTAATATTTTGGATCTACAACGTTTCTTGACATGGTGTGTGAAACAGCAATGCTGTGGAGCACTGAGATAAGCACTAAGGTCCTAAATGGCTGCAGATTTCTAGCACTTGCTTCGCAATCACATTTCAAAGCATAACACAGACTTACTAAGTAACAGAACAGAAGTTGTGTCCACAGAATCCCAGAGCCATGTATCTGAGCAGGATAAAATGTTAATATTGATGCTAACTTGCAATAGTAATTTTCACTTCTCCTCCTCTCCTCTCCTCTCCTCTCCTCTNTTCTCCTAAAGTCACAACAATATGTAAGAAAGTACGAAGATAAGAATTTTAATCCCTTATCAGTCACTACATTTTGTTGTCATTTTTCACTACACCTGCTTTATTAGTTAATTTAAAACTTACTCTAAAAAACTGATGTGGAATGATAAGCTTTGCACATGCCACTTGAAAGTTTGAATGTAGATATTATTTTATGTTTATGGCCAGTTCTATCAACAAATTATGAAAGGTCATATCTTCTAAGGGATTTAAACTCTAACAATTTTTCTGTTGGAGCTCTGTTCATAAATATTTGAGATGATCTGGATATCAGTCTTGTTAAAAGTAATAGATTTATTTTTGTACCCATATATCAATGGTCAGATTTTACAATTATGAGGCAGCTAGGTATGCTGATCAGATGCCAAAAAGATTTTCAGAACATGGCTATTGTGTTTCGCTTCTTCTGAGAATCAGTAGTTTCAGTACCTAAATTACTATAAAATCAGATTTTATAATTTATATCTTAAGATTCATAAAAAAATGTCTAAAATATGCCACTGGCCTGTAAAGTAGTTATTGGAGAAATTTTGAAAATATTATAGAGAAGGCATAGCATCTAAATTCTTTGCCAAATAACAGTTTCATTTTTCAAATATATAGTAAGTATGGATTTTCCAGGAGTTTTTGCTATGTGGACAGCTCTAAAGAAGTTTAGAAATCTCCCCAAATGCTGAAATATTGCTGAATTCCAAGACAAGTTAGTTTTTAATGATACCTTAAATACTTTAAACATTGGGGGATTTTGTTTGATTGGGTTTTTTAACATTTTTCATATTGTGCATGAAATTCTGATTTTCCTTCTTATCAAATCTAGTAACTTTGATTCATGCCATTTCTTTCTCAGCTGCAAGTGTAGGGCAGCTAAAAATAAAACTTATAATGGAAGTTGCTGCAGCTTTCACGAAGAGCTAAACCAAAGCTAAGGTTTACTGATCATAACACTAGAATCAATTGGATTTAAGGATGAAATTTATCACAAAGATGTGGCCACAATGTACATCAAAAGCATGAGTGGTTAATTCTGAAACAGAACAGTGAGTCCTTCATCAGGCTTTCTCTCCTTTAAGGACGCATATTATGAATCCTATGGATGCCTTCATGCTCTACTGAGCCAGTATATATTTCAGCTATTAAAATAAAGATTTTATGTATTTATTCACCAAACCAAAACAGACACCAAGAAGCTATTCCTGGCTGTGTTCATTTATATGCTATTTTATATGGCCTATTATTTATCCAGTAGACTGGAATAGCTCCTTAGAAGCTGTTTTATTTAATCAGGTCATTATGTATTAAAGACACAGCCTCACCCTAGTAAAACTCTTAAAATTCTAAGGGGAATTCACTGCAACTATACCCTATTTAAAATTGCTTGTTGTGTACAAATACACAATGATGTACGCAGCAAATTTAATTCTTATTCTAGAGGCTCTGTGGTTTTGACAAATGAAGCTTTTGGAGTTAAAAATCACATTATACACATCTTTATTGCCTTCATTTTGCCTAATACAAATCAAAAGCAGTTCAGTCAGAAATAAGCATGATGTCTGTTAACAACTGATCTATTTCAGTTGCCCCTCTTGTCACAGATGAGAGAGATTATTGAATGCAATTTTACAATAGAAAGGGTACAGAATAGTGTATTAAACTAATCCCACTCTGCACTTAAAATCTGCTTGTATGTTGCATGTAGCTTTAGTATCCTAGGTCATGTATATTACATCTACTTGACAGATTAGCAGATAAGACTAAGATTAAATCTGTATATATGCACAGGCAGAAAACGTTAAACTGTTTCTCCTGAATACTTGAAGGCAATCAAGTGTCTGCATTTGTTGAATGTGCATGATGAGTTATGCTTTTTGATGATGAATCTCCCAGGGACATTCTCTTATCTTAGCCTTTTTTTTTTCTTTTTTGGAAATAAATAGCAAAACTGAGTATGGTTAGAAACCCTAGTCCTTTTCTAAACTGTGTCATCTCCATAATGCAATATACACTAGCTGTGGGACGCTTTCTGTAACTTTCAGGACATCTTTGTTTCAGTTTTCTTCTCGCTGAATGCAACTTCTACATGTACATGAATATCCCTTTTAATTGGATAGAATATTTACCATCATGTGGAAAATCTTACCAAAGTATTTTGAAACAAACTGCATTCCTCTTTTAAGCAAAATAAAGCAAAATTAGAAACATTGATTCTCATTGATATACTCTTGAATAGCAGAATTCTGAAATGTAAGAAGAAATAATCTATTAAGACTGTGTTTATAATGAAATGTCATTTCAAAGTGAGCAGAATGATCATCTAAATAAATGTCACTGTGAGGTTTTTACTCTCCTAAAGCACAGCACAATCATAGAATCATAGAATCATAGAATGGTTTGGGTTGGAAGGGACCTCTGGAGGTCATCTAGTCCAACCCCCCTGCACTGGGCAGGGACATCCCCAACTAGATCAGATTGCCCAGAGCCCTGGCAAGCCTCAACTTGAATGCCTCCAGGGATGGGGCCTCAACCACCTCCCTGGGCAACCTGTTCCAGTGTTTCACCACCCTTGTGCTGAGGAACTTCCTTCTAATGTCCAGTTTAAATCTAATCCTCTCTAATTTAAAACCATTGCCCCTTGTGCTTTCACTGCAGGCCTTTGCAAACAGGCCCTCTCCAGCCTTCCTGGAAGTTCCCTTTAGGTACTGGAAAGTCACTAGTAAGTCCCCCCAAAGTCTTCTCTTCTCCAGGCTGAACAATCCCAGCTCCCTCAGCCTGTCCTTGTAGGAGAGGTGTTCCAGCCCGCTGATCATTTTTGTGGCCCTCCTCTGGACCTGCTTCATCAGGTCCATGTCCTTTTTGTATTGAGGGCTCCAGAACTGGACACAGTATTCCAGAGGAGGTCTCACCAGAGCAGAGGAAAGTGGCAAAATCACCTCTCTCGATCTGCTGGCCACACTTCTTTTGATGCAGCCCAGGATGTGATTAGCCTTCTGGGCTGCCAGCGTGCACTGTTTGCTCATGTCCAGCTTCTCATCCACCAGCACCCCCAAGTCCTTTTCTGCAGGGCTGCTCTCCATCATCTCATCCCCTAGCCTGTATTGACAGTGAGGTTTGTTCTGACTCAGATGTAGGACCCTGCACTTGGTCTTGTTGAAACTCATGATGTTCACTTGGGCCCACCTCTCCAGCTTGTCCAGGTCCTTCTGGATGACATCTTGCCCCTCCAACTTATCAACAGCACCCCATAGCTTGGTGTCATCTGCAAACTTGCTGATGGTGCACTCAATGCTGCTGTCGATATCATTTATAAAAATATTAAACGGTCCAGGCCCCAGTACAGAGCCCTGAGGGACACCACTTGTTACTGATCTCCAGCTGGACTTTGAGCCATTAACCACTACCCTCTGGATGCGGTCAGCCAGCCAGTTCCTTATCCACTGAACAGTCCACCCATCAAATCCATAGCTCTCTAACTTGGCCAGTAGAATGTTGTGGGGGACTGTGTCAAAGGCCTTGCAGAAGTCCAGATAGATCACATCCACAGGTTGTCCCTGGTCCACTGAGGTAGTCACAGTATCGTAGAAAGCCACTAGGTTTGTCAGACAGGGTCTGCCCTTAGTGAAGCCATGCTGACTGTCTCTGATCGCCTCCCTCTTCTCCATGTGCCTTAGCAGACCTTCTAGGAGAATCTGCTCCATGATTTTCCCAGACACAGAGGTGAGGCTAACAGGTTGGTAGTTCCCAGGGTCCTCCTTTACACCCTTTTTGAAAATGGGTGTAACATGCCCCTTCTTCCAGCCTAGCCTTTGATTACATAAACATCTAAAGCAAAGCACCCACCAACTCAAGAAAGCAATCTGTAAGATCAAGATGAAGGAGAAAATCTAGGCTTGTTTGGGGTTTGTCTTTGTTTTGTTTTGTTGGGATTTTTGGTGGGGGTTTTTTGTTTTGTTTTTAGTTTGTTGGGGTTTTTTTGAGGAGAGACGTGGTGTAGTCAGTGCAGTTGCTTAATTTTCCATTCCCCATATTCTTCTTTTTTTCCAGACAATTCCAGATCCTACTCTGAGAAGGTGTTTTTTTATTCCTTATGTGCAAAACCAAAGCTTTGAGCACTCAGTTACTATGGAAACAAAAAGGGCAGAAACAGTTTATATATTTCAAAAACTGTCAGCCTATATGCTGTGGATTTTGATAACTAAACCTAAACATGAACCATCCTTTTTTAAAACCATTGTGACATTTATTACCATGCACGGCTGTTGCTAGGGAAAAATAAGGCACCTATTTTGTTTAGCTTATTTGCCATCAGTTTTATGAATAGTTGGGATTTCAAAACTAATTTTTGTTCTTAATCAGTGTTTAGCAAACCAGAATGGAAATAAACATAAAGTGAGCTGACAAGCATTGCAGTTTTCTCTGTGGCTAAAATAAAGCAAATTGGAGCAGAGACATTCAAAGAAACACACATTGATGAAAGATATCTTTTATAGATTTTATTTCATACCCACAAATATATGCTCAGCCACCTACGGAAATTATACAAAGAATGAAAAAAATACTGTTTTTTCTGCCAAATACCGTAACAGGATAATTTCTATGTGTTTTTCTAAGCTTTAAAAGGTGGAGTTGTTTTTATACAAATGGTAGGTATTTTCTGGACTGAAAGAGCCTTCTTTGAGTAATCAGCTTCACTAGACACTAACAATGTGGATTCTACTGTTCTTCCCCAGGCACTTTGATAGTCCCAGAATTAAGGTTTCCATAACAAAGTCTTTCTATCAGAATTTAATGATCCAGTTAAATAAACCAATAGAGTTATGCAAGAATATCAACTTTCTTAGTAATGCACCATGATGAAGGCAGGTAGCCAGTACAAAACTCTTTTCCCAGACTGTATCACAGAGCAGATAAGTTTGAAAATCAGTGTAAAAGACTGCAGCTCAAAAACGATTTCTTCTCTCCTCCTTGTGAGGAGGAGAGGAGAATAAAATTGCATAAGAATATTTTATGAGTGCTTTTTCATGTAGCCTTTAGCTTTCTTTTTTCCACCCACAGTTTCTGATATCACAAACCAACCTGTGATTTGAAAGATAATAACTGAAGCTACTTAATTGTGATAGCTGTACTTCAAAATCCTCTGGACCCATTGCTGACATACTTCTTTGTATTGCAACAAAAACAATTGAAAATGTTACAATACAAGAAAAGATGTCAAAATTTCTTCTAATACAATTATATCTGCTTTGTCATTTAGAAGAAAAATGGAGCTATAGAGACAATTAGAACAATTTTTATGTTTTGATTTTCCAGTAGCAAGATTTATATAATATCTATTTATGTATCCAAGTAACCAATTTTTCAAATTTCAGTCTGTTAATGCCTGGAAACTTGCTCTGAACATAAATAAAAATGTTTAACATAAACCCTACAGCATTTTCATTTATGTGTTACTTTAGTGGAAAAGGCAATATTTTGTGATAGTCTCAATTATTTGATAGTCTATGTCATCTAGATATCATTGACAGACTAAGCATTTTTTGAAGATAGTTCATTTTTAGTTGAACAGGAATAAATTTCAGGCAAAACTCAGTGCTTGTAAAAACTTCATCCAGAATACCTTGTTTATGCAGGTGGTAGAACACCAATTTAGCAATCTGGTTTATTATAATGAGCATTGGAGGTGTTGCTCTATCTTTTATTAAAATATTTTTAATACATGTAGTATTAGTACATGATAAAAAAAAAAATCTGCTAGATGAAAATTATTGGAACACCATCACACACTAGTTCACTCAGTTGCTTTGTAATTAATTCACAATACCATCAGTCTTGAGACTTGGGCTGAATTCCTGGTTTTATTGGAATAGATTAAATAAACTGAACTTTGATCAACTTAGGTGAGAGCAGAATTGAATCCACAAGCTTGGTCATTGACTCTGTCACATATTTTCTACATAATCTTAGGCAAATGAAAATCACTGCCCATTAAACAGGAAAAATAATTACTCTTCCCCACTCCCCCACCCTTTTGCCTGGAGTCAAAAGGACATCTTCAATGTCATAAGTATTGGACATTTTTTATAATCACAAATAGAAACTATGAAAAATTATGAGGGTCTCAGAAGGAGGTGGTTTATTTACATGCAGCATATTCATATTAAAAATATTCTACAGGCTTCAGTAGCAATAGGAGCCAGACTTCAGTATACTTTAAAACTTGCCACAAAAAAGACCATCCATCCAAATGGTGCTTAGACTTTTGGCTCCCAATTAAAAGGAAGAATAACTCCTCAGAATACAGTCCATGTTGAAATAGAAGAGTGCTCACAAGGTGCACAGAAAGGAAAGCAAAATCTTATCATACATATTAATTGCTCCCTCAGTAACCCAGAATTTTTCCCATGTGTTTTAGACCTCAGTCAAGACAGTGTTACAAAAACTCTGTGAGAAATAAAGCAACCTGAAGAGAACAAGGAGTGAGGCAGTTGAGTTCTTAAATTATTTTTAAGGGCTGATAGACATAAGAGTGAGATTAATTTAACAAAACCAAGTGAACAAAGAAGTAGAAAGCAAGCTGTCTCTCAAAATCAGATTTATCGGGAAGAATATCCTTATCATTCTGTTTCAGTCCTACCAATAATCAGGAGGGAGTGAAAACAAAAACTAATCAGAGCACTGTAGTGTGTTACTCATAAGCTCATAACTGGCAGTAAAATTGAAAGGACTATGTCTGCTGTGATGAATAATTTCTACGCTGAGGCCCTGAACAGACAAGTCTCGCCATTTGTAACATCTGCCTCAAAAAACCTGAGCCAAAATAAGCTAGCTAGTTAGAAAGTTACATGTCTTCCTTTCATTCCAAGAAACTTGGCTTAAAAAAAGCCTACAGGAGATTCTATATTTCGAAAGATTTTATTAAAACAGATAGAATGCATGAACTAGACCATAAAATGAAATCTGGGCATCTGTTCCTGTTTTTGGAAGATGTAATCATAGATTGTCACATATATATTTGCATGCACATATATGTATAATACATGTATAGGTATTTACTGTAAATTATGCCCTTGATTTAATGGTATTTGATTAATTTTATAAAACACTCTAGAAATACCATGTAGAAATCTATGAAGTTTTAAAAAACAAATTATAATTGAAGTGTATCCTAATGAAAAGATTCAGGTAGGCTTAAAATTTGAATTATCAGATAAGGTATATAGCAGGAGCTCCTTCCTCAAGACTCAGAGAATAATTGTGTCATTTTTGCAAAACTAACCAAATTATATGATTTCCCTTTCTTCATTCCTTCCTTCATTCCTTTGTTCCTCCCTTCCTTCCTGGAAAGAAGAAGTGATGAGCTATAACTTACTTTTGTACAATGTTGCCACACAGATCCTGTTTGATCCGAGCCAAAGACAAATTGTTAACCTGCCCTTAAGAAGGAAGCTACTTTAGGCATGTGGTACTGATAATGTGTCTTCATTTATGTGTTTTTATTTACTAAGATGTCATTTTTACCAGAAGCCATATAAAGTCACATAGCTGCAAAGAATTTGAAAAAAAATAGTTATCTCTAAAATAGTAAGAGACATCTGGCCAGGACTGCAAGGTGAAGTTATTCTGCAAATCTTTCCCTGTTATTCTACACACAAAGGGGTCAAGCATATCACTAACACCTGCACATGGTGTAAGTAACCTGCACATGATGGCTGGTAACTTTAATGATGTTTATGCTGCAGAGGTGATTAGACCTTTTTGCTGAAATTTTCAGTCCAGAGAGACAAATTCTTTAGCTTGACTACTACAGCAGCATCTCAGGAACCCTTTACAGGATAGGAGATATGCTGCTGCTTGGTGCCTACTGGGGACACATTATAGGAATAGTCAGAGGTCACTGTCTACCTTTTTTTCATCTTACATAGTGTTAATTCACACATCTATTTAAATTTTAACCAAAGCAATAAACAAGTTTCACAGAGCTTCAACTCTAGGCTTCATTTACCGTGTTCACTATAACTCACCACCACCACCTGCTGTTTCATACAGCTGTGCCATGCTGTATGCTCATGTATGCTCAACAGTCTTCTAAAGGTAAATGTGTCTTTGTGAAAGGCCAGAAAATCTAGCTGATGGAAGAGCAGTGAGCTTTAGACCGACAAGCTGATTGGTATGGGATTTCAAAATATACAGAAATTAGCTCATAAGGCTTTTTCCTTTTATACTTGCCAATTTAGAGGCTTTATGTAGTAGTAAATGATACATAGCCTTCTCTCATCCAACCCCAACACATAATTACCTCTCTTAGGTATTTGGTTCTTATCTGACAGAACAATGTAGCCCTACATATTATGAAATAGAGAAGTAACAAATAATAATGTGGAGAAGTATAAAGAAGTTTGCTGATTTTAGTATCACTTCTGAGAATCCACTGTCTGCAATAGCATTGTAGGATCAAGGACTATCTGATACTGAAGTGGTGGATACATGAGTAATTTATATTTGTATTTCTGGAGAAAGACTTATTGATTTGTTGCTCTGACAGCATTGCATTAAGTACCCTCCTTGTAACATAGTACTTCTGCATCTTTCTCTAGGGATGCAAGTGTTATATCTACCATAATATCATCTGTTCACAAAAGTGGTGACTCTCATAATCACCAGAGAAGACAAAAAGGAGAGAGCCCTGGTGTGTATCTACATTCTCTGAAAAAGGATTTACACAAACTGAGCATAGGAAGACTGATGTAGGGGGGAAATACACAGAAGTTGAACAAATGAGTGAATCTAAATCCCACCCTGCGTGGCACATAAGACATCTTACATAAGTATAGCTCAATATGATACATTTTTCTACTTTAAATATGATTTATATGTATTTTGTTTTGTCCCTGATTTTTCATTTTACTTAAGCTTATCTTCTCCCTTGATGGTGATTATACAACCAAAATATTTATAAAAGGAAGCCATAACTCCTATAGGTCAAACAAAATTATTAAAGTCTCCCTTGGTATTAAACAGCTGTAAGATCATTCTATTGTCATTTATTCTAAGTTCCCTTCTTAAATGTGAAGAACCATGTTTCTACAGGACATTTTAAGTGAAGTTTCACTATGTTGAATTTTATCTTAAACAAGATAAAGAAGATAAAGACGGATAAGGAGCTGCTGGAAAGAGTCCAGCACAGGGGCACCAAGGTTATTAAAGGAGTGGAGCATCTGCCCTATGAGGACAGGCTGAGAGAGCTGGGTCTCTTCAGCCTGGAGAAGAGGAGACTCAGAGGGGACCTCATTGATGTTTACAAATATGTTAAGGGTGAGTGTCAGGAGAAGAGAGCCAGGCTCTTCTCAATGTCATCCAATGTTAGGACAAGAGGCAATGGGAGCAAGTCGGACCACAGGAGGTTTAGTATTAGCATGAGGAAAAACTTCTTTACAGTGAGGGTGACAGAGCACCGGAACAGGCTGCCCAGGAGGGCTGTGGAGTCTCCTTCTCTGGAGACATTCAAGAGCCGCCTGGATGCATTCCTGTGTGAGCTCATCTAGGTGATCCTGCTCTGGCAGGGGGGTTGGACTAGATCATCTTTCTAGGTCCCTTCCAACCCCTAACATTCTATGATTCTATGATTTTTCTAGAATGCTAGTAAAAAGCAAATAAGCTCCATATCATTCAAAAGTTCACATTTCCTGTATTCACAATAAATCCATTTGAATTTTCCCAAATGCCTCAAGGTCATGATTTATTAATCCTCTCCAAGAAGGTATTTTTAGAGACAAATAAATATACATTTTTGGTGCAGATTTGCTTGAAGTTCATTAATGTACAAGAATAAGCATAATTGCTTTTACTAATTAATTTCTGAAATTTAACTTATTTGTCCTTTCCTTGGATGAGTAATTACACTAGCACTTTAATAAATGTAAATGAAGTGTGAACAAATGTTTTCCTTTTAATCATCTAGTTGCATAAAATAATATGCAAATAATACGACAGCATCATAAGTGTTTGGCAAAGTTATTGTTTTACAAATCTGTAATGCTTTTAGGCTGACTTGATTTCTACTGTTATCTCAAGTCAGTAAGTTCTCAGCTGGAGCCAGCATCTTGTCAAGGCGATGATGTAAATGGAATTCAGGGATCCTGTACTGGATGGCCAAGTAGGCTGAAAAGGTTTCTCAAATAATTTCAATGGGAGTTTTCAGTAAAAGGAAAACACATTTTGCATTATTTTTTGTCCTTCTATTTACTTGCTGTTTACAGTATTTAAAATCTAATCCTGGCTTGCTTTTTCTGTGCAGGCTGCATGACAATTAAAAAACACTGCTACAGTAGTAGCTCTCAGATCACTGCATGAGCCAATGACTTTACAAAAGTCCAATAATCAACCCTAGTTGTAGTGCCTCCAGGTATAATTTCTGTTTTACTGGCACCCAGTGCAAGACATTTGTTAGAATCAGGTTGTTAAGTGTATGCAATTGCTTGAGTTACTGAGGGCCAAGGTAAAGGAGAATTTGCCTGAACTCAATCTTAAGGCACATATGCCTAAACTGTTGCTGAGGATAACCTTGTTTAGGATCTTTAATCCTGAGTGCTTGCTGGTAGGTACTTTCGATTTAATCTGGAAATCTTCTCCATAAACCCAAAATTATCCCAATCTAAGCAATGATGTATTGTCAGCTAGACTCAGAAAGAATGGTGCAGACTACATGAAAGCACAGCCAGCTATCAGCAATGTCTAACTGCCTGAGAGAGAATGTAGTTTTATACCTTTTGGCCAGAAAATGAATTTAGAAAGTTGTAATACTGTAAACTGAATGTATCAAAAAAACTTCTCGCTGAAATCTTCATCCAGTCCTTCATATCTAAATATGTTTGAGCTTCACAGATTAATTTTTAATGTCTACAGATGCATTCTGGTGTCCAGTATGTGTGATGGTCTCAGACCGTGGGCAACACTGAGTTCAGGAGCTACAAGATCTCTGAGCATTCTCTTTTTATTATGGTAACTTGGTTTGAAATTCCTTTTAAAAGTTTTATGAGCTGTTGCTTCTTCGTTCTAAGCCTTTTTACAAGGTTATTCACTTACACAGCAATACTGTAAGAACTACACAAAATTTCTATCACACTGGTTATTTAAAAAAAATTGTACACATTATTGCAATCTGGATTAAAGGACAGTGCCTTGTATAGGATTTAGGGAAAGAACTTTTTCATATTTTTACTGGTTTACATTTTCCATGAAAAAATATTTTGGATTTCAAAAACTTACTGGGAAGTGAAAAAAATACTTTAAACCAGTAAGCTGCAGAATTCTGTGCCTGTTGGAATTAATGGGATTCTAATGCCACTAAACAGGATTAAAGAAAAGTGACTGAGAGAAAAAAAAAGTCTCATATTCATCAGGGTTTTTTTCTTGTTTTTAGTCCCAAGCAAAATGAGGGTTGTGGCTATTCACTAAATTAATTCTCTTTATATTAGGGTTTAATTAATCCAGAATGACAGTTCAGTCTGCTTTCCTAATGTTCCATTGTAAATCATCTGCAAAGCTTCAGTTAACTTGAATTTAGATGCATTTATACACTGCAAAAATGAAAACATTAATCCAGAATTATCACTATGGAATAAACGTAATTCTATGACATTTCATGCCAAAAGCCTCTATATGCAAGCTTTTAAAAACTGAAGGTAATTTTTGAATCAATTTTTCTAAATGGGAAATAATGCCATATTTTACTTTCACAGAAAAAAAATTCACTATAAATTATGCAGAATTTTATTAATGATTAATATCCTGATTTTGGTTACTTCTAATGTATTAAGTGGTATATTAATCTTGCAGACTGTCCATCTTTTACATGCTTAATTATCCAAAACCAATAATTATTGCAATCATAGTTTTGGTTTTGGTCAGCCAATGAGCCACAACTGATCTTGAATTCCTTTGAATTTCCTTGAAATTCAACAACTGAATTCTTTAGAAGAAAAATTTTCTGAATGTGGATTATATACAAATTGCTCAGAATGTATTATTCATGTTGTGCAGTTCACAAACTGAATGATGTCATATTGTTTGTATACCCTGAGCATAGGAATCTTTTCAGAATGGAGAAAAATAAACAATAGAAGAGAATGCATTTTATCAGGAAACATTAAATCAAACATTTATACTCATATTTATGAAGTTCTGATCCTCTGTCAAGGTTTAGAGATGGGCTGCCCAACAGACAAATGGCAGATGCTGCCTATCAAACCCTGTCCCTTCCAAAAGGTGAAAGAGAATAAATGAAAGAGACTTAGGGACTGGAAAAGAAAACTGCAACAGCTTTAAGGAAATAATAACAATAAAATGAAATATATGCAAATATATTCAAAAACAATATTGAACCTAACCTCCTTGATGACAATTATGTTACAATCACCACTGATGCTGCAGGCAGGCACTGGGGAAGTCCCAGACAAGACTCAGCAGCAGATAGGAGCCAATTCAGGAGCTGAATTCTGGAACTGGATTCAGGAATGAATGGTGTGTGATTGAAGGCAGAATGGACAGAATCCTCTTTGGATGGTGGCTATTGAAGAAGAGAGCTTGACCCATTTGATCCCTCAGCTTTATACAGAATATGAGGTATATGGAATGGAATACCTAGTTGGTCAGCTGTCCTGTTTGCTTCTCCATACAGTTGTGACATCTTGCTCTCCAGCACCCCAACATGCCATGTAAGATTTACCTTGGTTTCTACAGGAGTATGAGCAAGAGTCTTCCTGCATATCAATCCTTAGTAGTAACTATAGCACTAACTATAAACCTTAATTGTTATCCCTTTTAGAAGAAGGCACTACCTGCAAAAACATGTTGTTAGCTGCAGAAAGTGCAGTTATTCATAGACTCATAGAATCATAGCCCAGGTTGGAAGGGACATTAAAGACCATCTAGTTCCAACCCCCCTGCCATGGGCAGGGATGCCACACACTAGACCAGGTTGCACAGGGCCACATCCGGCCTGGGCTTGAACACTGCCAGGGATGGGGCATCCACAGGCTCTCTGGGCAGCCTGTTCCAATGCCCAACCACCCTCTGGGTAAAGAACTTCCTTCTAATCTCTAGTCTCAATTTCCCCTCCTTCAGCTTGTAACCATTCCCCTTGTCCTATTACAATTAGATCAGCTGAAAAGTCTTTCCCCTTCTATCTCGTAATCTCCCTTTAGGTAGTGATAGACTACTATAAGATGCCCTCGAAGCCTTCTCTTTTCCAACTCCTTCAGCCTATCCTCATAGGGGAGGTGCTCTAGTCCTTTGATCATTCTTGTGGCCCTACTCCAAAGAGACTTAGCTAAAAAGTAAAAACATCTGAACAGAATTACTTCTATTCTAGCTCAAACCAATTAGTTCTATTGTAGGTCTGTACAAATTCTCCTTAGTATCAGTGTTCTCTCAAGTTCAGGATTATTGTCATATCAAATTCTCCTTTACTTAAGAATGAAGTCTATTATTTAGTGAGCTTTGCTGTCAGTAATACAGATCTGCCATTTTAAAAACCTCCTATCCACCTTGAGCATTTATGCTGCTCTTTGTATTTTAAAGGAGAGGTTGCAGTGTGCTATTTTGCTTTTATTTTTCTTTAAATACTATGTACTCATAATGCAAGACTATCCAAAAGATGATACCAGCTGCAGTTTTCACCTCTCTATTTCACCCCTTACCTCAGAATCTCTTCTTCCAATGAGACCTCTCTTCAAGGTCAGCTCCTTATGGGAATAATAGCAGCTCCTTCAACACTTATTATACACTAATTAGTATGCAATTTTTAAACATTAATAAAAACCATATTTGTCAGAAACTTTTTGCAAAGTTCTGGATGATAAATGCTTATAGACAGTCTTTGTGGGGACTAAGGCAATGGGCAAATAAATGTAAAAATATTTAGAAATAGATGCTGAGCCATGGCCTAGTGGATCTGGGAATAAGGAAGTAATTTCATCTTCAACTACGAAAATTTTCTTCAAGTGGCTGGTTCCCAGTGAAAAGTGTGAGCTAATGAATTAAAGAGAATTTTGCTTATGTAAAAGTACCTGCAAGCCCAACTGGACAACACATTGAATTCAGGCCAGCAGTCCAGCTACTATATGAAGATTTTTATTTAACTATTGTCCTAGGTAATAAGGCACAATTTTTATTTATTTGTAGACTAAGGAAAAGACCACTTCATAGGCCCAGAGTATGCACAAAATATTCCTGTCTAAACACTGAAAATCAAAGCAGATCCATAATTCCAATTATTATTGTTACTGGGGACCCATCTTATCAATAAGTAATTTTACTGTAGTTGGAAAGAATGAAAAGCAATCCAGAATAATATTCTTAGGATATTCTGTCTCTGTTAATAAATTAAGGCTGTTCATGAATATACTGCAAAAATAAATTTTATGTCCTCACTGATCAAGATAAACACAGAAAAAGTAGCCAACTATCCTAGTTTGAGTCAAAATAAGGTATTCCATACCATATACATCATATTCAGTCCTTGAGGCATTTGATATCAAGCTTGGGCCTTGGGGTCTCTTGCATGAGGCCTAAGACCCAAGCAAAACAGCTGCATAACTCAGCACTCTTCCAGAAGTTTGAGCACCTAATATATGTATATGCACACATAAAACCAATACCAGAACCAAACTCCTCTTGATGACTTCTATGTCAGTCACTGATGCTGTAACAGGAGGACTTCAGCAGCAGCCAGGAGCCAGACTGGGGCTCAGGAGGCTGGATCCTGGAACTGGAACTCAGGAACTCTTGAACTGAGATGGAAGGCAGAACAGATAGGGTCCTGTAAGAACAGAGCGGAGCTTCTGATCTTCACAAGGCTCGGATGTTCAGCCTTCTGGGATTGAAGGCAGAGCAGATAGAGTCCTGCAGCAACAGAGATGGACTTCTGATCTTCACAAGGCTCAGGTACTCAACCTGTAGACAGTGAAATTTTCTATTAAAGATCTCTTCTATTGAACCTAAAAAGTAATAGGAAACAGGCACTGGTATGTACTAGAAATACAGAGCAAAATTTCATTACAAAACAAACCACTTTAGTTGCTGGAGATTAATGGAGTGGTTTTCCCCTGGCTTGCTGTGTCTTGTACAATATATATCTCTGCATGCTTATTAAGAAGGGATGAGGGACTACATGCACACAGAGAGTACATTGCACTGCCTAAACTAGCTCATCGTTGCCTTCCTGAATAGAGTTATGACATTATGGTATGTTGGGAGTAAAGCTTGAATCCATGGTCATTTAAGTCACTGTCAAGCTTTTAAAATGTGATTCAGCAAAGGCAGTTAAACAACTTGCCAAAAATGTAAGATAGAAGACACTTTACCATTTCTTTCCATGCTCAGGAGACTTTGGGAAAAGGAAGCTGCTTTCCATCATGAAGCATAACATAGACACCTTTAAGTGACAAGTGCAAGATAAGTAATTTTCAATATAATGTGCTCAAAATGATCCCTAGTGAGACAAGGTATTATTTATCCTAATGAGATTTTTAGAGATATGGTATTTGTCTTTTAAAACTGTGTTAAGATATTATCACCTGCATTCTTCATTTCTGCTGCCTCAATTTTTATCAGACTATTTTCTGTAGATAGAAGGAATTAAAGATATTTCCTTATTATTAAACTTTTGCAATACAGCTTATGCACAAGGTCAGATTCCAAGGTCAGATGCTCTTTTCTCTCTGTTTTCTCCCTTTTCTTCAATGCAGATCCATACAACAAAGATAAGAGCACATTGGAGAGGGTTATTCTTGCCAGGTCCTGTGATCTGCTTTTTTCCATCCATAGTGTTGTCTAATAGACCAGGCATAGCTCAAGCTCAAAAGCATTCACAGTGAATTTAAGAATAGTAGACCCAAGCTGGTAGCAAGCAGCAGATCAGCATGCAGAGCTGCAGCAGAGAGTATTGGTTCAACTAGTTTGTTCATTTTCAGGGCTGCCTGTCTTCTATTTGTCTAGATGATATGAAAGTAAATTTGCATGTATTTAAGGATCCCAAATATACTAGATCTCTCTCATACAGGTTTTTGTCTAATCAACAGGTCAAATCCTGTGACTGACTGTATTTCCATGTAGCCACTTTAAAGTAAACATAGTGAAGTATAAGGAAGCCATTCAGAAAAAAAAGAAATAGTATTTTAATTTTTGTCTCTACTAACTTTGTTACTTTCATCTACATCGCAAACAGAAACTTGACATTTCACAAAATATTTTCAAAGAAATATAAGCAACATAAAAGGGTATTTGTAAAAGAATAATAGTTGCTCAGAACTAAAAAATAAATAATAAAATATACATTCAGCATTAAAAATACTTTTTTCCAAGTCAAAGGTTTTAAAATTTTCATTAAAATATTTTATATCAAAAGCTCAATATCACTCATTCCTGATTTGATTTGGTTTGATTTAATTTTATTGTAGTCTCTTATAGATGATTGCACATATATACTTCTTAGTGTACCTCATGGCTGAAACTATTTTGACAAACATTCCATAAAAATTGCAGTCTTAATTTCTTTTTAATAAATATTGTACACTAATCTCTTAGTATTTTACAGATAGAACCTCAAAGCATGTATGAATATCATTTAATTCTCTAAACCCTCTTTAACTGTGTAATAAAAATTACTATGATAATTTGTGACTATACCAGAATAGAGAGAAGATAGGTGGCTAGAACAGTGTTACAAAGGACAGGAAGCACAGACACAGTGGGAATATAGGACACAAAACCCACAATATTCTCTGACCACATTATTTTATTTCCTTCCATGGAGAATATGTGCTGCTCTGAAATGCACAAACATCCTCCACGGTTTCCAAAAATGCTTAGCAGCACTCTTATTACAATCAAAAGGTTTTCTTGTCAGCATCCCTGTTGGCAATATTCCCCAGAAACAGAATGTCACAGATCAAATATTTATCACAGATGTTTAAAGATAATACAAAAGTCCTGCTCTTCTTGACAGAACCAATCAGACTCAGTAAGTGATCCTCTGACACCAAAGATAAAAAGGATTTGGGAGGAATAACTGAATTTTCTGCAGAATCTTCCAGATATTTGAAATAATCAGTTCATTTTGCCTATCTTAGCCCTGTCTGAATGTGACAGTTCAGAAGGGTTGCTGTCCTCAGTGGACACAGAAATTTAAACTGCCTTTGTTTGCTGCATGAATATGTATTCATGCACAAATATCTTTGTGGTGAAATGACACCATTCTACTTGGCCTGGTTTCCAAATGTGTCCCAGCAGCTTCAGATTTTATCTGTGTTTGGTAAGGGATATTTTCACAAATAGAACAAGGGGCAAATAGAAGATAACGTCCAGGATGCAGCACTCGAAGACTCATGTCTTATGTATGTTTCATTGTTGCTGCTCATATGCACCACGGAATAAAAATCCCAAACAAAAACTTTCCTTGCATATGTTGGAAGTAACCATTTTCTGAAGTGGAAGTATCTCAATGCTGAATTTGTAGCACTGCATCAGTTTAAACATAGGTTACCTCTTTAGGATTGACAGCTGTTTGAAAACGTCTGTCTGAGAATCCTGTCATCAGCAAACACCATAAATGTACATAGAGCACCAGCTTTTGGCTACTTGTGCTTCTGTCCATCTGTTAAGTTCACACTGTGCCAAGTCATAAATGAGGATGTGTCCCTCGGGCATAGGAGGTAGGCTGTGATTGGGATAGACAAACAATAAACACAGCACTGAAAATGACATCTCTTTTGAAATATCTTCCTTTGTGTCAGGGCTTAGTATACATACATTTATTAAATTGATTATAGGATGATTGTACCATACATATTGACAAATTGCCACATACTTTTCTAGTGAAAATATTGGGCTTCTGTTACTAATTGTAGGAATTGAAACAACAGCTGGCTACTTACAAAACTTTTTCTGAATCCAAATAAAAACCACAATTTAAGCATGTTTTAGTCCTCATCCAAGAATTTTTGCCTTTGTATGTCTCCTGGCATTCCTTTGTCGCAACAGAGAGATGTTAAGCGTTCACATCACACTGTAAAAAAATGAGAAAAAATATCACACAACTCAAGCTCCTAAGTAAACACCATGAATAATTTAAAGGAGAAAACTGAATAGAGTCTTTGTTCTTTAATTGTTTTAATCAAAAGCTTTTGGTAAATACTTGAAAATTATGAATGTAGTTAACACAAAAATGGTAAAATATGAAATAAAGTTCATGGAAAATTTTGCAACCAAAGAAAAGATAATAAATTTGTAAAAGATGTCATCTGTGTTGGACAGTACTGAATGCATGAATAAAATAAACATCTTTACATATATAAAGAAGAATAGAATTCTATAAAAGTATGACAAATTGTGTCATATTTTTATAAAAGAACCTGTGAGTAGTGCCGTGGTTTCTTACTGGCATATCATAATTGTTTATGGAAGTCTGGTTAACAGATATGTAATAAAGGAGGAAACAACTCTAAATAACAGGGAAAGTCAGAGGATCATTTCACAGGCAAAAAATTACTGTCCTTAAACAAGGAGCTGAAATTCCTAAAGTCAAATTTAACATAAATAGTATAGAAAAGTAACAGAGAATTTTCTTCACAAGGATTATTTTAACTACTATGTAGTAAAACTTTAAGAGGCCATCCTTTGTTCCAGAAGCACCGAAGCTAGCAGTCTGCTCATCACCACCCTGGTTTCATATAATCTCAACACTCCAGCTCAATATTTGCAGCTCCTCAGTTTTCATCGTATTTTTGTTTGGTTGCAGGAGTTTTGTACTGAGAAGTGAAGCATGTAAAATTGTTTAAGTCTTCATCCATATTTTGTATCAGAATAAGATATGCTTTTACAACTACCACCTAAAATAATAAAAATCCTCTAAAGATGTGCTTATCCCAGGGATAAGGAGATAGTATTCTGGAGATGCTTTTAAAAACCTTGATTATTTCATTGTGTGTCAGGTACGCTAAATTTAAAACAGATCAGTAATTCAGGAGAAACTTTAAAAATATTTTCCTTTCAAAAGTGGTTGATAGATATTTTTTTTTCTGGGATCTAGAGGGGATTCTTCCAAACTATCACAACAAAGAAAGTGATGCAAAGGTTGATGGAGTAGGGCTGAACCTGAAAAAAAGTCCTTTGTGCAAGGAAACTGCAGACAAGAGATATTTGCGATATGACAGATTTGCTCTATTGTATAACTTTTTTCCTTTTTTTTTTTTAATTTTATTTTTCAGCAAAATCGAGTTCTACTTTCAAAGCCCTCTTGGGGTTATTGGTTGCTGGTGGATATTTCTTAAGACCGGCAATCTTTCTCTTCTAAGATACAACTTACACAGTGCATTAAGGCTTCCCAAAATCTTTTGCAGGGCGCTGTATTTCATCTAGCTTTAGCCACCTATAAAGTAGCTACCAATTGAAATTTTGTTTGTGCTCTTTCTGACCAGGTGCTAGAAATGAGAATCTATACAGGGCAATTCATCCAAAGGTAAAAAGGGTGACAAAACTTCTTCACTGGGGCTTATTTGTCTCACTTGGCTGTAAAAGAGACTGAAAGGCCCTTTGTATATTATGCACCTACATTTCAAGTGCATGAATTCAGGGAGATGAGTTCTATTGTAAACCACTTGGATAGTTTCCTCTGCAAACCAGTGGAATATCAGTGCGTAAGTCACACAAGAGTTTTCTTTCTGAAGTGGTCAAGATTCATTTCCTTGACAACTCTGTAACTTTGCTTGTTCTTTTTTTCTCTTTTCCTGCAGTTTACTTTCCATTTTGCACCTCATGGGCACATTTAGTTTGCAATGTAGAGAGAACATAAAGATTTAATGGCAAATAAAACTTGAAGACTCTCAGGCTATTTGCTCAGTTCTCAGTCCTGGTGAACTCTGACAGATTTAATTTGAGTAAAATACTTTGTGTTGTTAGGCTACCTGTTGCACTAGGAACTTTGAGTGTAATTCTTGGTTGTATTTGTTGTCATTTTGTCAACAACAAAAACTAATGCTGCAATGATTACTATTTGGTTTTGAAAGAAAGTCAAAGATGCCTGAGGCTCTCTGTTCACAATCTGACGTTTCGTTTGAGTGCTCCCATTCTCAAGAACTGACTTCTGCATCATGTAAGCCTTCTGATGTGGAATGAGCTGAAAGCAAGATCACCAGACCTGACATAACAACATAAATGAACTTGGAACCTTTTACAACTACTGCTGATTTGTTTTTATCATTTTTGAGAAGGGTTGCAATTGAACCATACTGGAAAGAAGAAAAGGTCATTGCTCAGCTTGGTGAATTACAATACCTTGTCACCTGAGCTTTTCTTTTGAGAATGATAAAATGAAAATAAAGCTAAACTCCACTGTTTATCTGTGGATGTGTTGCATGATTCAGATACCAGTTTATTTATAGCCTTATCTTTTAATGTTGTGGCTTTCCAAATCCTTAGATCAGCCACTGAAAGGGAATGTATAACTCCCCCAAAGAAATGCTACCTATTAACTCTTTTCAACTTGATTTCAATCATAAACTTTAAAAAAGAACTAGCTAAATCTGTCACAAATTTTAGAAAAGAAAGAAATATCTAAAATGATTAATAGATTAAAAAAAAAATCCAAGAAACAAGCATGGGACCTTCTTTACTAAAGTGGATTATACATTAAATAGTATTATCTAGATATTCATAATATATGCACGATGAAAAGAATGAAAATTTGATTTCCGAAGGGAAGTTTTCAACAAAAAAGAACAGTAGACTATAATAACTGATTATTTTAAGGAACTGAAATGTGAAGCATGTTCCACAGAATGCAGATCAGTGCAGTCATTCTTTTGCAGTGGTTACTCCCTCAGCATGATCAAGACTCTGAGGGGATTTAAATCAAGCACTTTTTACAGAAGGAAAGACAATATTGTCCAATAAGCAATAAGTTAAACCCATGCAGAATATGTATACAGAAAAAAATCCCTAACACCTCAGTCCAAACAGATGTTTCCACAACTGCTTGGGCAGTTATGCATACACTTGCTTGTTTTGCATTTTAAATAAGCTGTCTAAAGACCTGGAATAGAAAAAAAATAGAAAAATACAATCACAGGAATAAATTATTGCATGCAAATAGCCTCTTCTTCTGTCATCTATACCTCTCCTTGCTCATTCTTGGGAGCACTGGAAAATACAGGAGCACTTAGAGCCAATTTTTTTTATTGTTACAAATTGGGAAAACTCCAGTGGGAGGAAGCTTCACTAACTGCAGTGGAGTTTCAGCCATTTATAAGAGCAGATAATTTGCTCATTTAAAAGAGAGCATTTGGCTTAACAACCTTAGCCCATGCCAGCTTCCTACAGTCTTGCTAAAAAAGAACTCTCATAGCTGACAACTTTTTATGTGTTTCTGTCTGTTTGTAGGATTTTGGAAATTTATGTCAATATACGAAAGCTTCAATCAATTCAACAGAGTTGTCTGTTGTACTCCAGAAGAATATTTATGTACCCAACCTTTCCTCACAGCTACTCTAGACAGTCATAGAACTAAGGGCAGGCAAGAGGGCAAGAACTAAGAAATTCCATGCTTCAATTTGATGATGAATGAATTTAGAAGTAAAAAGACAAATTATTTTTCTACTTTAAAATTCACTACCACTAAGTGAAGATGTAGTAAAGATCAGAACAGTCTTTTTAACAATCCCTCAATAAAATAGATTAAAAAATATTTTTAAAACTAATAAATATTAAAATAAATAATAAAGAAGAAATTCAATGGAAATTTGATGAAACTCACAAACTTTGGGAAATTGGAGTTAGCAGTTCCTGTGAACCTAGAGAATAAATTATTTAAGAAATTTGTTTTTCCTCCTGTAGTATTTCTTCATCATAATAAATGAATATTTCAAGGCAAATCAGAAGGAAAAAGTCTAGATAGCTATTTGGGTGTAAAAACAACAATTTTAATGAATACATTTATCAATAAGGAGATTAAAATACATTCTTTCACAGGAATTTCTTGCATTTAAAATTAATTTATTAATATAAGCTATTATAAGAGACTTCTAATAAATTAAAGTGTGTATGTCTTGTCCTTCCTTTTATAGTATTTTTATAAAACAGAGCATTAAATGTTTTTCTTTTAATCTTTTCAATTCCAGTGAAATACCCTTGATAACACCCTGTTTTGCATTTCAAATACTATGTGCTCATTAAAATGGAAATCAAGAGTCCAATCAGAATATGATGGCAATCAAATTGCAATATTTGGTGAAGAGGTTTCCAGGCTGACTTCATTAGTAAACATCATGAATTTCAGGTTCTTACTGGTCTTCTATTTGTTTGTACAACTGTAAAGGATCGATTATGAAGCCTTGAGACAGTTTAAAAATAGCATAAGATTAATTAAAAGTTTCAATTAGATTTGTGTAAGGCTTATTTTTTATATATCTATATCTTGCTTTCCTATTTAACTGTTATAAATGAGCTCTTGGAGACAAGTTTAGAAAATGGGAAATATGAAGTTATATTTCTTATTATGAATGCAGCTAAAAAGGATATTCTAAAAGTTTCCATAGAATTTTAAAATATATTATGGCTATAATGTGCACTGTTTTTATGCAGTCTATATTTTGTGCTATCTTTTATATTTTTGCTCAGTTAATTTATATACTTTTTCAGTTACAGGTTTCTGTTTGCATAAAAAATAAACTACTAATTTTTTTTGTACTTTAAATCAAAGAAGAACAAAAAAATAAAGTCCTGAAAATATAACTTTAAAAAAACTCTTCAGATAATTTAAACCATTTAAAAATAGATTATTCCTGTAAATTCAAGAAATTTCTTAAATTAACCTTTAGTTGACTTTTTTATAAAGTCATTACACTGTGTCAAAAAGACCCTATTAGGCAGAATTTTTTATCATCTTAGCCTGGATTTAGATTAAAAATAAATAACAGACTTGCTGTCAAGTATGTTTCCAAAGAGTCTGAAGATAGATATCTGACTTTATTGTAGCCTTATCCATCAGAGTTTGCAGCTTCAACCTGCTGGTGACTTAAGGATAATCCAGATAAGGCACCAGTTATTTGAAGAATAGCTCTTTGTAGAAGGCAAAAGTTAAGCTAACTCAGAAAGCAAATCTTTTGTCGTCATCATGGCTAGGCTTCGCANGTCTGGCAAATCTTTTGTAATATTCTTCATAAGGCTGACTGAAACAATATGGCAGGGATCTTGTTTCTTTCTAAAAATTCATGGCTATATTGGCTCCCCATTTTGGAATGAGCATCTTTGAATGGAGCAAGATGAAGTAGTATACAAAAAAGAAACAGTGGTTTTAAGGTGAACTATTACACAACAATTCCTATAGTGTGATTTTTGCTGGGTATTCCCTTTCTTAATCTGGAAGCATGAGAGAAACAAAAAAAAAATATAACTAAATAAAGTATTAAATTATCAAAACAATGGCAAGAAACAACACTATGATAGTCTTTAATTAAGCATTTCCAGAAGAATAAAATTTGAAGTCTATGGTTTCATTCAAGCAGAACTTTCAAATACTAATTTGCATGGTTTTTTATGTTCTAAAGTACTTTGAGTTTGCATAGTAATATATGAAAGGTAATATTATTGTTTCTGTGTTTTCTAGGTCAAGAAAAAATGGAATCAACTCTTCATATGCAGGTCAGCTCTTCAGATTTGGCCCAGTGTAAAAGTGACTGAGAAACATTAATATCTGGTGGCTGTTCAGTGACATCTGAACTTCATTTGGTGTATAAGCAGAAAAGGATAACTAAACTATCTTCAGCTTACTTTGTACTTTTAGTACAGGTATCCTAAAATATATGAATAATAACACTCTTAAGTAGTTATGGACAAGTATAGAAGTTTCCACAGTAAATCTTTAAAAGTGTACATCTTTTACTATTAAAAAAAAAGACTCCAACAAAAATTAATCTTTGTATTTTACTTAATTAGAACTATTACACAAAAAAGTCTACTTAAGATTTTCAAAATGTTTTTATTAGTGAATCAAGTGTCCAAACAGAACTTTAAAAACACAATAGAATCATTTATGTTTCTTATTATTTTGTACTATTCATTACGTAATTGATTTTCCTTTTATTTTTCAGATGCGAAAAGTTAAAAGACTGAGAGAAGAGTCTGTGAAAAACAAATGATTAAAACAGAATAATATAAGAAAAAATCAACAGTAAAAAATAACCTTTGGAAAAAAATTATTAAAATATTATTACACTAATAGTGTCTTAACTAAAAATAATAATTAAAAGGATGAACTTGTAGAAGGACAGTAGCAAAAGTACATTTTCAATACCCTACTACCTGAAAGGTTGGTTACTCATCAAAAATTAAACACCTGTGACTTGCAAGCCAGTAATTAACATCACTGTTCTTCAAAAATAGCCTTTTTTGTTTGATATGAAATAACAGTTAAGGGCCAGGCAATACAGCTATTCTAAAAACTGTGCTTAGCAGTGGAGTTAAAGAAAGTAAAAATAATAATTAAGCCTGTAATCGACATGTTTCTAGGTTTTATGTAGTTTCATTCTTTCATTTAAAAATTATTACAGCAAACCACTCAATTTTAATCACACAAAGGCTTCTCTTTTGGGATTTAAAATAAAATTCTTTGCCTTTTTAATTCTACATATTTTATAAACATAGAGATTCCTGTGCAATGAACTTAAAGTTGTCATTATTCTTCATATTGAGATTTGAGTTTTGTGCTTCTGTTGCACATCATTCACTAATGATACAGGCTTATCTTTTGACTGTAGAATTCCTTTTTTTATAGCTTATG
Source organism: Bucco capensis (assembly GCA_013396975.1). Taxonomy (NCBI): domain Eukaryota; kingdom Metazoa; phylum Chordata; class Aves; order Piciformes; family Bucconidae; genus Bucco; species Bucco capensis. The sequence continues at coordinate 37,656 of VWZO01010124.1, forward strand.
ATTTATGATGAACATGGTCTTGTGTTTAAAACCCATCAAAGTCATCATTATTCTACACTTATGTTCACTGAACTGTTTCAACTGTAAAAATACTGAAACTTTTTCTATCCATCTACAGTCTTATTATACATCATCTCCTCTTCTCTGGCAGATTTAATCTCCACCTTAGTTTTTTGGAACCTACCAAGAAGAATAAAACCTAGCTGATTAAATACTCTCTGAAGCTTAAAATAAAAAATCATACTATCTCATCTTTTCTTTTTTAAGAGGTTTTAAATTAATGTTATTCAGCACATAATACATTCATTGTAAACCTGTGCCAGCTTTCTTTCCAATGACTAGTGGTATCACCTCATCACAGAGAAAGTTCTGAACTTAAGTTTTTTACTGTCTTTAACTCATTTTGTTGAAAGATAAACAATTACTTTATAAAGATTCATTATCATTTATCTTCCTTGATTGAACTCAAATTATTGCTGTACCTCAATAAACCTTACTGCTGCCTTTTTAACAGGTGAAGCACAATTCACTCATTCCACAACAAGCAGAATTCTAAACCAGGATTCCGCAACAAGTGATTTAACTGATGAAAAGGGGAACCATTCTATTGCCCCAATGACAGTATGATCACGAATGTTTAGTCTTAGTATTCTGCATTCTATTCTGTAGCGTAGTCATGGCACTGAAATATTACAAACAATTCTTATTTGTGTTCCCATTAAAAAGGCCTCATTTTCCATGTAGTGATTGCCAGCTGGGTAGACAGGCAGCAAAATGCCTATTTTTAATACTTTGTTCAATCAAGCCTCCCACAGCAGATGACTCTTCAGCAAGTATCATACACAGATTCTGGAAATTCTACAGCTCTTGCAACCTTACATCAATGCAGGTAGCATTTCCCTTTTGTCTTTTTACAAAGTCTGTTGTTTAACTTGATCAAATGTCAGTTATGAGTCACCTGGTGTGTAAGTTCTAACCATTCTAGCAGATGTGTGTGATGAAAAATTTCTGTAATGAAATGCATTTGGGGATTACCAGAAATGCTTTCCTTAAAATGACGAGCTTGGAATCTTGAAGTTTGTTGTTGACTTTCTGCCCCAGTTCCTGTGTAGTACAATTTCTGAAACTTATATTGTTAACTAAATCACCACAGAGCTTCTCTCAAATGATTTGCCATGTAGTTATTGTCCTCAGCTACTCAAGTTTCTTTTCTAGTTACTTATCATTTTTCAGTAAGGTTTTGGTACATTTTGATTTATAACATTCAGCTCCTAGTTCCTGTATCTTAAAGAAGTTGTAATAGCTATATTCTGCATTTATTTAAATGCTTTGAGGACCTGTAAAACAAACTGGAGTAATAGGATGCAGTTGCTTGTCTATCACAAATGTTCAACTTTAGTTTTCATTATTTGTGATTCATATTCAAATTTCCATTTTCAAGGAGATATGAGAGTGGTAATATTTTCACCTAACTTTTAAGCTCTAGCAAGTATAAAAAGTTTTACTTTTAGGGTATAAAATGTGTGCTTTACATATTCCTTTTAGTATCTAGGACTAATGCTGAGAATACAAACCCCACCTTAATCCTTTTGTCAAAAGTTTGATGGTTTGAAAGAAATCACAGCCTTGGGAGCTTCACTGATTTTTGTTTCAAAATTTTGAATGGGTAGGGACATCTATAGTTTTTACACGTAAAGATGGTTTATGTTTTCACAGTTTAACAGATTATTCCAAACATTACATCGTATATTGATAATGGTTTATTTTAACAAGCACAAGACACTAGCTGGAAAAAACATATTCAAATAAGAACTCATTTCCAGGACCCTGAGTAATAAGTTACAGCAATTATAAATTGCTAATTTGTGAGTACACATTTCATCTATCCAGTATGGCTAAAAGCTGATGAGGTAGTTTGGCTGATGTTCAAATCTCTAATTATAACCTAGTTGGAAGAGATTTTGAGGGGGAAAGAGATGTTATGTAGAGGGAAAGCCCCATAGTCCAAAAGTAAATTTCTATAATTCATAGGACTAGAGATACACTGCCTGAGTCAAGTATTTCCCCTGGCTGTCTACATCAGGCAACCTGGGTTACTCCTTTGTAAGCCACTGAGTTCAAGTGTCTCTGGCATCAGATTCAAAAGAATCAAAGACCTTCAGTAGAATCAAGTATAAAATGAAGTAGTATTCTCTTCTTATGACCATGTTGTACCAAAAAATAGGCCACAATAGACATTTCAAGGATTTTAAAGGTTATGAGTCAATTAAATGTCTGCTTGATAATAGAAGACCCTCCAGGATGTCTGTCTGGCAAATATATAGAAAAATCAAGAAACTGGAAATCAAGACTAAACAAATACAGATTAAAAATAAGTAATAAAAATCAAGAGAGTAAGCAAATAACACCTTTGGACAATCTAACAATTCTAAGAATTATAACATATTTTTTAAAACAACAAAAAGAAACCCACTCATTTTAAATTTATATTATGAGCATATAAATGTGTGTGTGTGTATATATGTACATGTGCTTTCACTCAAGTATGAATTAACTCAGCGAAGGTCTGTCACCAGAGTAATACATAAGATGAGACAAAACAATGAGGAATGTACCATCAGACTTTATCATCTGTGAATCCATAAAAATTGAGCTATTACATTAGTTTACAGTAGTAACACAAAAAGGTGACTATTATACTGGAAATAAGACTCTCTATTAAATATGAATGACATAGAATAAGAAAAGTAAAAGAAGACTCAGAATACAATATTAAATTAAAAAAGCCTTTGGCTACTCTCACTAGCTAATTGATACATAAGGGATTATATGTCTCTGGAAATTTCAAATCAAGAAATTCACAGATTGATTTTCACGTATCTTTTTTATACTTGTGTGCTTAAGAAAAACAAAAAACTGTTAGAGAGATATCATTTTAAGTTTCCACAGCTAGAGCATGATGAACCAGAGGTGTCTGTAGAGATTATCTAACGATATATGGGAGTAGAAAGGAAAAACAGCTGAAAAAAGAAATACCTTGTAAAATTATGTGTTAAAATATTTACTAGAGAAAAGTCATTATTTTTTTCCTTTCCTTGCATATTTTTAGAGGAAAATTCTGTTCAAAAAAGTAGAATGGAATTTTCTTTAACAAGCAAGTATTTGTATATAACATTAATTCTTGAGAAATATAACCAAAGAAAAACACTAACAAAAGAATATCAAAGCATTGGGGAACTAATTGCAAAATAAAAAAAACATGAGCACAGACACAAGCAGTTTACCATAGTAAGAGATAGTTATTTCACTGATTCTATTATTTTAACATAACCTGCTGCTAAAATACAGCCATGTTTTTCAATAATCTGTTACATTTGCCATATTTACCTATTTCAAACCAAGCTAGATTATTCTGAACCTGGATATTTAAGGTGAGACTAGTTAGATTAAATTAAGATATCCGTAGTAGAGATAGTCACACCAGAGCAAGTCAGTCAGACTCTCTTGATAGTCATTTGAGACCTAGCAAATAGAGTCATTGGAGGTCATAGTATTATTCAGTTTATCTCAAATAATGTATTTACTTTTGATCAAACATACAGCTTCCTAAATTCCATTGACTATATAGGCAGAGAAACAACAAAAACACAGTATATAGATATGACCATCACAGACACCTAAATTTAGATTATAATACCGCTTTTACTATGTCTTTTTTGTAAGAAGATACAAATACGGACCACTGGAACAACCAAAGAAATCTGAATCACAGTCACAGCTCTCTCCCTAGTTTTTTCTTTTTTTTTTTCTTTCCTCAAAGATGTATCTGTGTTGGCACACACCAAGCACAGATGATTTCTTATCTGTAATGCCACTGGAATGAGGATAGAGGAATGAAGGTTATGCACAGCATCTCACTTCTGGTGTTCTACATTGTGGAATCCTCTTTCCTCTTTGTGTTTAATGTATGGCAGTTTATGAGAGCTGTGCAGAAGAGCTACTTAGCTCTTGAGGAAATATTTAAATAGATTCCATCATGCTCTTGGAAAGGAACTATTGTCAGTTCAATACTGGCATGTTAGCAGGTTTCTTGGCAATTATTGAATGATTGTTTGCACCCATATCACAAACTTTCCTGGAAAATCTCTCTGCAGCACATCCAGAAGTACACAAATAAGAACAGCCAGTGTACTGGCTGTATTTGACAATAACAAAATAATCATTTCAAATGTCAACCAATAATTAATGTCACAGCAATCTAAAGATGTTAGGAAATCAAGTACATGGTGTTGAGTGCTCATCCTATTGAGTTCCTCTCTAGTACCTTGCACTAAAAAAAAAAAAAACCCAACAAAAAAAGCACCACAGAACTTTTCCTGTGCAAGTTAAAGCTTCAGCTCAATTATGACAACTCCAACACAAAATGTACAAATATAAACTGTGTACAAACTATAATGTTGCTTATAATATTTTATCTCTAATTGGTAGGGAAGTGGTATTTTATGCAAAAGGACTATTATAGACAATTTTTAAGTTAGGACAGTGTTGGTGATAGAATACACAATGCTATAAAGAATTCTGTCCATGATAAATTTATCTTATATCTCAAGTATAGTCAACTATGGTGAAGAAAATGGAAGAAAGCATGACTGTGTCAAGCATTTACTGAGTTAAAGCAGGTTATTTATCTCTTTTCCTAACCTTTCTACTAAAGGGGAAACCTCTAGGAAATGGGAATAAATAGAGTAAAGACAGTCTAAGAAAAAGAGCAGATTGTGATCCATTATTAATTAAAATGCTTTTGATGGGATGGAGAAGTCCCAGACCACAGGAAACTCCAATAGGCTTGCTACATCTTCACTTTTGCAGCAGGTGAATACTGGTCAAAGTGACATTTCATCCCACTACTCTCCGAAGTGTTTTTAGAGAAATGACAGATATGATACACATGATAAGGGAAAACATTTTATATGCAAAAATTCACAGTGGGATTGCTGTACAGCACTCAAGAAGTGATCATTTCTTTGATACCTTTTCACTAGAGTTACAACAGTAGCTTTCAAGACCGTGCTCAAATAAATAGTTTGTCAGGAGAGCAATAACATGAAGTAGAACAGTCAACCTATTTTTACGTGATTCATTCCCAGCATCTGCTGCTTGTAATGTTTAATGAGAACTCATTCACTGATTTAGTCACTTACCAAGAGCTTCTGATACCAAAAGGTATCTGCAGTATTCAACAGACTATGTAGTTCTTCACTGATGGTTCTGCTTACAATCCCTAACAGTCAGTTCAAGACCTCAGACTTGTATCTGCCTCTTTAGATTAAATAAGTCTTTAAGCTCCAGCTATTAATCATGCCTGGAAATGGGACACAGAGATCTAAGTCTCTGAGATACTTGTATATGTACCATGACTGAGAAATATAGCAATTTAATGCTTTATTAAAAAAAAAAGCAATCAGCTGAGCCATTTGGAAAATGCTGTATTATAAACAAATACATATATACTATTTTTATTCTGAGAGTTCCACGGAATGAAGATTCCAGAATGTCAACTTCAAGAATTCCAAACTCTATTTTATTTTCCAAAACTGGAGTGCATTATGGGAGAATCAGCACATCTTTCTGTATTGCAAAAGTTTGAATTTGTCTTTCTATATGACTATGAATAAGACAACAGAAATTGGGTGTTGGTTAAAAGTAATCCTAAATTAGTAAATCAACCAAGAAATGGATACAATCTGAATTTAAAACTCGTAAACTTCATCAGTTAAGTCAATCAGTGAAGAGCAAAATCTGTTACTAGTAGACAAACATCCAGATATTTTCATCTGCATTTACCTGAAGAGCTTAATAATTTCTCAAACCAACATAATTCCATATATTAAATAAGCTCATACAATATGGAATCCATTGCTAGACAATCTTCTTTCAGAAAAAGGAAAGAGGAAAATGTATTGAATTATTATAATTATTCATTAAATATATTTGTCCAGCTCTAATTGCAATGCAAAGTGCTTTAAAGTTTTCTTTACTATAAGTATTGTACAATATATTGGAGTTTTTCTTGTATACTTCATAAACAATCAGGAGGAAAAAGATCTGACTGTATCTACTTTTCCATCAAAAAACCTGCACAAGACTTATAAACCATGCTTTTTGTGCTGAGAAACTCAGAAATCACCAAGATGGATATTCCCACTTATGTATCAACTTTCTTTACTTCAAGACCTACCTTAACAGAATTTCTCTTAATGAAGAAACAGGCCACTATTTGGTGAAAAGGTCCTCTCCAGTATGCCATCATTGTCCTTCTTATGAAATCTCTGAGACCAATCTCCTTGCCCTTCTTTTGGGTCATCCCAATGTCTTGACAGGAGAGAAATTTGACATGATGTGAATATCAATGCTAATGTTAATGTCTCAAAGCCAGCAGAGATGCCTTTGCTGGGTCACTGAGAGACCTAAGCATTCAGAATTTGAATAAGATCAGGAGATCAAGATTTTCAATGATTCTTGTAGGAAACCTGACAGGTGTGTTTTTCCTTTTGCAAAGAAAGAATTAACTTCAGCTGAAACTTCATACCCCTGAGAGGACATTGAAAGTGACCTTTATAGGATGAAAGGGAAATGTAGGAAGATCTGGACTGTTAAGGTGAAGACTGAAAAGTTTGTATGGTGCATTCTGTTAACATATTTGAATATAAAAATGCTAAACCTTTTATTTCTGATACCAAACTGCTCTGCAATATTCTTATTGTTTGACTTGCTACCACCAGCAGTCATTAAATTCATCATGTCTTTTTATTCACCTTTTAGAGTTTATTTTCATATGTACTCAATAATGCTTATATGATGCCCAGCAGTTTATTGGTATCAACAGCTTTCAGACATTACAACTAAAAAAAAAAAAAAAAGAATGCTGTAGAATTAAGTCTGCGTAACAATGGTAACAATGTTCACTTATTTTGGCCCCTGAGAGTAATCATTTGAAGAACTTAGGTGGTTATAACTGTAATAATGTAATGCTTTTTTTTTTAAGTTAATTGACTTTCCAAGGATTAGACTGGGGTAAAAGCAGCATCTGAAACAGTACCAAAAATTACCATATTTTATAATAAAGAAGCCAAAAGCATTTAATAGGAGTAACCTGAGATATTTATTTTGGTATCTTTTTTGTCTTATATTTTTTAGTTTATTATAGTTAGCTTATTTTTCAAATTGGAAAATTACTTCTAACTGAAAAGGATGGTTTGGATTATAAAACGTCAAAACAGCAGTTTCCAAAACCTTCAGCATTATTTCCAACGTGCTTTCACAATTTGAAATAACTGCAAAGTCATCTTTCCAAAGTTTCCTTTTCTTCTAAACAGTAGCATTCAAAAATCATCATGAGGTGTTTTCTCCATGATTCAGGTACATCGTACCTTTTCACTGGAGTTACAGGAGTAGCTTTCGAGACCTTGCTCAAATAAACAGTTTGTCACAAGAGCAGTAAGATTAAGTAGAAGAGTCAAATATTTTTTCCTCAATCATTCCCAACACCTACTGTCCATACACAAAGACACTAACTTAAGCTATAGGGATTTCCGTAAGAAACACTATTCAATCTATGACCATATTTTTTACACAGAATTCATTTTTCAGTGTTCTCTCCTTTTACGATAAAGGAGATAGGTACAGCAACCAAGAAAAATATTCTGTTGGCAAAGGGATTAAGACTGCTGAATTGATACTAGCAGCAGTATCCAGATCAGGTACATGTTACAAACTGTTGTGTTTTATAGTGTAAAGCCAAGATTCTAAATTTTGATAAGTCCACCACCGTAAGTGTCCATGTAAATGACTAGGAAATGCTATGGAACTTACTTTAGGCACCATATATTCTGAAGAATGGTGATTTAGGCTTCTTCATATTTTTTATTAAAATGCTCTTATCAATGCTAATTTTGCCTAAATTTTACCTGTATTTTCCAGACTGCAGAATTACTAGTCACTAGAATTATGCTCGTGGTAAACCCCCCCTCCCCACCCCAAAAAAATCAACAAAAGAAAAGCCCAAAGTAAGTACCCAGAACTTCTCCCATAAATCTGTGTTTTTATAGAAGATAATATTAGTTTCTCAGCAGATTTAATCCCATTCAGTGTCAGGTATGTCTCTCTACCTTTATTTTACAAGATCTTGATGTAAGATCAATGAAGAAAAAACAAACCAGTTAGATTCTGCTTTGCTTGCTTTGCATGATGGTGAATGTTTGTATTAATTAATTTTGGTTATTCATATTAATTAGTTTTTTGTTATTCTAAATAACTATAGTTACAAAGTATATTATTTTAAAAACCCAACCCGGTAAGCCTTAGCTTTTCTTATTTGTTTCTAGGAAGCCAGCAAACCTGACAAATCTGTTAATCTAACATAATGAGCAATAAAAGCAAATAACATTTTAGTGGTGATTACAAAAAAAAAATCTCAGAATCATAAGGTTACAATGTCCTACTACTTTTGTAGTGACAATAAAACTGGAATAAGTGAAAAAGTTTTAATTTTAACAGGAGTGAATATTGCTTCAAATGTATTGCAAGTCTGTTGTGTTTTATTTTGTCTTGAATTTTAGGCCATTCCTTTGATAGAGTTTTAAATTTATTTATGTATTATACTATTTGTCAGTGTTGTGAATCCATTAAGTATGTGTGAGTATGCATTTATAACATAGTTCTGCCATTGTGTAGTGAGAGTAAGCACTTAGGCAGTACAAAAGAAGAGAGTAAAGTGAGGATGGATGCAAAATAAGGGTACAGTCAGATGCTCAGAGGTATAGAAAAGGTATCAAAAAAGATGACTTCAGTGTTTGCTTCCTGTGATTATCATACCCAAGAGATTATTTTTACATGTAGACACGTATATTTTCAACTCTTTTTTTTTTTTTTTTTAAGTAAAACTATGGAAATTATCTGTTTTTCTCTGCAATCTCTGATTGAAGCTGTCTAGACCCTTGCTATCAATTTATTTATCTGTTAATCACTTTTTTTTTACAATGAACACAATTTTCTAAACTCTAATCTAAAAAGCATTATTACCTGTTAGGATTTTAGTATCCTATATATATGTTGACATACATTTTCATCTATCTGCATGCTTTCACAAGGTGACTTCAAAATCCTACTGCAACCTGCAAGAATTGTTTAGGGACATGAAAATCTGAAAGGATTTAGCTCTAGTTTAGGAACTAAAATCTGGAGGGAAAAAAAGAAATCTATTTGAAATGAAATACAATACAGTATTTACACTTTTAAAATTATTAGGTTGTTCAGAGATTGGTTCCAGATCCCTGATCTAGGTTATTTCCCTGAAAACTTTGGATTCTGGATTAATTTTGACTACTTATTTGGTTAGTTGATACCATTTATTGTAAATTATGCAAATCTAAAACACAATAAATGATAATTCTGCTACTTGGAAATGTTTTGTAGTTTGACCTTATATCATTACAAGTGATCTAATTTCTTCTTTTTTCAGTGATGCAATGAGTTCCTTGGTCTCAGTCATATATATTCTTTTCACTGATAAAAGGATGTTTATTCAGCTTTTTGTTTTGATTTATTTTAGGGGGAAGTTTGTACACTTAGTAAATGTCTGGACTAAATGTCCAGGTTGAAATTCTAACATGATTCCTACTGAATCATGAACTGTTCATACCTTAGTCCTGGTTTTTACACCATGGAGGGTTCCCAATAAATGTAAGTGGAGCTAAACAAGGATTATAATAAATCAGGGAAAATGGATACGTGAAGTGCTTTGCAAAGTTGAAAGGATTGCATAGGTTGTAAATTAAATGTTTATTAGCACTACTAGCTGCCAAGATTCTGTATAACTCACTTACATACATGAATTGTGGATGCATAAACCAGCTGCATTAACTCTCAAGGACTTTCTGAAAAACTCAAGGTTATATGAAGTAACCTGCAGAATAACTGCTTGTCCAGACTTGATAACAGACACTAACAGAGTAGAAATGACAGTTTGATTCAGAGACAAACACAGGTCAGTTTTGAATGCCTGGCTTCCATTTTTCTGAGATGAGATAGCTGTCTTTAAAAAGCTTCAATGGTGAACATCCTGTCAGTTTAAAAGGTCAGATATTGCAAGGTATCAGCAAAAATGATGCTATACAGACCATTGGAAGAAATAATGATTTTATTGTTTTCACTCACCTGTTATATATTTAGTTTGCTGTCCACCCTTAGCAATTAGGAAGCTTATAGAAGAGAATAAAATGTGTGCTGAATAGAGGTACTGATTTCAGGTGTAATGCACCACACTAGAGAAGGAGAGGGAGACATGTTGAAAAGCATAGGCAGTGGGGTGAATAATTCTGCTTGATGTCACCTTAAAATCATTATTACCTTTACTAAGCAAATATTATTTAGTTAAACATGTTTCTAAGTCTAATGTTTTATTGATGTTACTGCAATGTCTCATGTTATATGGCAAAATGCAGCAAATTAATCTTCTATTTCTGAAAAGAACACTTAAAATCTTATTCCAGTCACACAGAAAAAATATTAATCAAGGACTTCCTTCCTAGGCATTATTGAAAAAAAAAAATTCCTGATAAATTTTGTCTACTGTGTATGAGTGATCTTTGCTTCTACATATGTGATGGGTTGACCCTACAGCTGTGGAGCATCCACAGAAACTTCAGGGGTGTCTCTCCTCTGGCATGGACTTATTGATGGGCTGCAGTCGCATTAGGGTAGTGCCTTGTCCTCCACAGAGCATTTCATATACTTAAGACTTTGTTGTTCCCTTGTTCCATCCCTCCTTCTCCTCTGACCTTTCCTAAATATTTTCATACGTACCACATGCTTGGCTATTGTGGTCAGCTTTGGCCTGCAGTGGGTCCATTATAAAGTTGGCTGGAACCAGCTGTGTCTGGCACAGGACAGCCCCTGAAGGCATTCCTGCAGCCTTCCAATACCAAAATCTTGACATATACTACCCCGAAGAATATATTAGAACACAGTACATATACGTGGATTTTTTTTTTCATTTAGGCTAAAATCACGGTCTATCTCCATAAATGTATTATAAGTTTATGAATGTATGTTCATTAGCTGCAGAAGAAAAACATTAACAGCATACCTTAAAAATTGGTACAAACCCCGAGTATTTTTATTTACAACATAAATGTCTATTAGACGATAAAGAGTAAAGGATTGCAAGTACAGCATATTTTTTTGCTTCTTGAAGGTCAATGCAAACTGAAGACTGTAGTGTATAGCTATCTATGTGTAGCTTACAGTAAAATTACTTCTAATCAAATAAGATTAAACAACTCCACAATATCAGAATGAGTTATCTAGTCAATGTCCAGAGAGCTGTTCTACTAGTTTGTATTTACCAGTGAAGAATGTTTCTTAGGCTAGAGAGGTTCAGCTCTCTTTGAAGTTCTCTGTGTGCTAGTCTTCCATTATTAAAACAGCATGTTAATACTTTCTTCTCTAACATCTGCATTGTGAAGATAAATACATGCTCACGACAGAAGCCATGTCACCACTCAGAGAAGCAGTTTTAAGTGCTAGCTGGTTTATTTTTGAAAGTATGAAATTAATCTTTCAGCAAAAATGAAGTTTGACAAGTTTTCAAAATGCTAATTTGATTAAATGAATGTGGGTTTTTTGTAAGCAATGAAAGAATGTTAGATTTCATGAAAGCTTTTGGAACCATAAACCAACATAGTGATTTTCTGATTAAAAAAAAAAGAACCATTTGTTTTCCAGGGTGTTTTACTCAAAAATTTTGGGAAAGCGGTAGAGCTTTCTCAAAATTTTTGGAGAAGCAGTTAGGCTTAGAGTTGTTTTTTTTGAAAGACATAACCATATATCCATGCTAAATTCTGTTTTCTGTGCTAATTTAAAGCATCTAGACATTACCAAAAGTTGGGTTTGGTTTTGGTTTATTATTGTCCTGGTAGGAATATCACTGGTATTCAGACTATCAGGATATCTTTACTTTGAAAAATCAGAGGGCCAGTGATTGTAGTTTATGCATGTTCCTAACTACTTCTTCCTATAAAAAAGATCTTTGGCTATAGAAACCCCAGATAATCATGCATTTCCTTTATGTGCATGATGAATATTGTCTCATATTTACTAAGAAACAAGTACTTCAAAGCAGTAGTATGTATGGAATTGACTATAGTGAAGAGGCTTAAAGGATGATAGGACTACAGGATTTTGAAACCATTCTTTTGTGTTTTTTCTTTTCTTTTATCTTCAGTGACTGATGAGAAGCATGGAAAGCTTATTGAGACAGCTGAAGTTCTTAATACTCACAGGAGAAATTACATAAATTATAGGAACAAATATTTATTTATTTAAAACAAGAAACTTCAAGTAGTCCCATGATATTGATGAGAGAGCTTAGTAGGAAATGTTCATGTAAGCATCAATGCTAGCTGCCACTTTACCTGAAAACTGCAAGAAAGTTGGGCTGACACCTAAAAGATGCAGATTTAGGTGTAAAATGAACAATTCTTCTTTTTTACTTAGCTCTTCTTGAGCAGTAAAAATTTGCAGAGTGGGGGTGATTTTTCTCTGTTTAGAAGAATGAGATATTTAAGCTACTCCTTTCCTATCTTTTCTTCTCATTTGTAATGCAGAATTTATAGCAGCCCTGAAGGCAGCTGAAAATCTACAATCTCAATCAGAAAAAAAAAAAAAGAACAGTAAAGTATATTTTATCCTTTAGGAGATGAATACTGTGTGAGTTATAAAGAGCTGGTATTAGAGAGGAGGTGATTATAGCTATGTCTGATGTGATTGTTAGGAGAGAGAGATTTTATGAGATGTGAGTGTAGCAAGTAGGTGTCTCTGTTATGCCTTTGAACCTTTCTGTTACCAATAGCTCTGAACTCAGTGAAGAAAGGCAGCCATTTTCTGTGCTGTTTATTTGTATGTACTGAGGGCAGATTACGTGCAACTTATTCATTGCACTGACTGCCTTTTTCATGTTTTCCCTCAGACCACTTCTTTATTAATGAAAAATATAATCGCATAAATGCCTATATAGTTTAAGGAACAAAATGTGCCACAAAAGTAATCAGGTTTTCTGATGCTATAGTAATGTGCACAATCGAACAATAAAGCAACTAACAGAATTGTATTAACCATATTTCATGTAACATAGTTAACACATTATCATATCTCTTTATATGAAATAAAATATCACCAAAACTTTGTAATTTTCTAGTATTTTTAGTGTGTCTATTCAATTAGACAAAAATGTCTTCTGGATATATAGCTGGTATATTTTCTAAATTTGATTATTATGCATTTTTATGCTCTTCAGTGTTTAAGGTAAATTGAAATCCAACATGCATATCTACTACTGTGTTATGTTAAGTGTGGTCCAATACATAAGAGTAACCTTGTCAAAATGCTAATATAAACTTTGGTTTTATAAGTTCTCAGAGTATATCTAACTTCCCCTTTCAGTTAAAAACTACAAGCATATCTGAAATGTCAAATGACATTAAGCAAATTCCATATTCCAGCTGCATTTTTCTGTCTTTCTGCATGTGTCACACAAGCTGATTCTACACAACAGGATGAAATGAAACCATTTAAAGAAACTCCATGTTATACATAGAGTACTTGACTATGTGCTATAGTATCTGTCAAACTGGTGTCCTCTTCTATTGCTGCTATTTATGCATTTTTCCATAGCGTACTATTTATTTTTTTTGTGAACATCAGTAGACTAAATCTATACAGCAATTTTGCACATTTTATCAGACGTGCTAAGTATATATTCAAAGAGAATATAATATCTAAGAGAGGTGCTTAATATTCAAGCACCACTTCCTCCAAGCTCAAGATCAGTGCATCCCTAAGAGTAAGAAATCAAGCAAAGTTGGCAGGAGACCTGCATTGATGAGCAAGGAGCGTCTGGAATACTCAAATAGAAGAGGGAAGTTTACAGCACATGGAAAAAGGGACTTGTCACTTGGGAGGATTATAGGAACATTGCCAGAGTACATAGGGATGCAGTGAGGAAAGATGAGACCCTCTTGGAATTAAATCTGGCAAAGGATGAAAAGAACAACAAGAAGGGCTTCTTCAAAAGTACATCAGTAGGAAGAGGAAGACTAGGGAAAATGTTGGCCCATTGTTGGATGTCTTCTGAATGTCTTCTTTCCTTCAGTCTTTACTGCTAAGACTGGCCCTCAGAAATCCCAGCCCTTGCACATAAGAGAGAAAGTCTGGAGTAAGGAAGACTCTCCCTTAGTTGAGAAGGGTTGGGTTAGAAATCATCTAGGCAAGCTGAACACCCAGAAATGCATGGCTCCCAATAAGACGCACCGATGAGCACTGTGGGAGCTGGATGATGATATTGCTAAGCCACTGTCCATGATTTCTGAAAATTCATGGAGAAGGGGAGGTGCTAGAGGACTGGAAGAAAGCGAGTGTCACTCCAGTCTTCAAAAAGGGCAAGGAGGAGCAAGGAAATTACAAGCCATTCGGTCTCACCTCCACCCCCGGAAAGGGGATAGAACAGCTCATTTTGGAGGTCATCTCTAAGCATGTGAAGGAAAAGAAGGTTATCAGGAGTGGTTAATATGGATTCACGACAGGGAAATCATGCTTAACCAATCTGGTAGTCTTCTAGATTTTGTGGTGAGCTGGGCAGATGAGGAGAGAGCAGTGGATGTTTATCTGGACTTCATCCAGGCTTTTGACACTATCTCCCATAACATAGGCATGCTTAGGATGTGTGAGTTAGATGAGTGGACGGTGAGGTGGACTAAGAACTGGCTGAATGAAGGAGCTCAGAGGGTTGTGCTCAGCATTGCAGAGTGTAGCTGGAAGCCTGTAGCTAGCAGTGTTCCCCAGTGGTCAGTACTGGGTCCAGACTTGCTCAACATCTTCATCAGTGACCTGGAAGAACGGACAGAGTGTAACCTCAACAAGTTTGCTGGTGATACAAAACTGGGAGGAGTGGCTGACACACCAGAAGGCTCTGCTGCCATTCAGTGAGACCTGGACAGACTGGAGAGTTAGGCAGAGAGGAACATCATGACTTTCAGCAAATGCAAGTGTAGAGTCCTGTACCTGGGGTGAATAAACCCACGGACTAGTACAGATTAGCAGTTGACCTGCTGGAAAGCAGCGCTTCAGAGAAGGACCTTGGACAACACATTAACCATGAGCCATCAGTGTGCCCTTGTGACTACAAAGGCCAATGGTATCTTTGGGTGCATCAAGAAGTGTGTGACCAGCAGGTTGAGGGAGATTCTTGTTCACCTTTACTCTGCCTTGGCAAGGTCATTTGTGGAATATTGTTTCCATTTCTGGGCTCCCCAGTACATGAGAGACAAGAAACTACTGGAGAGAGTTCAGTAGAGGACTACAAAGATGATTATGGGACTCATGAAGGAAGTCTAACTCACCTGAGGCTGTTTATCCTGGAGAAGAGAAGACTGAGAAATCTTATAAATGCTTATAAACATCTAAAGTGTAAGTGTCAAGAATATGGCGCCAGACTCTTTTCAGTAGTACCCAGCGGACAACAGGCAAAGGGCACAAAATGGAACACAGGAACTGAACATGAAGAGAAGCTTCTTCCCTTTGAGGGCAATGGAGCACTGGAACAGGCTGCCCAGAGAGATTGTGGAGTCTTCTTCTCTGAAGATTTTCAAAACGTGCCTGGAGGCAATCCTAGACCTGGTCTAGGCAAACTTACTTGATGGGGGTTCAACTAGATGATCTCCAGAGGTCCTTTCCAACCTCTACCATTCTGTGATTCTGTGATCCCAAAAAAGAAATGCTGAGGCTTTGAATAAAGTTTATTGCACTTGAGTTTAAAGAGTCCTGATCAAATTTATTTTCTGTTATTCTTTGTTTATGTTCATGTTTCTTACAAAACAGAACTTCAGGTTTCACAAGAAGAACCATATAATGTAATCCTTTTCCAGTAGATGTTACTGCAAGATGTCAGGAGGAAAAATTAAAGTCTTGAACATGTGACTCTTCTCAAGTGTGTTGCTTAGAATCACTGGAATACTAACCTTCAGCTCATACAGCCAAGCTGCTAGATTAGTAGATATATTTTTCTATCACTTGCAAACTGTGGCAGAATATTATAAGTCAGCAAAGTTGTCAAGGAAATTTGCATTATTGCAGACTAAATATTTTAAGAGGAAATAGATGTGCAAACAAGCAGGAAGAAAGTCTTCTTAGAACAAACTTACTGGATGAAAAATGTTAAGCCTTATCATACAAACTGTTTGATCAGTTTTAGTCAGCAAGTACACTTCTGAGTGTTTTGCTTCATTTGATTGTAATAGTAAATGAACATAGTAAGAAAAGTCACCTCATCTGAATTGTGAAAAAAACTCCTGCTTACATAAGCTTGCTTCTTAATTGGCAATGTCAAAACATTTCTATTTCTACAAAATCAAAGAATGCCTTCCTATGAGCTAAGTTTTCTTTTCTTGTTCACTTATGCCCATGGACAATTTTCTTTCATTTTCCTTACTTAAAGCTCTAACTTTGTGATCTTATCAATAGACTGCTATGTCAACATCATGCCAGCTTTGAATTAAATTACAGCAATTACTGCTGGAAAAATATTCTGAGCCAAAAAAAAAAAGCCCAAATCTAAGCCTGTTTATTGCTTATGAACTTTTTATTCTGATTATTTTACACGAGCATTTGGTTTTTCTGCATTCTTACTGAAATTCTGCTATGGAATTTACATACATTTAGACTAATTTTTAATTATATTGGTGAAGTCCTATGATGACATTTTATTGATCTAGTTAATTTATGCAACTTACTTAATTTTAAGAAGTATTTGGGAAAAAAAATTACATAAATTTGTAACCCAAGCAAAACACAGATGAAGAGAAAGCACCCAGTGAAAAAATAGGAATAGAAATATATGTATGTTGGTTAGAGGACAAAAACACTATCTTAGCCAGCAAAAAAGCTTTACAGTTACCAGATACAATACCCTAAGGCCTACCTATCTGATATAGAATACACATATCCTTACCAAAACAATAATCACTGAAAGATAGCAACAATGTCAAATACCAGTAAAGCCCAGTTCTAACTATTTAGGTCATGGAAAATGTTATCACTATATGAAACCTTGACACTAATCTTACGTCGGCCTGTTTTGTTGATTCATATTAATAATAGATTTCAATGTCTGTGAGAAAAAAATTTAAGTATGTATGTAAAAAAATGATTAATAGAATGTGAGATTCACTCCATTGGTTTTCAGCCTTCATAATTTAAAGGATTTCAAAGAAAGTTTCTAAACACAGTATTAAGGATCATTAACCCTGTTCAGAAGTGTTTCAGAGAAGAATATAATACTTGAGAGCTCTTCGTTTATCTCACAAGTTTTTGCAAAGAGACACCTTTCATCTTGAACAAGAGCCAGCTATGTTAATTAAGAAAAACTTGTGAAGCAAAAATAAAACTACATTGTGTTATTAGGTTAAAACTGCTTCTGCAAGTACTTCAGATACTTCATTCAAACAACAGGATAAGATCTATTCTTAAATTTGTAAGTTAAAAAGAAAATTTGCATTAACAATATTATTATTTAGGTAAATTGTGACTAACAGTCCAGAGATGTACTTCCTGGGGAAAAAAAAAAAGACTAATTTTGATTTTCAGAAGCACAGATACGATTTAAGCAATAGACACTCATGTTTCGATTGTTTTTCAGAAGTTACATTTCTAATCATATTCCATGAAGGGATGAAAATTTTATGGGTTTGTTGTTTTTTTTCTTGGAATAGCAGCTGGATATTGCTGTGGAATTCAGACTCAGTAATGTTGACAAAGGTTAACTGATCTATCAAAATATATCATACAGTTTAGTAACATGATTATTCAGAAAAAGTTTTTAAAAGCTTCTACGTGACTGCAAAGTTGCATTCAAGTCCTTATGATTTTTATTGCTTTTTTCCTTTATACAGAAAAGATTTTGTGTATTAGACTGAAAATATCTATATTACAAGATCTTAAATTACTGAGATTTGTTTCAATCTTGATAGCCAGACTTCACTTTTCATTATTTTGCAATAATGCTGAAGTATCTGAATAATTAATTAAAAAAACAACCAACCAAAAAACAACAAACACCCAAAATAAAAACAGAAGAATAAGCAAACTGGTTGGTTAATTTCAATAAGAGCTTGTTAAAAGGACACTCCCAGTTAGAGTTTCTGATAAAACATTTCAAATTCGTATTAATTCATATCACATGAATGAAAAGCTACACATGAGCCAACAATATGCTTTCACAGCCCAGAAAGCCAACCATATCCTGGGCTGCATCAAAAGAAGAGGGGCAATGTTGTCTTATCTCCAGTTTTTCATCCACCAGTACCCACAAGTCCTTCTCTGCAGAGCTGCTATCAATCCCTTAACTTCCCAGCCTATATTGATACTGTAGACTGCTCCAACCCAGGTGCACAACTTCACATTTGGCCTTGTCGAACCTGGTGAGCTTCACACAGGCCCACTTCTCCAGCATGTCCAGGCCCTTCTGGATGGCATCCCATCCCTCAGGCATGTCAACTGCACCACTCAGCTTGGTGTCATGTGCAAACATCTTGAGGGTGCACTCAATCCCACTCTCTGTGTCACTGATGAAGACATTAAACAGTACTGACCCGAATACAGACCCATGAGGGACAACATTAATCTCCATCTGGACATTGAGCCTTTGACTACTACCCTCTGGATGCAAATATCCAAAGAATTCCTCATCTACTGAACAGTCTATCCATCTAATCCTTATCACTCCGATTTAGAGAGAAGGATGTTGTGGGGGACAATGTCAAAGGACTTACAACTCACACAAGTCCAGGTAGACAACATCCATAGCTCTTTCCTTGTCCACTGATGTAGTTACTCCACCATAGAAGGCCATTTGGTTAGGAAGGACATGTCCTGGGTCAAGCCATGATGGCTGTCTCAAATCACTTCTCTGTCCTTCATGTGCCTTAGCATAGCTTCTAGGAGTATCTGTTCTGTGATCTTAATAGAATCATAGAATCATTTGGGTTGGAAGGGACCTCTGGAGGTCCAACTCCCTTGCAGTGGGCAGGTACGTCTTCCTAGGCACAGAGGTGAGTCTGACAGGTTAGTAGTTCCCAGGGCCCTCCTTTCTACTCTTTTAAAAATGGGTGCGATAATACCCTTTTTCCAGTCACAGGAGACTTCACCTGACTACCATGACTTTTCAAACATCGCGGGTTGTGGCTTGGCAACTACACCAGTCAGTTTGCTCAAGACTGGGATGCATCTTGTTAGGTCTCATAGAGTCCTCTAACAAAGGAGTTAAAGTTTTAATAGAGAAAATATTAGATGAAGCACCCTAATCTTGATTCTACCCAATCTCATGCCCTCTTCAGACCTTTCAAAGCTGTAATGTGTTGAGGGATAGTTATTGCTCTAAGTAATATGCTGAAGTGCTTACAAACATTTTCTCCAACCCAGTTTCTTCAGACATACATCACACTGGATAAAACCTAACATTTCAATAGCCTCTAGGACTTGGCACAGTTGCTCATATGCGCATTCGCTCAAGAAGATGTATATCATGAGGATGATTAATACATCATTTATAGTACCAGTGAAAGGTCAGTCATAGATCACAGCAAATCCCTGTGCCAGCAGTAAAATGAATAACATTTACATTTTTAAAAGAAAATATTCTATAAACTTGTAGAACTGATGGTAGCACTACTCTGTAATACAGTTACTTTGCAAGGAGGTTAATGTATTGTCCAGTATAGGTTATGAGAGGTGTGAGAAACCTTTAACAGATTTTAAGGGTTTTTCAGCCATCCCTCCTTACAACTAATAGAATTATAGAATCATAGAATGGTTTGGGTTGGAAGGGACCTCTGGAGGTCATCTAGTCCAGCCCCATTGCAGTGGGCAGGGACATCCCCAACTAGATCAGGTTGCCCAGAGCCCTGTCAAGCCTCGCCTTGAATGCCTCCAGCGATGGGGATGCCTTTATAACAGCAAAGGTGCTTTAGCAGGGAATGTCGACACCATAGTCCAGCAGCAGTTAGTTTTATACCAGGCTTTTTTAGTTAATCAAATTTTGATAATCCTCTAGCTATTCCATAAATATCACAGCCTTGCGTGAGGAATAATAATGATATACCTGGAGTAAACATTCTATCTTCATTAATATATATCTATAGGGGAATTGTAATGCAATTTCATTGTTATTTTTTTCTAATTATGAAAAAAAGAGAGTTAGAAATCATATAAAAGACAAAGGAACAAATGCTTTTTTTTCTGACTTTGTATACAAGGATGTTTGCTGTCAGCCTCAAGATGGATTCTTGATGTTGCCTGCAAGAACAGAACAAGGTGCTATTTCTCTCCCTTCATCTGGTACTGAAGACCTGTGGAATGGGTTAGATCTAATCAGCTTATTAATTTTCCCACATCTTAGTATTCTTATCACACTTTGTACACTAAGGGTTTGTGTACAGCTGAGACAGTACCACAAAAAATAAAGAAAAAATAATCGGGGTGATAAACAGTCACAAGTCTGGCCCTTATTATCCTGTCTCAAGTACGTTCAATATCTTGAAGCCGTCACATTCAGAATGTTTTGGGATCAAATAAATCAATAAAGTGCATCAATAAAAACAAAGGCAGAAAGTAACTGTCTATCCCCCATACCTCTTTTTCCCCACTTTTTTTATCTCTTCTGACCCAAGATATTAGAAAATTTCAACACTCTAATGTAGAAGATAGAAAAAATAACGGCCTCCACACCATTCAATGTGAATCAAGTGAAAGCCACTTTATTGTGATAAGATCAAGCTTTTATACCTTTTCTACGCAATCACACATCTACTGATTGGTGCAAACTTATTCTCACACAGCAAACAGAACAAACAGATTGGTTAAGTGTGCAGTGCGGGTAAACTTCTTATTGGCTAATAGAGTTGCTAATTCTTCCATCTTCTTCTGCTATCCCAGCTGGGTTGTTTTTCCTTTTCTGCTGATGAAGTAATGGTTGCTCTCCCTTCTTATCTTCGGGTGCCTCCTCTGCCCAAGGTCCTTGGCTGGTTCACACAGTACTTCCAATTTTCATAAACCACCTGCTTTCCCACAGATATCTCCCCACACTCTAATAACTCAATTTTACAGTATTTTTAAATCATCTGTTTCCCTCTCTGTTGTCTTCTCACCACACTTGTGCCCACAGATAAAGAGCATCAAGCTGCCAGAATTAGTTCAGATTTAGTTTTATATACATAATTCCTTTAAATCTGAATGAGAAAACACACATGAGTTTTTAACCACATATTTGTGTTTGTTAAATAATTTAATACCTTAAATACAATTTAAAAGATTTTTGTCAATCTCAAATGTAACAATTCGTTATTTGGTCATCTTCCTATATTTAGTACACTAACTTGAAAAGCTACTATACTACTTCTAATAAATTTATACATAATATAAAACTTTATTGCTACCACGGTTTGATGAGCTACAAGAAGATGGACTGCATACTTCCTAAAAAAATTAATATTTATAATATCATTCATTAGAACAAATTGCAAAACAAAAACTTTTCTTTTGGTATTTTCCTTACTGTAGCTTATTTTTCTTATATTGAGAAAAAAGGCAGGAAAGAAATGTAAAATTCTGTTAAATCATTATTTCAGTGTAGTGGAGTCAATCTTTCCAGACATCCCACATACCAGTGTGAGAAATAACAGACCTTAATTCCTCCATTGGACAAAACATCACACTCACAGGCACTGTGCGTGAGTTCCAGTGAATCATATGCAGCCACAGAATTACAGAGACTCTTTATACCTCTCACACCAGTTTTCCCTCCGTGATGTCCAAATTAAAGGATTTATCAGAGATCTCTGCAATTTTTCAGCCAAAGCACTTCGGATTCCCTCACACTGCGGTCAGGCTTTGTGCATAAAGGGAGAAGTGTCTTTTTCTATCTTATATTCTTCAATTAAAAATCAATCTTCAATTCATGGCACATTTGGAGAAGCACATACAAAGTTGAATAAGATTAAAACAAATAAGTAAGTCTGTTGTTTACATAATTTTTAACTTCCTACCAAATTCTTGTGCATTCATTCAGCTGAATCCAGTATTGAAACAAAATCACCCATCTTCAGTTTTTCTTGAATCCTATGGTAAAAATGGAGTCAGCTAGAGGAGAATTTGCAAGGTGTAGCTAGCAAATGAAAGAATTACAACCTTAGAACATGAAAGGGAGAAAAGAAATCCTCGGAAAGCCTAATGGAGAATTTCAACTCTACACTTCGCTCAGATAAGAACCAAAAACATTAACATGCTGATAAGACACTTCCCCAAATTCCACAAATTCCAGGATATTCACACTAACCACATTTTTAGGGTCAAATTCTGTTTTTACTTAAATCCTTGAATCTTTATGTTTGTGTTTCCAATGAACATATTTAGGTTAAATCATCTTTTGGGGAGGACAAATGAAAAGGAAGTGTCAAACTACAATATTGTCCTCATAGAAAACTCACAGATATACCAGGTAACAATAAGGTCTAATTTATTCAAATTTTTCCTTTCCCCTGCAATCAGTTATCTGTCAGTATGGATTTAGTGTACTATGTACATTAATAAGTATTAGATTTCTGTATATAGAGAATAAACTGTGATTTCATACAAGGAAGAAAACAGCGAACATTAAGTGGGTCTTTCATCATAAAACAGACTCTTCTATTGACTAACAGCCTGAATAATCTTCTATTGTTAAGAGCCACAGGAACTGACTAGTGCGAAATTTCCCTCTTCGATACACAGCAACATATACTAGAGAGAAGTACAGTCATCTGCTATACAGATTAGGATTTGATCAAGGATATATTCCACAATGAAGAGAGATTCAGTTTGGAAAGGAAAAGCAGTGCTAGGAACAACTCTTTAAAAAATATAGAATAAATTATACCTTCTAAAAAAATTCTCTTAACTCTAACAGATTTAGCATATGATAAAATACACATACACTCTCCATGCCAGGAGTGCAATACTGCTTCTTCCTTGTCATTTTCCTACCTGAAACTGAATTAATATACAGCCATAAAACATAAAGGTCTTCTATATTTAGGCTTGGTGTTGTGATACACCATGTCCTACTATAATCACCTGAGCAACCTTCCAAGGCATATTTCTTTTCTTCCTCATCAAAACTGCTGGAAAAAAAAAAAAAATCCCCATTTTCATTTTTTCCACTGCACAAATATTTTGCTTTATCATAATCTTTTAAACAGTTGTATGGTTTATCTGAGTGGAATATAGTAAGTATTTGCAATCTTTTTTACACTTAACTAGCTCTCACAGTAGATAAATTGAAACTTATTAGAAAAATATTGTTTTATAAAAAACATTTCTCTTGACAGCCTTCTAAGTTTATTTGGAGATATGACAAGAGTTTTGAAGATGGCAGAACAGCAGATGACTCAAGAGTCATACAAACATCAAGAGGAGTCTGTGTGATTCAGTGCTGTTTGCTAAGGAGAATAAGCCACCTGTCATTAAAGAGGAGCTAGATATTACAAGATTATACTGTATTAGAGAGGCAAAGATATGAGCTACAGAACATAGATGGGAAAGAATTCTGAAAAGTGAAAGTAAAAATTCATTAATAATTCCTCAAGCCACAACAAAAGACACTTGAACGTTCCCCAGTGCAGCAGATGAAGCACAAACGAACCTCTCAGCAAAATGGTGACTCAGATGGTTTTCAGTTGTACTCACTTGATTCTTCAGGGAAGAGAGCAAAGGGAACAAGACAATGAAGTCAACAGATGCATCCAAGACAGATGTTATTCAAATTTCTTTATCTATTGAGACAAAGAACTAATGGATGAACTTTCTGAGACAAGTTGGCATTGTATCTCTTTGAGAGTTGAGGCTGGTGCGGCTGAGAGGAGGAACTATAAGGCAAAAGAACCAAAGAAAAGACCGAGAAAGAGACAGAAATGATTCCTACACATTTTAGTATGTACAGGGAAATAAATAAAATTATAGCAACAGCCAACACCAGTAGACAAGAAAGATGGATACTATGAACAGAAATTGTACTCGTATTAATCTAAAAAGTAATCAGATGGTTCTGACTACACCTAATATTATTATAGCAGGTTTGGTGTGATCTAAAAGAAGCATCATAAATATTTGCATCCTGAAGCATCAAGAACTTGACCAATGTAGAATGTGAAACTGAATACTGCAAAGTGGCATTATGGGAATAAGAAAGATTGACAGCTATAAATGATTCACACTAGTAAAAGACATATGATGCTGGGGGGAAGAAAAAAGGTGTAATAGAGTGACGTTATTTTAACTATAGATCAAAGTAAGTAAATAAGATGCAACATGAGTAGAATATCTGATTAAAATTCTTTTTGAAGAGAGATAATATTACCATATTGAAATTGTATCTTATGAAAATAAAAACAAGTTATCAGGGAAACTTCACCTAACTCAAAAAGTAACAGTATCAAAAGTATGCTGGAAGGAAACCAAAGATATTGAAAAGGTGGACAAAGATAGATACATAAAATTAAATAATGCATACTGTATAGCATACATCTACAAAGCCTAATACAACTCAAGTCTGTAATTTTACAACACTGATTAAAATAAGGTATTTTCTAAACTGGATTTGCCCAAAAGATACAATTAAGAAAATAACCATATTCGTCTAAGACAACTGAAAACCTGAATATTTCTTTTGACATAACACAGCAAATTACAACGAAATAAAATTGTGGCATAGAATAATCTGGCAATCTAAAACTGTAGTGAAGGAGGTTGAATCAGATGGCAAGATACTTTGTATTGCTTAACTATTAAAATGTAGAATTTTATAAAAAGAGTCAAAAAGACAATAAAATTTGTATTTGAATGTCCTCAAGGAAGGTTAGTTACACAGGAATCCAGATTGCATAAGCACTGCCCCTGAAATACTGCATTTACTTAGACAACAAGTCAAAGATGATGATAATTGAGGACTAGTAGTTCAGTAAATTTGTCCTGACCATTCTGTGCCAAGGTACTGATTAGGCTTCAAGAAAGACTGTCACCCTTGAATCATTTTAACATAATTATGCTCCTTCAGCTACCATTTCCCTGTATTCGGCCCGGGCAAAGTCAATTTAAATGCATTTCCTATAAATGGGCAATTTTCATGGGTATTGGATGTGGTCTTGGACATTTTAAGCTCAAAATCTTTGTGATCAGATAATTTTTGCATGGATTTACAATTTTACCCTTGTTGGGGAGCTTTGCTGAATGTTTTAAAATCCAGGATCTTTTTCTCTGGTCTTTAGTATGCAGTCAGAGAGAAAAAAAGAAAGAAACTAAGGAACTGTGTCAGATAGGTTTCTTAATGTTACACTTATTTTATAGCTTTTGTTTCCTAAA
The DNA here is from genome assembly GCA_013396975.1 of Bucco capensis. Taxonomy (NCBI): domain Eukaryota; kingdom Metazoa; phylum Chordata; class Aves; order Piciformes; family Bucconidae; genus Bucco; species Bucco capensis. The sequence continues at coordinate 63,156 of VWZO01010124.1, forward strand.
ATATTTCTTTTAATTTTTTGTTGGGTTTTTTTTTCATTTTTCTGTTCAGTAAAGGGAGAGGTATATCTTTGCAGTTTTCTGCACATAAAACTCCAGACATCTCAGATTATGATTAAAATAAATTCAAAGCATTTTAAGTAGCAGAAACACTGAGCAATTACAAATAACTTTAAATAACTCTAAACTGCCCAAAGCAAATATTTGAGAAAAAAACAGTATGTATAACTTTGTTTGCTTTTGCACACTACCCACAGTTACCTTTCTCTTGGGACAAGAACATGAAAGAGAACAGGTCAAGACTTTCCCTGCAGTTCATTCTTTCTGTGCTTATGATCTAATAAGTGCTGTTTCTTATGACTGATGAAATAGCTGATCAGGCAGAGAATCAATTCTGTTCTTTCTTCATCAGAGTGATCAGACCCAATGCTTTGTGGAAGGAATGATCAAACAAAAGCCCTGATTCTCAAAAATCCTGGCCTATTTACATGAATAAGAGAAAAGGCAAGAATGAGGAATATCAGTATCCGTCCCAAACAGGACAGTTACGTGTGTGACTATCCCAAAATGAAAATAAAAAGCAGAAACAGACAGCAATGTTTCATTATTATGCAATATTATATAGCTAATACAGTTGGCTGAAGTACTATCTTCTTCTTTCAGCCACTCCTCGTAAGACAAATTCTCCAGACCCCTCACCAACCTTATTGGACTTCTCTGGACACACTCTAATCATAGAATCATAGAATGGTTAGGGT
>VWZO01010132.1:16689-33646 GCA_013396975.1 Bucco capensis
TATATGTATAAAAAACCATATATATATGTATAAAAAACCTTATATATATATATGTATAAAAACCATATATATGTATAAAAAACCTTATATATGTATAAAAAACCTTATATATGTATAAAAAACCATATATATATAAAAACTATATATAAATGAATATATATATAAATATAGATATATAAATATATACACAGAATTCATCCTGTGCTTCAGCAAGTCCATTTGAGCTCGGAGAGCCAGGCTGAGGGAGTAGCTGAGCTCCCACAGAGCTGACAGCTTGCAAAGCTCCTGATGGCTCCTAGAAGAGAAAGCAACAGCCAAGCAAGATGCCCAGAAGGAGAAGTGACATCTTGGCACTGTTTTGCAATCCCCTCCTCAAAAAAAGCTCAGGTGCCCTTCAGCCAATGCAATGTGGGATGCTCTGAATCCTGGGCAGGAAGCCATCAGTTCTGCCTCAAAGCCAAAAATGCTCCTTATCACCCAAGCCTGGAGATCTGAACAGGAGCCAAAGGCTGCAATGAAATGCAGGACTTCATGGCCAAACAAATCCATTCAAGGCTGCTTCACATCTGTGTCATTGGAGCAGAGCTTCTGCTTTAGCATTTCTGTTCTGTTCCCAGGCACAAACGGAATATTGATGGGCAGGAATGAGGTCAAAAGCCCCAGGAATGAATAAATGTTTGCTGCTTTATGCAGGAGAGAAGGGAAAATGTCAGATTGGCTAAAGAAGAAGCAAAACTCCCTGGAATTGTCCAGATGGTCAGATAAAGCTTTCACCTGAATGGGAGCCTGAGCTCTGGTGGGACACGAGCAGCCAGGCTCTTGGATCCAGAGAATCACTGCTCACCTCCAGCTATTTTATTTCTCTGACATCCATTAGATTTGCTTCTAACACTGATGGTAGAAATAGCCCTTTTAGGAAGAGCTCAGGTGCTCCACAGTTCACTGGTTTTTAAGTGCTCAGCTTCAGCCTCCTGAGCTGGGAGTGCTGCCTTGGGAAGGGATGCTCTCACTGCAAAGCTCTTTCCTGTGTGGTAGAGATTGGTGCAATCCAATCCTCTCATTGCCACTTTTCCATCCAGCCAACCTCCTCCTGAGACATTCTTCTTCCAATTCAGCATCTTGACCCCCAGCAGCCACTCAAAGGAGCAGGAAATGGCACAGTTGAGTAGCTAGTTTTTTCATAGGCAGGGCAATGTGCTCCAAAACAACCACACAAGGAGACTCCCCAAGCTCTCTGGGCAGCCTGGGCCAGGGCTCTGCACACTCACACCAAAGAAATTCTTCCTCCTATTCAGCTGCAAGCTGCTGGCTTCCAGTGTGTGCCCATTGACCCTTGGCCTGGTCCTGGGCACCACTGAGCAGAGTGTGGCCCCAGCCTCTTGCTCCCTGCATCCCTCAGCTCTTGCTCAGCATGGAGCAGCTCCCCTCTGGCTCTGCTCTGCTCCAGCCTCAGCAGCCCCAGGGCTCTTTCAGAGAAGATCGCAGAATCAATATCAATGGCGGAATCAATCGCAATCGCAGAAACAATCATGTCAGGGGTTGGAAGGGCCCTAGAAAGCTCATCTAGTGCAACCCCCCTGCCAGAGCAGGAGCACCTAGACCAGCTCACACAGCAATGTGTCCAGGCAGCTCTGCAATGGCTCCAGACAAGGAGACTCCACAGGCTCCTGGGCAGCCTGGGCCAGTGCTCTGGCACCTGAACTGCAAACAAGTTCCTCCTCAGCTTAATACTAAACCTCCTGTGCTCCAACTTGCTCCCATTGCCTCTTGTCCTACCATTGGATGCCATGGAGCAGAGCCTGGCTCTCTCCTCCTCACACTCACCCTTCCCATATTTCTAAGCATTGCTGAGGTCTCCTCTCAGTCTCCTCTTGTCCAGGCTGCAGAGACCCAGCTCTCTCAGCCTGTCCTCCTAGGGCACATGCTCCACTCCTTTCAGGATCTTGCTGGCCCTGTGCTGGACTCTCTCCAGCAGCTCCCTATCCTTGTGGAGCTGAGGGGCCCACAACTGGACCCAGGATTGCAGGGGAGGCCTCCCCAGGGCACAGGAGAGGGGAGAAGAACCTCTCTCAATCTTGATCTCGATCGATGTTGGCCTTTGGAAGCCATGACCTTGCTGAGGTTATTCTTCCCCATTATAACCTAAACACAAGTCAAACTATCCCTGCAGTTCATTTATAGATGAACCCCAGAAGAAATGAGCACTTGATCCTTTCTGGAGCCCTGAAGAGATGCAGAAGAAGAATCCATTCTTGGCATGGCTTTGATTCCAACTTCTCTGGAGCTGAGGGAACCCTTTATCCCTCAGAAACAGCACAAAGCTTTGTTGCCTGGCATTTCTTCTGCCTTCCTTTTCAAACAGCAAAGCCAAAGAGAAAGAGAAACCTTCCACCCCCTCCAGCAGTCACCATGTCCTGAGGACTTGGCCACTCTGCAGCCCCCCCAGAGGGCTCCATGCTCCAGCACTCCCATTTCCCACTGCCTGCTTTCCAGCACATCCATTCTCTTGTGGTTGTAAGCATCCCATTTCTTTCTTCTCTCAGGAAATAGCTCAGCTCACTATGGAAGAGAGCAAAGGAAGTGCTGGGGGTTAACTAGAAGTGTCCTTGTGTTGCTGCTGGGCTAGAGGCACTGGGGTCAACCAGAGCTGCTCCCCAGCTTGGTAGATGGTGAGTAACAGCTTAATGGCTGGATTTAACTTGTAATTTGTTATTATTGTTGTAAGACCTTTCCATTCCCACCCAGCTTTTCATTCCTGCTGCTTCTGGAAGAATAAATCCCTGTGGGATACATTGTCCTTGTGCTTCCCACCTCCCTTGAGGTCTCATTGACTCCAAGAGGAAGATGCTGGACTCCCACCAACAATTCCTGGGGATATCTTCTGCTTTAGGGGCTAGTAAGGCACAAAGCACAACTGGGCTATTCCTCCCAGCACAAAAGACCTGCATGGAGCCATTCTGCAATGTCCTCCTTTTTTTTTTTTCTTTCCATGGAAGAAAAAGTCCAGCAAAGCCTTTTGAGACCTGCAGCTTGAATGCTGGCACAGTCAGACTGGACCTGGCCCAAGGTTTTGTTCATATTCAAGGTAATTCAACAGCAAAACAAGTCAGAGAGGGAGAAAAATGGCATTTTCATGACCACTTGATCATTCCAAAAGCAGATTGAATGTCTTCCCAAACAAATGCCCTAATTCTACTCAAGTGAGGGAACTTCTCTGTTAGTGATGCACAAGCTACATCCACTCCCTTTCTCCACATGTCCCTCCAAGCCATAATCCAGGGTTTGGGAATGATCTCACCTGGAAATGAGGCAAGGCAAAGCTTCAGGATACCAAATGCTGCTTCAGCTCCTGCAGCATCCCAAGCCTGGGCAATCCTTTCTGCTGCAGCAAGTCCTCAGCTAGCTAGCTCTCTTTCCAGCTGGCCTTACATCCGAAGCTGTTGATGGGCCAAAAGCCATGGGAATCAATCAATTCCCCTTCTGCCAGCCAGCCTGGAATGCTGAACTCTTCCCTTGATGTTGTGAGGCTCATTAACCTGATGGACTCTCCATCATCTGCACACTCCTATCCCAGCTCCTCTCCCCAGGAGGAGCAATCTCAGAGAGAAGTGTCCATGCTGCTGGCATGATTAGAGCTGTGTTCAGCTCCTCAAGAGCCTGGCAATCCTTAAGCAAAAGCAACACAATGTGCCTGGGCACCCAAGTGCAACAGCCACAGTGAAGTGGTGAAGCTCAGCCCAGGGCTGGCAGCCTGGCTCCCTCTTCCACATCTGTTCCTCCTCTCTTCATTTCTTTTTCCCAGTGCCAAATAGAGCAGGGATTTTTATCTGCAAGCAGGAGAGCTTCTGACACCATGCCAGGCTGCAGCTGGGTAGGCCCAGAGATGTGAGCAAGCAATGGCTCTTTGCCACCTCATTGCTCCTGAGGACAGGGACAACTCCATGATCCTGCTGCCCCAGAGACTAAGGATGCTCCAGGATCTGGAAGACAGGAGCAGCTCCCTGATCTGAGACTCCTAAGATTGTTTTGGTTGGAATTGACCTTTAAGATGATTAAGTCCAATCATTAACCAGCAGTGCCAGGTCCCCACTGAGCCATGTCCCTCAGCACCACATCTCCAAGGCTTTCCAAGCCCTCCAGGGATGCTGACTTCAGCACTGCCCTGGGCACGTTCTTGTTCTACAGATGATGTTGCACATCCTCTCTCTGCTCTGCTGTCCCTTCACAGCCCCATTTTACACCCATTTTGCTCCTGCTTCAGGCTTCCTCCTAACTGAGTCACAGAGCATCCCAGCTGGGTTACAAATGAGCTCTGCCACCTTCTCCAGCCCCCCCAAAAAACAAAACCCTGGAGAGAAGCTGGCACAGCAACCCCAACTCCATGAGTTAAAGCCTGCAGGCAGCATGGCAGCAGATTGTTCTCTTCCTCTTGGCACTGGAGGTATTCCTTGATGTCTTTTCCTGCCCCAAACAACTCAGACTTGCTTCCTAACTGGTGATCTCCAGCAAGAGATGCTCCACAGCACAGAGGAAAAGCATGGGGTGAAGTGGATTAAAGGCATCTAGGAGGGAAAAAAACATAGCAAGGAGGACTCAGCTAAGCACTGGTAGCACAGTGCCTCTATTTTGGGCTCTTTCCTTCTCCCAAAACCATCAGATATCCCTCCTGAAGCCTGAAGCATGGCACCCAGAAGACTCTTAGCAACTCCCCTCCAGGAAAAGGCATTTCAGCTAATGAATCCCCTCCAGCATCTGAATTAGCATCTCTCACTAATAACAAATCACTCCTGATTTCTGATGCCTTATAAATAACCTCCCAACCACCAACCAGCTCAGGAGATTTGAGGCTGCAAAATTCCCTTGCATCCCATGGGATTCAGCAGTCCCTGCACACAACCTAAGCAGGCTGAGGGGAAAACCTGTTCATCCTTTTCTCTTCTTGCTGGTAAAAGAGAAAAAGAAGGCTTTTCTTCATCCCCAGGGGGCTAGCAGAAAGGTTGATGGCACTCCCCAAGAATCCCACTGCTTGTGATTTATTGCACCTTCCTCTTCCATATGGATGTGTGTAGTTTGAGGAGTTAGATGGATCCAGCACATCCCAGTACCACACAGAAGTCACCTTCAGCATTGCTTCCTCCTCCTGGTGTGCTAGCCATTCCTCCAGGCTTGGGATCATCCCCAAACTTGCTGAGGGAACACTCTCCCCCTTCATCCAGCTCATTGATGAATATATTGCACAGTCCTGGCCCCAGCACTGAGCCCTGGGGCACACCACTAGGCACAGGTCTCCAGTTAGATTCTGCTCCACTGACCACAATCTCAACACCTTTGAGGACTACAAGGCTTGTGTGCTGGAGGAGGAGAAGGTGTAGTTTCCTCCTCAGACCTCCTGGCAGCTGGAGGAGGAGAACAGAACCCCAAATGCCATGCTGAGAGCAGCAGCAGCTAGAGCCAAGGCCACAAGCCAGCCCTGGCTGCCCTTTGCCAAGTCATTGCTCCAGCACAAGGAGCTTCAAGCAACATCTTTCTTCTCTCTAAGCATCCTGCATAGCCCTACCTGGCCCATCCACCTCCTCCTCATCTCACTCCCTCCCATGGAATAGCAGGAGAGAGGCTTTCCCAAGCCTGTGGGAGGCAAGAAGGGTTATCCCAACTCCAAGCTGGTACCCATGCCCCATCCTTCCATCACCTCCTGCTCACAGCACATGCCCAGTGTGTCTCCTTCCCTCCTCCTGCAGCTCTCCCACCTGGGCTGTGTGTTTGCAGGCAGCTATTTTCTGCAGCCTGGCTGCCATCCTCCTCCTCTTCCTCCCACACTTTGGGCTGTCATTTTCCCTAATGATATATTTAAGGTAAATGATATCCCCCCCAACCCAGACAAAGCATTGCTCAGGGTTTACAACACATGGCAAAGCAGCAGTGGGGGCTGTGAGTCAGCCTGGAGGAGATGGGATGCTCCTCAACCCTTCCAGATGCTGCCTGCTCTTCCTACCAAGCATGGGAGATCATTGCTGGGCTGCTGCTCCTCCAGCTCCACATCCCTGCCATGATGGCTTCCTCACTCCCAGAAGGACATGGAGGTGCTGGAGTGTTTCCAGAGAAGGGCAAGGAAGCTGGGCAAGGGTCTAGAGCACAAGTGTGCTGAGGAGCAGCTGAGGGAGCTAGGCTTGGTTAGCATGGAGAAGAGGAAGCATCCTGGGCATCCAGCAGCATCACCTCTGATAGGGCACCAAAAAAAACAACTCCTAAAAACTTTCCTCAGGCTCCACAGCCACCAGCTGGCTTGGGGATTTGCTTTTCCTGCAGCTGCTGAGGCTTTCAGGGAGCAAAGGGCACAGTTGCCATGGGTTGGGGCAGAAGAGATCTCCCTCAAGAGCATCCCTGTATCAGTCACACAAAGGGGAAGGAGCACTGCCAAAGCTCTGCTTCCCTTCCTAGGTGTTCAAGCTGGCCCAAAGCAAGGCAAGACTTCCAAGAGCAGGCTGGGTTATCACTAAGCTTTCCTTCTCATGAGGAAAATGAGAGCTCCTTGGGCACATGGTAGAGCCATGAGCAAGGTTTTTGTTCTTCTCAGTGCCAGCCATTAGCAGGAGCAAGCTCCCTTTTTGCTGAACACAAAGGTGTTTTGGTCTAGACATTGCAGGCTCTTTGCTGGAGCCAGAGCTCAGCTGTTTTTGTGTTGTGTATGAAGTCAGGACAGCTTTGCCAGCACTGCCTGGATCTCCTCCAGCATCACTCACTGCTGCTGAGAGCAGCAGGGTTATCCCTGCCCACCAGAGCATCCATCCAGGACCACAGATGCTGCTTCTTAACCCCCCAAAAAAAACCCAACCAACTCATTTTGTGTAGTCTGGGATGGGGAATACCTCCCAACCCAAGCTAAGCACAGCACCATGACCCCAGCTCCATTCTCCTCGCCAGCAGCAACCACACTTGAGCTTAGAAGGAATTTCCAGCATCTCAATCAGATGTTGCTCAAAGCCACCCAAAACATCTCCAGCATGGCTAGAGGAGCTCCTCACACACAGACCACAGCCACATCCACTGATCTCCAGCAGCTTGACACTTCCAGCCCCTTCAGCATCCTCCTGAGCTGGCAGCAGCTGGAGGCTACACTGATGTCCTTGCACAAGGGACCACAAGTCACCTCCTGAGCTTGCCCAGCAGCACAAGCATGGGATGAGCATCACCTCCAAAGGGTAAAAATAACTTCCCTAAATGTTTTCTTCTTGTGGGAAGGATGACAGATAGAGCAAGGTTTTCTTAGCAAGGATGCTGATGTAAAGACTGCTTGGAACACTCCCTCCAACATCCTGGCAGGAGAATTGCTGTACCTCCTCTTCTTCAGGCTCCAGGGGGACATATTTCTGGCTGGGTTAATCCAGGCATTACCTTTTCCTAGCTGCCAGGAAAAGGGATAAAAGGCAGAGCTCTTTTTTATAGTGCAAGAGATCCTCTTCAGAGTTAATAACTCCCTTCCATCCTCAACCCCACTGGGACTATTTGACTGCCACTTCCATTCTTTCTTAGCCTTGATTTTGCTGCTGGCACAGGGGTTTAGGTTGCTTTGGATCATCACCTGGCTAGTAGCTTTCCTCTTTGTTTGTGAGGAGTCAAATCATGCCTCTGTCATGCCTAATGCAGGCAAGGTTCTGCCCAAAACCCTTCCCCAGCCCAAGCTGTGCCAGTGGAGCTCACTCCAATCCCTCCCAAGGAAGGATTTCAACCTTCAGACCTTCCCTGCTATGCCAGAATAAGGTGAAACAATCTCTTCTGGCTTTAAAGATGCTCATCACTGGAACCATCTGTCCCTGTGCAGATCTAACCACCTGGATCTCCCCTCTCCCAGCTGCCACTCGACCACCTTTCCACCCTAAATATGTTCTTGCAAGGGAAGAAAATCAGATGGCACCGAGGCAAAGAAAAAAAGAAGTTCTAGTTCAGGCTAGAGACATGGGCAGGGAGAAACTGAATGNATTAAGCTGAGGAGGAACTTGTTTGCAGTTCAGGTGCCAGAGCACTGGCCCAGGCTGCCCAGGAGCCTGTGGAGTCTCCTTGTCTGGAGCCATTGCAGAGCTGCCTGGACACATTGCTGTGTGAGCTGGTCTAGGTGCTCCTGCTCTGGCAGGGGGGTTGCACTAGATGATCTTTCTAGGGCCCTTCCAGCCCCTGTGATTCTGTGATTCAATTCCCTGGGCTATTTCATCTGAATTGAGGAGCTGGCTGGATAAAGGATAAAGCAGGCACCTACCCTTGTTGTGCCAGATGGCTTTGGATCCCTCTGAGCAGTGATGGCTCAGGGAAGGTCTGCACAAGGAAAGGGAAAGCAGGCCCAAAGCTGCTTGAGAGGCAGCCAAGAAATACTTCAATCAACCTGCATGAAAGAGAGCAGAAGAAAAGCTATTTACACCCTTTCAGGAGGTAAAGAAACCACTCCACAACAAAAAAAAACCCAGCACAATTTTAATGAGCCATGAAGGCTAATTAGGAGCTGGCACTTCACAAGGCAGTAAGAGCTGATGGAAAGTGCCTGTTGGAAAGCAACACTTGTGGGCAACTGCATTTTTTTTTCCACCCTAGAGCATCATCCTTAAAGGTTTTGCATCAGGAAAAGTGTCAGCTCTTGTCCTCATTTCAGAAAGCAGCATGGTGATAAGGAGGAAGGAGAAGGTTTTGGCTGCAGGCAGAGACATGAAGGGATGCTCCCCCAGCAAACTCATCCTTTCCACAGCAAAAAGAAACAAAGAGAAGTGTATATCTCTAAGCTAGAGACATATTTCTGTGGAGGACAACATGCTTTGGACAGCCTTCCCTGCCTTGGAAGCTCAGGGGAAGGATTGCCATGTGTCAGGGAGTGCTGGCAAAAGCCAAGTGGCTTTCCAGACTAATGAGTTCCTTGCTTTTCCACTTCATTTTTTCTCCATCCATCTGTTGCAAGAAGCAGTTGTGCTGTAATTCCTGGTTGAAACATCAGAATCCTGTCCTCCCTTCCTTGCTGAAGGGAAGCTGCTCATGGCACCAGGAGCCTGATGCTTATTTTCCTCTTCCTAGCTACAAAAAGCCCATCCAGGGAAAAACAACCCAGCAAGGCTCCCAAGCCACCAGCAGCTCCTGCTGAGAGATCTCCTCAAGCAAAACACTTCACAGAATCACAGAATGTCAGGGGTTGGAAGAGCCCTAGAAAGATCATCTAGTGCAACCCCCCTGCCAGAGCAGGAGCACCTAGACCAGCTCACACAGCAATGTGTCCAGGCAGCTCTGCAATGGCTCCAGACAAGGAGACTCCACAGGCTCCTGGGCAGCCTGGGCCAGTGCTCTGGCACCTGAACTGCAAACAAGTTCCTCCTCAGCTTAATACTAAACCTCCTGTGCTCCAACTTGCTCCCATTCCCTCTTGTCCTACCATTGGATGCCATGGAGCAGAGCCTGGCTCTCTCCTCCTCACACTCACCCTTCCCATATTTCTAAGCATTGCTGAGCTCTCCTCTCAGTCTCCTCTTGTCCAGGCTGCAGAGACCCAGCTCTCTCAGCCTGTCCTCCTAGGGCACATGCTCCACTCCTTTCAGGATCTTGCTGGCCCTGGGCTGGACTCTCTCCAGCANACATTCTCCCAATCCACACTTCTCAAGTTTGGCAATGAGGATACCATAGGATACAATATGGAAAGCTTTGCTAAAGTCAAGAAAAACCACATCCACTGCCTTCCCCTCCTCTATCCACCTAGTTATGCCACTTGGGCATCTTCTCTTTAGGAGCTCCTTGTCCTCCCCACATCAAACACCAGGAATAAGCTCAAGGCCTTAGTGGTACAGCTCCAGCCTCACTGGAGGAGAAGGTGGAAAAAACTCTGAGAGAGAGGCAGATTTCCACCCAAAAAACTTCTCTGGGATGTGGAAGATGCAGAAGTGCTTCCTAAACTCCTTGCTCAGGGTATTCCAATGTTGGCTTGCCCCAAAAGGCACCTTTGAGCCTCAAGTTGCCCTCACCAGGGCTAACAGCAGCCAGAGATCAGAGCATCTCCTGGATGAGCTACATTGGCTTCTCTTTTCCCCTCTTAGCAGCCAGAATTCATTGGCTCCATCCAGCAGCCTCCTTGAAGGATGTTCCCCATCTGATCCCTGGCTTTTAAGAGCAATGGGAGCTGCCATTTAGTCGATGGGAAACTAACTCCCTTTCCCTTCTCCTTCTCTCATTAGGGAGGATCACTCAGAGAGAGAGAGAGAAACACTTGTGCTAACCAAATTTGAACAGCTGACAGCTCAGTGCATCAAAGCCTCTTCGAGGCAGTGGCTAAGGAGAACTCAGCATCCTTCCTGGATGCTCCATTTCCTCACCATCCCAAGGCAGAATTGGCATGGAACCCAATGCTCTTCCCACCAGCCCTTGTGGCCATGCTCCTTCTCCAGAGCTCAGCACATCCTCCCCACCTGCTCCAGCTTCCCTCAGGCACTTTTCCAGGCAGCAAACATCACATTTTTGTGCCAAGCATACTCAGCTTTAAGAAAACAATTTGTCCTGTCAATCCTTTCCCTAGATTCCAGGTCACTTAGGGACAGGAGACTTGGCCAAGTTGAGCTCACTAATATCATTTCCTTTGTTTCCTTTCCCTGGGGGATTCTAGGACATTTAATCCATTAACCTGAGCCTTTCAGCAGCACAATTAATTCAGCAAGTCCTAGGGCCTTTGGTACTGAAAGAGATGCAATGGGAGCTAATAAAATCAACAACAGCATATGGGATTGCAGGATGGATTGGCAGAAAGGAATGAGGTGGAACTGGAAAGTGGCCAGGCTAGCAAAAGGAATTGTTGGATTTGGATGTGGGGGATTTTTTATGGATGGCTGGAATTGATTCTGGGCTCTGCAAACCTCCCCAGCCCCAGCTATAAGCTGAGCTGACTTAGTCTTTGTGTCTACTCCCACTGACCACAAGTTCTTCATGGTCAACTGTCCACATCAAAACTTCCCAGAGAAAGAATTCCATGGATTAGAAGCCCAAAAAAATCTCACCTGGCTTCCCATCTTGACCCTGGACATCCTCTCTGCCAGCCTCCAGCACAGGGCACAGCATCACCAGTGAAGTCTTTTCCCCCTTGGGTCATCACAGGCAGAGGATTCCAACTCTTTGTCCATCCAGTTGCCAACACAGGTGGATGCAGAGCTCAACTGGGATCTCTGGAAGAGCAGAGGATGGGATCTGGGAATGCTGAGGCTGGTTTTAGCACTCCCATTTTGATCAAGTCTTGCAGACTCAAGCTCCAAGGCCTGGAGAACATCAGCACATTGCCAAGCATCATTCTGCTCAGGAGCTCCTCCAGCATCTCCCTGGGCTCAGCACCACATTCCCTGAGCATCTCTCTGGTGATCAGAACTCCATTCCCTTCTTCACATCCCAAAGCATATCCCAGGCCAGAATCAAAACTACAACCTGCTCAGCCCAGGAGGTAAGAGCCAAACCAGCTCCTGGCTCCCATTTGGCTTTTATTAAGGGTCATTTGGTGCCTGATTGGGCTCCTCTGGCTCCACCTTCTCAGGCCTGGGTTTAAGCAGTCCTTAGAAGAGCTTTTGCTTGGAATATTCCCACCAGCAGCTCCAGAGACAATCCTTGTCTCACAGGGATGCTAGACCACATTGCAGCACATCTCCAGCAGCCTTTGCCCCTTCCTTCATCACCCAGCTCTGTCTCCTGAGCCCAGACCTCCATCCTGAGGCAAAATGCTCCCCATCCTGAGGCAGAATGCTCTCCATCCTGAGGCAAAACATTCCCCATCCTGAGGCAAAATGCTCTCCATCCTGAGGCAAAATGCTCCCCATCCTGAGGCAGAATACTCCCCATCCTGAGGCAGAATACTCCCCATCCTGAGGCAGAATACTCCCCATCCTGAGGCAGAATACTCCCCATCCTGAGGCAAAACATTCCCCATCCTGAGGCAAAACATTCCCCATCCTGAGGCAAAATGCTCCTCATCCCAAGCCTAAATATTCCCCCTCCTGAGCCCAAATGCTCCCATCCCTCCTCTGAGCATCTCAGTAGTGCTGTCAAGTTTTCCTGTGAGCAGAGAGGGGAAAGCCAAGCACCCAAACTACAACTCCAGAGGCTCCAAAGTGCCCCAAACTTGCTCTTTCTGTGGGCAAAGCAACAGCTGCAGAGAGCACTGAGGTGATGCTGAAAGGCAAGAGCTGGGCAAAGCAAAGCTCCTCTGGACTTCTTCTGCCTCTAGAGAGCATTGTTGCTTTTTCTTCCCAGCAAGAGAAAGGAACAAAAGGAACATCTCTCCCTGTGCTTGGAGCAGTGGCACCAAGCAAACTTCATCCTTCCAGCTCCCAAATTGCTCCCCTGCAAGCTCTGAGGGATAGCAAAGCCTTGCAGAGGAGGTCACTGCTGCTTTGGATCCAGCTTGCTTTCCAGCTGAGCTTCTCCACGGCCAAAACACTTCTGGGAAGGGCAAGTGTTTCTTCTGGAAGAGGGGAAAGTGCTTCCTAGCACTGCAGGGAAGGGGAGGAACATGCTGAGGTGGCTGGCAGGGGGAGAGGAGGAGGAGAAGGAGGAGAAACGAGGAAGAGAAGGAGAAGAAGGAGAAGGAGGAGGAGGAGGAAGAGGAGGAGGAGAAGGAGAAGGAGAAGGAGAAGGAGAAGGAGAAGGAGAAGGAGNGAGAAGGAGAAGGAGGAGGAGGAGGAGGAGGAAGAGGAGGAGAAGGAAGAGGAGGAGGAAGATGAGAAGGAGGAGGAGAAGGAGAAGGAGAAGGCATTTGGCCTTAGTGAACTTCATGGCATTGGCCTTGGCCCATGGATCCAGCCTGTCTTTCCACCCTGATCTGCAGGGGGAAGGATAACTGCAGCAGCTCTGCAGAACACCCCATGCCTGGGCTAAGCTTCAGAGCTGCTCCTCACCCTGGCCCCCACTGCATCTCCAGGGGTTCTCTTATGTGATCCTTCTCAGCCCCAGCAGCCTGGGAGCAAGGCCAGGCTGTCCCCAGGCTGTCCCCAGGTTGTCCCCAGGCTGTCCCCAGGCTGTCCCCAGGCTGGTAGCACTGCTGCTTCCTCAGTGCCAAGGAGCTGAGCAGAGGAGCCTGGCAGAAGGTAGCAGAAAGGCTGCTGCCACCTCCTTTACCCTGCAAGCTTGCCAAGGTAGAGCTGAGCAGCAAGGCTCTGAATCTCCAAGGAGGATAACATCAACCCTGGCTCTCAGGATGGATCAATAGAGTTGCATCCCATCCATCACCTGCCTGAAGAGCTCTGCATCTGGCACAGAGATGCAATCCAAAAGAGCAGCTCCAAAGCCAGGGAGCTGCTGTCAGGCAGCCAGCAAAGAGCCAGCTCCTCCTCTCTGAGCTCTGCTAACACTCTGCTCACCTTTCTGAGGCCTCAACCACCTCCCACCTCTCCTTTCCTGGGAAGCTTCCCAAGGCTTTGCTTTGCCTCTGAGGGAGGATGAAGCTTGGCTGAGTTCCTAAGCAGGAGCTCCAGGCACAGCAAAGCTCTTCTCCTCCTCCTCCTCCTCCAGATTTCCCTCCCTGTAGCTCCTTGGCAGTTTGGATGCTTTGATCATGAGCATGAGGACTCTTTCCTTCTGGCCTCCAATTCCTCTTGGAAGGTCTGGCAGATGGAGAGACAGGAGCACAAGAGCAAGGCTTGGCATCTGTTCTCCACTCCTTCCACTTTGGGAAGAGATTGGCTTGGCAAGACTTGGTCCCCATGAGCTCCATCAGGAAAGAGCAGCACCTAACATGCCTCCAGCATCCAAAAAAAGGCAGGAACAGCTCATCCTGCATCCCTCACCTTTGCCTCTGCTGCTCTAGATCCTCCATCCAACTGCAGCAGCAAGATTTCCTTCCCCCAAGGGTGAACTTGCACTAGTTTCATGGAGCAGATGTCACCAATATAGCAGAAGGAGCCTGCCAATGTTGGTCTGCAGGAAAAGTTTTCCTTGGACATCTCTACAAAGAATTCCCAGCCTCTGGAGCATCACATGTAGCAGGTGCTGGAGCATTTGCCTAACTCCAAACTGGATCCTTGCTCCACTCTCCCAGCTCACAGTTAGATGATGGCTGGATGGACCACATGCCATTATCCCTGACCACCTGGAGCTTCCAACCTTCTCCCACAATCCCAGTGCATCCCAGCACCACATGGAAAGCAAAGCACTTCATTGGCAGGTCAAAAGGAAGATTGTTCCAGCAGCAAGATGTTTGAAGACAGTCATCATTTCTTTAGAGAACATTTCCAGGAGTGCCTGGATAAATTATTCACAAGGAATAAGAGATGAACTCATCTGGAAAACAAGGAGAAGGAGACCACTGGGAACAGGCCAGCAGCTCTCTCCTCTGATGCTCTTAGCAGCCTGCAAGCTTTCTGTTTGCTCTCTGCAACCACAGGGCAATTACTCCTATTGGATTCATGGAAAAGGAGCTTGGGAACAGGGAATAAAACACCAGCAGATGATGGAGCAGAGAATCATATCCCATTCCTGGAGGAGGGAAGAGAGGAAAACCTCACCTCAACTTTGCAGTGATGGAGACAAATCATCTCAGAACCAACCTAGGGGATTTTTTTTTAACTCCTTTTCCATGTTAGCATTAAAATAGAAAGGAAAATCTCTTCCAGTGCTGTTTGTTGGCAAGAGCATCAGGAGAACAGTCAGCTCCTCCATGGTTTATTGCAGGCTGCATCCACTTCCAGCCATACCTCTCCCAGGGCTTACTCCCCAATTTACTCCCAAACAGCCAAACAGCTAAGGGAATAAGTTCATCTAGCTCTGGGATGGATTTTGGGGGGTTTCTCTTGCAGGAATAAATAGAATAGATCTCCTTCTTTCCCAGCAGAGAGGTTCTGGAGCACTTGGTAAGCAACTTGCTTCTCCAAGCCAGCAAAGACACAACTCCTCACCTCTGCAGTGAAGCCAAGGCAAGCAGAAGGACATCCCACTGCTCCCTTCTTTCCTCTGGCAGGAATGTGCTTGGAACAGAAGGAAAAATAACCCCTGAAATCTAACATTTGTCTCCTCACAGCAGGATGAGGTAAGAAAAAGTTGGGATTTCTGCTGCTTTTAATCAACATTTAGTGCTGGTTTAATACTTGAGGGCAGCCAGGCCCAAAGAGTTTGAGGAACACCAGGGAAATAAAGGAGATAAATAGACTAATTGCAGCTTCTCCAACAGCTTCACTGCAGCTCTAATAGCTCTGCATTAGGCTGCATTGATTCCCTGGGATGAAGGAAGGCTCTGCAGCTGATGGATGAGCATCCTGTCTCCCCAAGGCCTGGCAGAGGCTACCTCAGACTGAAGCAGAAAGCTTCTCAGTGCAGACCTCAGCTCTTTAAAGCAAGGAAAACTTGGGCTAGCTGATCCTACACCACTTTGGAGCAGAGTTTGAGCAGGAGACACCATCCCTGGAGAGGTTGAAGAAACATCTAGCTGCTCTCCTTAGATCCATGGCTTAGTGGCATGGGAGTGCTAGGGATGCTTGGACTTGAGGAGCTTAGAGGTTTTGTGCCATTGTTAATGTTCCAGGTTTTTCTTTCATGGATTTGAGTGTTGAGGAGAAGGGAGGTGGAATTCATCCTTCTGGGAAACTGCCACCCAAACAATCAGCATTGAAAGGAGAGCCCACACTGGAGATCTCCATGGAGATTGGATACTTCCAGGGATGGGGATGCCACCTCCTCCCTGAGCAGCCTGAACCAACTGGGGAATAATTCCTTCCTCCTAGCTAATGCTAATATATTCCTCCTAATATCTCATTCTTCCTAAGATCTCATCTTGATTCCTCTGCTGGAAGGCTTCAGAGATCATCTGTGCAGCTCACTTTCCTCAACAGCTCCATCATTTCAGACAGGAGAAGTCTGAGCACAGCCCAGCTCCCTACATTTAGGCAACCCAAGTGCATTTTGCCTTTCCTGCCCCATTCCACATCCAAAAGGGGCTTGCTAAAAAGCCATTGAGAGCTTCTGCAAAGCAACAGCCAAATTTGGGGTGGCTTTCAGCTGTTGCTTGTGCAACTTGAAGGGGAAGTGAAGCCTTGAGGGGAGAGGAGGGGGTCTGTGCTTTCTCCAAAGCAAATCCCAAGGAAATAGCATCATCCTGGAGCATTGACAGCTAGTCTATTGTCTATCTCTCTGTCAATCTTCTGCCTAGGGAATTAAACTGATTTAAGCTCTGAATCACCAATGATGATATGAGGATGATGAAAAACTTCCTGAGGTGCAGGTTGATATAAAACTTCTGTTTTCTTTCAACTAACCAGTGGGAGGATCAACCCCATCCACCCCATGAAGAGATAGCACCAAATCCCACAGTCCATCCTCCTGCTTGCCTTTCCCTTCACATCCCATCCCAACAGGACAGAGCTTCCCAGGGCTAATTTACTTCTGTGGAAGGTGTAAGGAATTTTTACAAGGCACAAGCTGCTCCCAGATCATTTCAGCATCTCTCTTGACCCAAAAGGATGGAAAGATCCTTGGCTATGGACACTCAGGGACATGCAAGCAACAGGTCAACAGTGCTCGTGGAGCTCAGCTTGTTCAGCATCTTCATGCCAGCTGCTCTCCCTCTCTCCCCTGAGGCAGGAGCCAGGTGTGAGTGCCTGGATGTGGGTTTGAAGCTCACAAAATCCTGCAGAGCTGCTCTCTTCTTCCTTCCCTTCCTCAGCAAGCAGACAGCAGTTGTTCCCTGTGCTGCCTCTTTGATCCAGTAAGGTCAAAGCAGAACCAGGCATGATTTGCAAGGGATGAAGGATGAACCTTCCAGAAGAGAGGCAGATGGACAAGAAGAGCTCCAAACAGCTTCCAAAGGGATAACCTCTGGAAGAAGAAGCACCAAGGATGCTGAATCAGCTCGTGGGGCTATCAGTAGCCACATAGAATCATAGAATGTCAGGGGCTGGAAGGGTCCTAGAAAGATCATCTAGTGCAACCCCCCTGCCAGAGCAGGAGCACCTAGACCAGCTCACACAGCAATGTG
>VWZO01010132.1:33707-46794 GCA_013396975.1 Bucco capensis
CCTCCCTCCATCCCTCCATCCCTCCCTCCATCCCTCCCTCCCTCCATCAAGATGCTTGAAGATCCCCAGCTAGCCAAGAAATCCTCATCCAAACTATCTTGGGCTTGTTGGACTTGGCCTGGCACTGATCAATCCACCTGGGGCTGGAGGGAAGTGACCTCAAGAAGTCCAGCAGTCCCTTCCCCAGCTGAGCCACAGCATCCCTCCATCTGGGAAGGCTGTAAGGAGTTGGGAATGTGTGAGGATTTCCCCCTCAGTGCCTGGTGAGGTGGCATCTGAGGGCCCCAAGCCAAGCTGGCTGGAGGGAGGATTGCATCAGCAACTGGTGTCTCCCAGCAACTGTGCTGCAAAGCAAACTACCCAGGCTCCTGCTGCTATTTTTAACCCCAGGCAAACCATGACCCTAGGATAAATAGCTAGGAAAAACCAACACCTGATGCTGCTTTTGCTGTGTCCTAGACCAAATCCACAGAAGAAGAGGAGAAATCCTAGCTGGGAGGATGTGAGGGATGAAGGAAGAGAACAGCTAGGCACTGCTGCTCTCTCCAGCCTTAAATCTCACAGAGATCTTCCTGAAGTGAACCTTTGCCAAGGAGAAAAGAGGTGTGGGCACATTCAAATCCTCCTCTTTGGGGCTTGCTGAGCTCTGGGAAGAGCTCCAGGGAAGGTTGGCACACAGGGATGCCCAGCAGCAGCAGCAGCAGCACAGGGAGAAGGCATGGGTGAGCTTGCTTTAGAGCTAAGCTCTTGACATCTCCCCATCAAATCCCTGCTCTGCTGCCAGAAGAGAAGCAGGAGCTGCTTTCCTGTCCCTGGGTGAGCAGAGAGGAGCCTAGAGCCCAGCATCAATCAACTGATGGGAAGAGAAGTGTCTTTGCACTGCAGATCTCAGCAGGTCCATCACAGCTTTCTGCTATTTCCTAAAGGAAGATTCAGCTGGCAATGGCAAGTCTTGCTCTGTTGCTTCCCAACACACTGAGCCCGAGGTGTCCCAAGGTGCTGCCCTGAGGGGTGAGGATGGTGGCAGGGAGCTGGGCAGCCAGGGCAGGAGCTGATGCCCAGAGAGGTGATTGTGCCACTGCACTCTGCTCTGAGGACAGGCTGAGGGAGCTGGGATTGTTCAGCCTGGAGAAGAGAAGGCTTCAGGGGACATACTAGTGACTTTCCAGGACCTAAAGGGAACTTCCAAGCAGGCTGCAGAGGGCCTGTTTGCAAAGGCCTGCAGGGAAAGGACAAGGGGCAATGGGTTTAAACTGGACATGAGTTGATTTAGACTTGATATTAGGAAAAAGTTGCTCCCCACGAGGGTGGTGGAACACTGGCCCAGGTTGCCCAGGGAGGTGGTTGAGTTGCCATCCCTGGAGGCATTGCAGGTGAGGCTTGCCAGGGCTCTGGGCAAGCTGCTCTACTTGGGGATGTCCCTGGCCACTGCAGGGGGGTTGGACTAGATGAGCTCCAGAGGTCCCTTCCAACCCAAACCATTCTAGGATTCTAGGATTCTATGAATGAAATGACCATTGGGATCATGGGGAGGAGGCAAAAGGAACAGAAACTCCTCATGGAACAGAGCTGATGAAGAGACTGAGACCTTTGGAGCTCCTCCAGCATATCCTGTCTCATCTCCAGGAGCTGGAAGAGCCAGCTCTTTTCTCTTTTCCCCTTGCAGCAAGGCAGATGGATGCACATGGTGCTTTGGGCATCCCAGGCAAGCATTCCTTCCCCCAGGCTTGATGCCCCAAGCTGTGCTTAGCCCAGGAGAGTCTTGGCCAGAAGATGGCAGACTCAACTCATCCATTGCCCATGGCTCTTGTGCAGGAGAGTCTGGCCTTGGGACAAGCTTGCTGGCAACACACTTCTAACCCATCACCTCCAAAGCAAACCACAACATGGAAGTGCTGGAAGAAGAGGAGGAAAAGAGATCATTTGAGCTTCTCTGAGAAGCAAACCATACTTGGCAGAGGTGTTTGTGTGTGCTGGGGACACAGTGATGATGCTCAGTGCTGGGACTGAGGTGTTGCTATGGGGCAAATGGGCCAAAGTGCTCTTGGAGGAGACTTTTCCCTTTCAACTAGCTAACATCAAGCAATGGAGAGGAGGAAGAGTGTATTCCCAGCTGTCCCTTCCCCAGCCCTGGCATCCTGCTCCCTGGGTAAGCATTGGAAGCATTGCAGTGCCTATAATTAGAAGTAACCCTCACTTTCCAAGAGGAAACTGGGCAAAAGGTTGACTTCCTCTCGAGTGCCATTTCAGCTACTTCCCAGCTCCATTGCAGCTGATTCCCAGCACCATTTCAGCTACTTCCCAGCTCCATTGCAGCTGATTCCCAGCTCCATTTCAGCTGCTTCCCAGCTCCATTGCAGCTGATTCCCAGCTCCATTTCAGCTACTTCCCAGCTCCATTTCAGCTGCTTCCCAGCTCCATTGCAGCTGCTTCCCAGCTCCATTGCAGCTGATTCCCAACATCTCCAGCTCTGCAGCTCCACTAGCCTGGGGATTTGCTAAGCAGCAGCCTGGAGCCCTCACAAGCAGTGAGTTGCCTTCCACTTCCATGAGGATTCCTCACTCCAGGCTCAAGAGAGCAGGGATGAAGATGCAGAGCAGGCTAGGATGCTCTGTCCCCTCTCTTTGCAAGGAGCCAGAGGCATTGGCAGTTCCTCAGCCTCCTGTCACCCTCAGGCATAGCTTTTCCAAGCCTAATTAATACTGCTGCATCCAGCACTGCCTTGGGAATGCCAAAGCCATCAGGAACTTCATTGCTGGAGCTTCCAGCAGAGCTCCAAGTCCCAAGCAAGCTCCTTGGGATGCCATACAAGGCAATATTCCCAACCTCCAGTAAAAATAGCCTCCATCCCTCCATGCTACAGTCACACCAGGGAGTTTCCAAGCTCTGTAGTGAGAAATGTTGCTCTCCCTCCTCACCAGAGCATCCACTATTAACCCTTCCCATGCCCAAGGAGCTGACTGTGGCCCAGAGTGGAGCTGCTAAAACAGCACAAGGAGCAGCTAAACAAAGCCTGGAGAGGAAAACCCATTTCCTTCTCCCTTTCCAACCTTTCTGAGACCTTAAGATCCCAAGAAACTGGATCATTTTCTTCCCTTTCAGCCTCACTCTCTGCTCCATGCTCAAGGGTGAGGGTGAGAGGATGGAGACAGTGTCTGCTCAGGGATGCTCAGGGAATCTTCAGCTCCCCAAGCCAGAGTAGCCCTGCCCTGACAGGATCCAAAGGATCCCAGGAACTTGGGATGGATTCAAGCACCTCCAGAAAGGCAATCAACCTTCACTGAGAATGATCAAGAGGTCAAGCAAATCCTCACTCCCCTTGGCAGTGGTTAAATCTCTTGCTAGTCCAAGAACTCATCTGCACTTTGCATCCAGGTGTTAGTCCTTGCTAAGCTTTTCCTCTGCCACATTCCCAAGCACCACAATCCAAGAGAAGCTAAAGGCAAAGGGCATTTTCATCTCTTCCTTGCAGAAAGACACCAGCTCAGCTCCTGGCAATGTTTCTCCAACCCCATGGCAGCTCAAGATGATGGAGCCTGGAGTGAATCTTCTCCTCAGCCCAAGCTGCTCATTCCTCCTCCCCAAAAAAAACATCTTGAGGGCAGCCAGGAGCTTTCTCTGGAAGCTGGGGCTCCCATAGCAGGCCAGCAAAAGAAAGCTGGAAAGGCTTGCCCAAGGAAGAGATTTGCTTGATTGAAGCATCACTTCATTCTTTCCAACACAGAGAGGGAAGGAAAACACAATTAGGTCACCTCAAAGAAGTGAGATCTCCTCCTGGGTGCCTTGTTTCCAAGAGGTTCTGCAAATGGTTTGCTTGTTCCCAGAGAAGCAGAGAGAGAAGAAACTCAATCTGCTGGTGAGGTAAATGTCTTCCTCTGCCACTCACTCCAGAGGGAAGAGTGACTTGGAGAAGTTCCAAGGGTGTTTGCCACACTCTTCTTGCACCAGCATCCATGCCTGGCTACCAGCATCCATCCCTGGCTACCAGCATCCATCCTTGGGTGCCAGCATCCATCCCTGGCTACCAGCATCCATCCTTGGCTACCAGCATCCATCCCTGGCTACCAGCATCCATCCTTGGGTGCCAGCATCCATCCCTGGCTACCAGCATCCATCCCTGGGTACCAGCATCCATCCTTGGGTGCCAGCATCCATCCTTGGGTGCCAGCATCCATCCCTGGCTACCAGCATCCATCCCTGGGTACCAGCATCCATCCCTGGGTACCAGCTGGGCTCTCCAGGACCCTGGGGAAGCTCAGCTCACTCCACACCTGTCTGTGCAGCCTTGCTCTCCTCATATTTGGCAAGAAAAAGGCAATTGGAAAAGGTGCTAGACAGACAGAGAGCCTTGGAAAAACCTTCCTGTTGTTCCCCATGCTGCCTGCCTGCAAGAGTTCAAGTGATGCTTCTGACTTACAGCTTGGTAAAGGATTTTTAAATGCTTAAATCCCTGTTAAACCCTCAACTAGCCAAAGCTTGGCTGGTTCCTGCATTCTTTAATCCACAAAGAAAGCAGTGTGCTGGATTTAAAGGGTTGCAAGAGCTCTGCTGGAATTACCCTGCCAACACTGAGCCGCTCCTAATGATCAAGCTGCTAGGAAAGGAGTTTGGTGCCAGCTTCAGATGCTGCTGTGGCACAGGGAGCTCACTGAAACTCCTCTCTCCTTCTGGGTGGGCAAGCAGAGGCTGGTTGGGCATTCTGTCCTCTTTGGAGACACTACACAAGCAGTAATTTTGATATAAAGGGCTCAGAAGGTGGAAGAGAGATGGGAGAAATCAGTTCACCATGAGCCAGGAGGTCAATGATCATAGAATCCTAGACTGGTTTGGGTTGGAAGGGACCTCTGGAGCTCATCTAGTCCAAAGTGGGCAGGGACATCCCCAACTAGAGCAGCTTGCCCAGAGCCCTGGCAAGCCTCACCTGCAATGCCTCCAGGGATGGCAACTCAACCACCTCCCTGGGCAACCTGGGCCAGTGTTCCACCACCCTCATAGTGAGGAACTTCTTCCTAATGTCCAGTTTAAATCTATTCTTCCCCTTGTCCTTTCCCTGCAGGCCTTTGCAAACAGGCCCTCTGCAGCCTGCTTGGAAGTTCCCTTTAGGTCCTGGAAGGTCACTAGTAGTTCCCCTGAAGCCTTCTCTTCTCCAGGCTGAACAATCCCAGCTCCCTCAGCCTGTCCTCAGAGCAGAGGTGTTGCAGCCCCTGAGCATTCTCGTGGCCTCCTCTGCACCTGCTCCAGCAGCTCCATGGCCTTTGTGTGTTGAGGGCTCCAGAGCTGGCCCCAGTATTGCAGAGGAGGTGTGAGCAGAGCAGAAGACAATCACTGCCTGTTCCCCATCCAGCCTGCAGCTGGATCTCATTGCTGGGGAAAAGCTTCAGACTTGGGACTCTTCTGTTTATTCTGCTCTGAACCATAATCATTGTGCTAATTGTTTGGGTTTCTTGGGGTTGGTTTTTTTTTTAGCAAGCTCCTATTTTTGGGAGGCCATGTGCTGCTCTGCCTCTGCTGGCAAGCTCCCTTGGGTTGGAAGAGAAGCTGCTGGAGAAGGGGGAAAACAAAGCCAACAGTCACATCACAAACCTTTCTAAGGCCTTGGCTTGGCTAAATGTCCCTGTGAAAAGCTGAGAGTGGCATTGTCCTGCCAGCTTTAATCCTCCCAGCATGGTTGTGCATGGGAGAGGATTCCTCCCACTCCTCTGCTCCATCCCACAGCACAAATGCTGCTTGCTGACTTCCAATCCAACATCCCAACTCCTATCCATCTCATCCCAGCGCTGCTGCCATGTGGGAAGTGTTAACAACCTTGCCACTTCTTTGGGGATGGAGGTCAAACTCTTCCTCATGGTTTACCCAGCAGGAAGCTCTCCTAAAAACAAACCTGTTTTCCCATGGAGTCCTGATTTTCCTCAATAAGTTGAGCAAGAAAAATCTCTTCTGCTTCAGAGAGCATTTCTCATCCATGGAAACACGACAGGGAGCATCCCAACTACCTCAGGCAGGGAATGAGCTGAAGCTCAAGGGGCTTGCAGCATTGCTAGTGCTGCTTTTCCCATCAGAGGAGCTGAGGAATGTCTTGATGGATATTGGAAGATGTCAGCAAGCAGGCAAGTCACGAACTGAGGAGTTTGTTGATCCACCCTATCCAGCAGGAAGGATCAGGCCAAGAAAAGGCCAGACATCCCCTCCATCCAGCTCTTTTCTTGCTCAAAACTATTAATAAGGCTTGCACACTGTGTCAAGCTCTGAAGGTCAAAGCAATCTTTTTCCCCTAGTGGAAGCTCTTTTTTTGGAGCTGCATTTTCTGCCTCCATGGGCTCCTTTAATGAGTGCAATTGTACAGCTGCTCAGGTAAAAAGGGGATGTTGTGCTTTTGTTTTCTTCCAGGGTTTTATTATCCTTCTTTGGCTAAGGATTTTGGGCAGCCAAAAAAAGAAATGAAGGGAGCTGAGCAAGAGAAAAAAAAAATAGGAGTTGCTGGAATGATTTGTCTTGGTAATAAGAAAAGAAGCAAAGCAAAACACAGCCCCAGAATCAATCATAGAAAGCAGCATGCTTCAGTGCCTGCTTCCTGAGATTTCACTGTACACCTTTTCCTGATCTAAAAAAACCCCAATTAACTAACCAAAATGACAGATCTTTTGCTAGACAAGCCATTTGCTTCCAGCTAGAAGATGCCAAGGGAAAACAAGGTGATTGTGAACAGCCCAAAGGGATCTAGAGGCTGTGGGACACAGGCACAGCCCAAACTCTTATTACAAGTAACCCCACAGCTAAAGCATGGAGTAGGGAGTCAAGAAGATTCAACCAAAGGGAATTTACTGCTGGAAAGCAGTAAATTAAATCATCCAAAGTGGATCTTCTCACTGCTGGCAAGGAGAGGGCAGAGAGGAGAAAAATTCCAATCAGTTCACTTGTGAAAATAATGCTAATTAGGAAAGAGTTGCTGCTAAGTGACAAGAGAAGCCCAAGAAGAGCTGGTCTGCTAGTGGTGAGGAGTGTAGAGCACAAGTGTGCTGAGGAGCAGCTGAGGGAGCTGGACTTGGGTAGACTGGAGAAGAGGAGGCTCAGGGGAGACCTTCTCCCTCTCTCCAGCTCCCTGCCAGGAGCTTGGAGCCAGCTGGGGGTTGATCTCTTCTCCCAAGCAACAAGTGATAGGACAAAAGGAAACAGTCTCAAGTTGTGCCAGGGTTGGCCATGAGCAACACTTTCTTGTCCAGGCATGGCCAGGGCAGTGCTGGAGTCTCCACCCCTGCAGGGGATGGAAAGCCCTGGAGATGTGATGCTGAAGGACATGGTTTAGTGGTGACTTGGCAGTGCTGGTTAAGGGTTGAATTCGATGATCTTAAAGCTCTCTTCCAATCCCAGCATTCTATGGGTCACCACCCTGGGGCCTGTACACCACTTGAGGACAACCCTGCCATGCCTGAGCCTTCAAATGATCATTATAACACCTCCAGGCACCAGCTCAAGGGGCTAGCCCAGGGCCAGCTGGCTGCCTAGAGCCCACAGAGAGCTGAGCCAGGTCGAGTTCAGTCAAGAATAAGCTATATCTTGTATTATTATCACAGAATATTAGGGGTTGGAAGGGCCCTAGAAAGATCATCTAGTGCAACCCCCCTGCCAGAGCAGGAGCACCTAGACCAGCTCACACAGCAATGTGTCCAGGCAGCTCTGCAATGGCTCCAGACAAGGAGACTCCACAGGCTCCTGGGCAGCCTGGGCCAGTGCTCTGGCACCTGAACTGCAAACAAGTTCCTCCTCAGCTTAATACTAAACCTCCTGTGCTCCAACTTGCTCCCATTCCCTCTTGTCCTACCATTGGATGCCATGGAGCAGAGCCTGGCTCTCTCCTCCTCACACTCACCCTTCCCATATTTCTAAGCATTGCTGAGGTCTCCTCTCAGTCTCCTCTTGTCCAGGCTGCAGAGACCCAGCTCTCTCAGCCTGTCCTCCTAGGGCACATGCTCCACTCCTTTCAGGATCTTGCTGGCCCTGGGCTGGACTCTCTCCAGCAGCTCCCTATCCTTGTGGAGCTGAGGGGCCCACAACTGGACACAGCATTCCAGGGGAGGCCTCCCCAGGGCACAGGAGAGGGGAGAAGAACCTCTCTGGCTCTGCTGGCCACGCTCCTCTTCATGCATCCTAGGATGCCATTGGCCTCTTGGCCACAAGGGCACATTGCTGCCTCATGGGCATCCTCCTAGCCACCAGCACTCCTAGAGCTTTTTCCCCAGGGCTCTTCTCCAGCAGCTACTCTTCCCTCAGCTCCTCGCCGCCATTTTCCCTCTGGCCCTTAGCAACCGCTCCCTTAGCAACGCTGAGACGCACGCGCTCGCACCTAGCCACGCCTCTTCTCCTGACCACGCCTCTCGCGCCTGATGCGGTCACGTGGCCGCGTTGCCTAGCAGCGCCGTCGCCACGGCAACGGCGGTACACAGGCGGCAGGAGCAGGCCGCGGCGGGATGGGCACAGGTAAGAGCGAGCCGTGTGGGGACATGGGAGGGGAACCGGACACCCCCAGCCAGCCTCGGGGGCACCGGCCGCAAGGATAGAGGCCACGCTGCTGGCCCTGAGGCACTGAGGCCTGAGTGAGGAGAGGATGGAAACCCTGAGAGAATAGAGCTCCTCTAGGGCTAAATCCCGCTCTGAGGGGAGCTGTGGCAGGCCGGACTGGAGGGTGTTAGTGCTAATACCCTGTCTAGACCTCAAAGGAAAGCCCAAGTGTGTGTGGGGTGAAGGCAGGACTTGGGGAGTCATGGCAGGCCTGCTGGCAGGACTCTAACCCAGAGCTGTGGGCAGGAGTGGGGAGGAGGGTTCATGGTGCTGCTGTGCCATGGTGCAGGGATGCTGCTAACAGGGCAACAGGCCCTACCCCGGAAAAGAGCTTCCTTTTTATCTCTTTGTGCATTAATGCATTGGCTGCATGATGGTGGGCAACAGCTTGTGGCCTCACACAGCATTTTCAGCCCCACACTGGCAGCAGGGAGAGATTCCTGGGATGCCATTGCCTAGAACTGTGGGTTATCAGGATTTAAAAGGTAATTCTCCAAGGATTTTGAACTCAGGCTGGGATTTCTACTAGGGGTAAAACAAAAAACCCCACAATTAAAAACTGCTATCTTTCAGGCCAATTCCATCAGTGTCCATGAGAAATTGAGCTCGTGGTTTTTGAGCCCAAATAACTGTTCTTGGGGTAGTTCTTGGGCAGAGTTAGCACTGTCTGAGTCAGCAGGTGGACCTGTGTGTGAGGTTGCCTGTGGGCAGCTTCAGCAATGTGTTAGTTACTGTGGTTTTCTAGAGAGCTTTGCTGGCTTTGAGGCTTTTTTTGACACTTGATCATGTTTTATTTAGGAGATGTACTGACTAGAAAGGATTCTTGAGCTAGAAGGGGCTTTTTGCTGTCAAGAGCAGCTTCAGAAGAGCTGGATTTCTGCAGCTCTCATCCCCTATTCCCTTTGTAGTAGTGCTAATGAGGTGATGGTAGAAGAACCTGAAGCAGAAGAGGTAGGAAGACACAATCTCTACTCCCCAAACCTATTGTTCTGACTAAACAGAAACAGCAGAGTTTCAGGTGGCAAATGACAAGCTGGGCAAGAGGCTAAAAGAGATCTCTAATTCTCTCCATTTAATGACTTCTTTCCTTATCAGCTCCAGATCTGCTAAGTGGCTTGTCTTAAGAGATCCAATGACTCTAAATGAGTGTGTGGCAGCTTCTTTTTGTTACACAACTGCCCAGATTTTCCACAGTTGAGTCTCTAAAGTGCTGAGCTACTTTCAAAGCCTTCTCACTACATACCCAGAGTGCAGATGGCAGATGTGAGACCCCTGGCTATGGCCTGGGGGGATTGGGGGGGTGGTGTGGAGGTCCCATGGCCTCCCAGGATGCCTCCAACAAGTTAGCACCCTGAGGGTGGAAAGGCAGATGTGGAAGGTGAGACAGCCATGATCTGGGAGCAAATTGGTGTAGCTCCATCTACACTGAAGCAGCAGCAATCCAGACTGTCTAAGGAGGGATTTGACACAGCCCTAGGTAATGGGATAGAGTGGTTTGGGGAAAATCCAACTTTCCTGCATGGGCAAAAGTCTTTTCCATCTGGAAGTGCAGGGCACTGAATCCTCTGCACTCTTCTGGCCAGGGGAATGGATCTAGCACAGGACAAAGCATCTGTGGGGATAACCTCAATCCCAGGTCTCCCTGCTCTAGGGCTCTTGGATAACTTCTAGAGTGATGGAGAACAAGCACCTCACTTGTCTCATTTTTACCACCAGGAAAACCAATGTTTTTTTTTTAACCTCAGACCACACAAATACCAGGGACTGACCTCTAGAGAAGCTAAACCTCAGTGTACAACCATTCCTGGAGCTGTAAGCCACTTCCATCAGCAAAGAGAAACCTTGAAAGCAAAAAGCCAAGCTGCAGGTAGACTTTGTTTATTAGATAAAGGTTTGGCTTTGCTGTAGATGGAAGGAAGTGAAGGAGCATCCTGGAAGCTCTTGAAGCACAGAGCTGAGTGTGGTTTGTCCTCTCTGAGGTATATATCCAAACCAGTAGCAAAGGACTAGCTGGAACTAAACCTCTCTTGAGGTCACACAGCCCCACAAGCAGCACAGATGCCTTAGAAAGCACCTCAGGCAACCTCTGCTGAGGCCAAGAGCTGATGGGCTGCTTGGTGCCTTGGAGCCTGTTCATCAAGCACATCGAGAAGGAAAGGAAGAGAACATGCCAAAGACCTCAATGAAACAGAGTTGGAAGGAACCCACAAGGATCATTGGGTCCAACTGCTGTCTGTGCACAGGACAAGCCCTAAAAAGTACACTCTGTGCCTGAGAGTGTTGCCCAAATGAAGTCTGGCAGGCTTGGTGCTGTGACTGCTTCCCTAGGGAGCATGTGCCAGTGTTCCACCAGGCTCTGGGTGAAGAGCCTTTGCCTAATATCCAACCTAACCCTCCCCTGGCATAGCTTCATGCCATTGCCTCAGCCTCAGCCCCTCTGCTTCCTCTCCTTAGCAAGCTGGAGACCTCAAAGAGATCTCTCCTCACTCTCCCCTTCCCCAGGCTGAACAAACAGCTTCTCCTCTAGACCCTTCCCCATCCTCGTGGCCTGCTTTGGATTCTCTCCAGGAGTTTCTGAGATGAATGCTCTTGTTTCCTGGAAGCCCAGAGGAGCCCAGAGGCAGCCTTGGCTTCTGCAGAAGTCAAGTCCTTTGCCCTCTTTCTAGAAGAAGACCTTCTGATGCCTTGCCTGCTTCCCACATGCTGTGTCCTGAGCCAAAGCAAAGCTTGCTTGCAGGAGAAGGAGAGCCTGCAGCAAGCAACTCAGGAAACCTTCAGAGCTTTCAGTTCCTGAGCAGGTTTTGTAACCCCAGCAGCCTGAAGCAAGAGATGAGGAGACAGTTGGGTTCTGTTGAGAGCCAGGAGAAGCTTCCAAGTGCTCTCTGAGCTCTTACTCCTGCTGTCACTGCTGCTCTGGCAGCAGAGGCAGAGAGAGCAGCAACAGCAGCTCAAGGGCTGGGAGCTGGCACAAAGACACAGGGTTAGGTGCATCCTGCTTGAAGGCTCCAAGGTCATCCTTCAAACCACTTCCTCCTGGCCTGCAGCAGCATCCTGGCTGATTTCCTGTCTGGTTTTGTAAGAGGATTCCTCATGTAGAGAAAGGCAGGAGCAGCTCTGCTGGGCAATGTCCTTCCCAACCCCCTCCTGAAAGCATTTCTCTGATGCTTTAGCTTTTTGCTTTAGAGTTTCTTTGGTTTTCCCTTTGTTTTGTTGGCTGTTTTTTTCCCCTGGAATTCAGAATCTTCCTCTCTTTCTCTCCAGTTCCAATCCTTCTCCTGCTTGCTTTTGTTGCCTCTTCTGTTTTCAATACACAGAACCTCCCCAAATTCACTACTCCTGTTAGAAGCTCTCTGTGCTGAGGTGCAGCACAGCACAAAGTTGGCATTGCCTACAAAACAAAAAAGCTCATTTTGGGGCTGAATTCATTCCCTGAGCCTGCTGCCTACTCCCAGCTGGGCCTTCACCTCAACAGGACATCCCTCATCTGGGATGAGGATGAGTGTGGTTTGTCCTCTCTGAGGTGTGGGATGAGGATGTCTCCGAGGCATTTGCATGCCCCATGTCCCCACTCCTGCTCTTGTCAAGTACTTTTATCCTATTACTCCTAAGCTACTAGCAGTAGGAATCTCTTGGGAGTAGCTTTACTCCCCCAGCTCTGTCAAGCTGAAGAGCAAACTGATGGCTCCTAACTTGGTATCTTCTGGCAATTCCTGAAACTGAGTTTGGGCACAAATTTCACCTCAAAGTAGATTCTTTTAGCCTGCCTTCCACCTTGAACTTTCTTCTTTAGGATGAATATGTAAATGAAATCCATCTCCCTTCCTGCTACTCATGTTCAGCAGGGTACAAATCAATCCAGCAGAAGCAGAGGGAGGCTGCTGCTATGACTCCAAGGAACCTACTTCAGTAGCAACAAGCTACACCTAACACTAGTTTCTCTTTGACACAGCAGTTGGGGATCCAGCCCTGCCTGTTTGGGCTTTTCTGGGATGATGACATCCTCAATAGGAGCCTCCTGTGGTTTTAGGGCAGTGGTTTCCCAGTGTTGGGATTCTGCTCAGTGTTCCTTCAGCAAGGGATGAGCCTCCTGGAGTCTCCCTTTGAATGTGGGTGCTGATGTTTGCAGTCCTGAGTCAGCTAATTACCCCTTTGTGGCCTCAGGAAAAGGAGAATTGTGCTACTTGGGAGCTTCCCAGACCTCTTGGGAGCTTCCCAGGCATCTTGGGAACTTCCCAGGCCTCTCAGAATGAGCAGTTGGTTAATGGATGGGGGAGGTTAGAACAGATGTGGTGCTGGATGAACAACAGCTGGCTTGGGACTCCTTGCTTGCCCAACTCTTGGCTAGCCAGTGGCTTGCAGCTTCTCCATCACCTCCAGCCACAAGTCACCAGCACACCCAAAGCAGCAGCTAGCAGCTTTTTAGGCTTGGCAAGGTCATCTTCATCCATGATTTGGCCCAGGGGATGCAGTGCAGCCTTAGCAAGTGTGCAGATGACACCAAGCTGGGTGCCAGTGTGGATCTGCTTGAGGG
>VWZO01010132.1:46822-75608 GCA_013396975.1 Bucco capensis
AGGGGAAATGGATGGAAATTGCCCCAGGGGAGGTTCAGGCTAGACATTAGGAGGAATTTCTTTGCTGCAAGGCTTGTCAGCCATTGGAACAGGCTGCCCAGGGAGGTGCTTGAGTCCCCATCCCTGGAGGGGTTTAGGAGCCAGGTGGATGTGGCATTGGGAGGCATCATTTAGCAGGTTGCTAGGGCTAGGACAAATGCTGCACTCATTATCTCCAAGGTCTCTTCCAGCTGCAACTGCTCTATGATTCTATGATACTATGGCAGCCCTTTTGGGGCTTTGGCTCATGCCCTCAGCTCACTTTCCAGCTGGGGTGGGAAATGATTCCCTGTTTCTGCTGCAGGTATTCTGCATCCATGCAGAGGACTGAAAACCATTGTTCTCTAATCAACTAGGATTGGACTTTGGCTCTGCTGAAGCAGCAGGGCCTGTGATGCCCCATCTGGCTTCTAAGTGAAGCTGTGCACAGCAGAGCCAGAGGAGCTTTGGGCTGATGGAAAAACCTGATTTACCCTTGAAGGAAACCTGAACTTCAACTAGTCATTCCTGGAAAACAAAAGGGAAGAAGCTGACCCCACTTTTGGCACCACAGCAGGGCTTGGGCACTTGAGGACATCTTCCAGAGATGCATGCACAGCTCTGGCAGATGGTTTCTCTTTGCAGGAATGACAGCTCCTTGGGCTTTCCAATGCCAATCCCAAATATTCTTTGGCATCTTGCAGCTCAACTAGCTGCAAAAGTTCTCAAGTGGCCTACACCTGACTCTTTTTCCCTGCCAGCAGGAGATGGAAGCTCTGAATCAACCTGTAGCTCATGGTAGGATGTTCCAGTGGAGATCAGGATCCTGGATTAGCAGGAAAAGAAGCAACAGGCACAAGGATGAGAAATGGTGAAGGTTTGAGTTTGCTAGTGTTAAGGGAGAGGTCAGCATCAAAGTCACAAGCAAGCTGCTGAAATAAATACTTTTTTTATTCCCTAGCCATGCTAAAGAAACTCTTGGTAGCATAAATTAGCAGCAATGTCAGTGAGATCTCTTCTGTATTTTTTTCATGGAGAAGTATGCCAGGTAACTAAGAAACTTCTATCCTCACACACAAATGTAATCCTTCTCTCCTCTTCTTCTTTTTTCCCCTTTTTAGGTTGCTTTGCAGTTCCCAGCTGACTGAAAGATGCCTTCAAGACCAAGAGATTCCCACCCATCCCAAGGACTATTCCCAAACCCAAAGCATCCTTGAGAGGGCTGAGGGAATGAAAGCCATGCTGGCCTCCCACATCCCCAAATCTAGCCCAGACAAAGAACAAAAGGAGGAGAAGAAAGAACATCTCCAGGCTGCTGAGAGCTGCTGAAGCCCTCAAGCACCTTGAAAGCAGAGCTTGTGCTCTCAGGAGCTGGAGTTAGAGATTCTCCCAGCAGGACTCAGGCTGGAGCAGGCCAGAAGATGGCTTAAGGAATGCAGTGCTGCAACCAGACTGCTTCAGCAATGTTCTCTGTGGGCTTAGAAGCAGGAATAAAAAGGACATTGGATTTCATCTCCCTGTCTTGTTTCTTCTGCTCTGGGCTGTGGCATTCAAAGTGAGGAGGGAATCCTTTCCAATCATCCCCAGAGATGCTTGCTGGTAGCCAAATTCTCTTGCTGTCTCACCTTAGAGGAGGCATGAGCCTTGCAATGGGAATTTGCACTCCAATGCTCTGCTCTTTTAGAGTAGATTTGAGCCCTGCTTGGATCATTTAGCAGGATAAATTCAAGCCAGATCATGCCTGGGCACACAATTAGCTTTCTGTTGAGTACATAGCACCCCCATTTCTGCTGGCTTGGTGCCTGCAGCAAGAGGAAAGGCAATATCTCATCTGGCAGCAAGCCTACCAATACAGGCTTCATTGGGAACAACTTGGAATGGGATCAGTGCCTTTGGCTTGGATGGTCTAGCCCCAGAGCCTTGTTTCAACCTGTGACCATTTGGACAGTGTTTCAAGTGTCTGTTTCTCCATCCTTTTTCTCTTCTTATGCCACCTAGGAGCTTCTGGTCTCCTTTTGAGCCTCTTCTTGTCATTTATTAAGATGCCACACTCCCATCTAACAGATATTGAGGCTCTCTCTCACACAACAGCCTTGCTCTGCTCTACACTTGGACCTACATGTCATTCCAGAGTCACAGGAGTTGGAAGGGACCTCTGGAGATCATCTAGTCCAACCCCCCTGCCAGAACAGGAGAACCTAGAGCAGCTTGCACAGGATGGAATATCTCCAGGGATGGAGACTCCAGCACCTCCTTGGGAAGCCTGGGCCACTGCTCCACCACCCTCAAAGGACAAAAGTTCCTCCTGATGTTCAGCTGGAACTTGCTGGCTGCTAGTTTGTGCCTGTTACCTCTAGTCCTGTCCCTGGGCACCCCAGAACAAAGCCTGGCCCCATCCTCCTGCTCCCCACCCTGTAAGGATTGCTAAGCATTGCTCAGCTCTCCCCTCAGGCTGCTCTGAGCCTCAGCTCTCTCAGCCTCTGTGCATCAGAGAGATGCTCAAGCCTCCGCAGCATTTCAGTAGCTCTTCTCTGTGCCTTTTCCAGAAGTTCCCTGTCCTCCTTAACCAGGAGAGAGCAGAGCTGAACACACCACTCCAGCTGTAATACAAACAGCAGAGTTGTTTGCCTGCCTGGCCCCATGGACACACACACACACACACACATTGCTTGTCCCTTGGCTGGCACAGTTAGGAGGATGTTGTCCTTGCAGCCATGGCAACTGTCAGCAGCCAGCTCTCCATCCATCTTCCTGATGCTCCTTAGTGGCATCTGATTGCTGGAGAGACCTCTGCACATGTCCAGGATGCAGAGCTCAGGTTGGAGATGATTCTAGGTGCTTGTCCTTCCTGGCAGGTGTTGTTTGCTGCTAAAAACACCAGAGAGCCAAGCTCTTATTCAACAAGCAACTAAGAGGAATCTCCTCTCTGAGCTTTGATCTCCTGACACTTGTACCAAAGGAATCCTCCTCATTCCCAACTACAGGCTGGAGTTTCCCTGGCTAGTCTTGGGGAGAAAGCCCACAAACTTCTTGTAGAAGCCACAATCTGAAGAAGGAAGATATTTTTTTCCCCCTAATCCTAAACTCAATGAGCTCATCCTTGGCTAGTGCTGTAACCATGGCACTGCAAGTTATTTATGCCTCTGAAATTCAGGCTATAGTTAGCAACACTGGAGCAGAGTTTCTTCTCTGCTCCTGTGTCCAAGTGCTTCCCTCCCTAGCCTGAGGCAAGACAAGACAAGAGTGTCTCCAGAGGGTCTTTTCCTTGGCAGGAAAGCATGCCAGCCCTTTGCTGATTGCCAAACAAACACACAAGTGGCTGTGCACAAAGATGCAGCTCCTGAGCATCCCCAAAAGCACTTGCCCGTGGCTTGATTGAGCTTTGTTTTCTTAGGAGATGCATCGGGCTTTGTTTGTTTTGTTCATTCTCAAAGTAAATGTGAATTGCTCTGCAAGGATGTGGCACTGCAGGAAGCAGAGCCAGGGCTGGCAGCAGCAGGAGGAGGAGGAGGGAGAGAGCTCAGCTCTACACAGCTCTAACATCAGGGAATCCCCATGAGGACAGAAAGGAGATGTCTGGGATACTCTCAGAGAAGTAGCTGGTCTCTGTGTACAAGGAATCTGAGGATCAACCCAACAGTATTCCAACCTGATCCCCTCTGCAAAGATCCCAGAAAGAATCCAGTCAAGGAAGAGAATAAAAACCCCAGCAAAAACACCCAAGGCTGAATGTCTCCTGGTCAAAGCTCAAGCAGCTCCCTGTTTGCCCAGCATGGATCATTGAGAGGATAAGCTCAGGGTTGTATCCTGAGGCTCAGCCAGCAGCCCAGTGAGCCTAGCACCTGTCTGCTCTTCCAGGGATCTCCTGCCAGCACCAGGAGCTTCTGCATCACTTACACAGCACATCACCTCTCAAAGCAGGGAAGGAAGAGAACTGGGAAAGCACCAAGACAGCAAGGAGAAAAAAGGCAAAAAGAAGAAAGCAGAAGGTAAAAAAAAAAAAGGAGAGATCAGACAGAGCCAAGAAGAGGTGGAATCTAAAGATCCAAGGGTAGCCCAGCTGCTGATCCACAAGCCAGAGCAATGTGAGGTGAGTTTAACCAGCTCTCAGCCCAAAGCAGGCAAGGCTCTCTCTCTCTCTCTCTCTCTCTCCATCCTGCAGGAGCAGAGCATTTTAGGTCAGTCCTGTCACTACCATGCTTCCTTTGGAGGGAACACTCTGACTTCATGGCAGTTCTCCTACCTGAATGAACCCTTTCATGCTGCTTGGGAACAGCAGTGTCATTCTGCTCACCTCAAGGAGAATGAAGAGCCAAATCATGAAGCCTTGCTTTAGGGCTCCTCAGATATTCTGGCCTTGGGCCCAATCTGATTTACAACTCCAATAGATGGAAGAAAGTCCCAAAGCTTTCACTGAGAGGTAGATAAGGCATCCTGGGGGATTTATTGGGGGAGAACTCAACATTTCTTTGTTTCAGCTTTAGTTTGGTTTGTAGTCTAAACTTCCACAGTTCTCCCATTGCCTTCTTGGGTTTTATCCTGGAGTCTCTTGGCCAGGTTTGTTGTTTTTTTTTTTTGCTATTTCTGACATTGATTGCCTCCTTTATTTTTAATTTTTTTTGCCTTTTTGGAGTGTTTTCTCCTTGTAACCACAAGCCAAAGGAAAGAAACCAACTGATCTCCTGACAGCAAAGTGCCACAGGCACTGGGAGACTGGAAGCATTTCTCCTGCCCTTAAAGAGCAGGGAAAAACCAACCAAACAACAAGGCCTAAAGAGGCTGATGATAACTTGGACAGGGTTCAGGTATGTTTGTGCACATAGCAGCAGTTCAGCTGATTTCTTCTACTATCTTATCTGTCCATTTCTGGTTGTCAAGGGGAGGAAGTTTGGCAGGCCAAGTTCCTCTTGGAATGTGCTCAGTAAACCATGGGCAAGAGGAGTGAAGAGCAGAAATAGCACTAAGTGTAGGTACAAGCAGCTGGGAGCCTGCCTGCTGCCTGCTATTCCTAGCCTTGCCCATGACTCACTGGGTGACCTTAGGAAGCCACTTCACCTCTCCACACTCCAGCTTTCTCACAGGCAAAAGCACACATTGCCCAGCTCTGGCCAAGCAGAAGGAATTCATGTCTCCCAGCTGGCTGGCTTTGGAGGAAAAGCCTCATCCCACCCCTTCTGCCAGCCCCAGATTTTCCCACCAGGTAGGATCTGTCCCACCAGGCTGGATCTGTCCCACCAGACTGGATCTGTTCCACCAGACAGGATCAGTCCTGAACTATCCCACCAGGCAGGATCTGTCCCACCAGACTGGATCTGTTACACCAGACAGGATCAACCCTGAACTGTTCCACCAGGCAGGATCTGTCCCACCAGACTGGATCTGTCCCATCAGCCAGGATCACCCCTGAACTGTTCCACCAGGCAGGATCAACCCTGCACTGTTGTTCCATCAGGCAGGATCAATCCCAGACTGTTCCACCAGGCAGGAGTAGCTCTGGACTGCTGTTCTGCCAGGCAGGATCAGCCCTGGACTGTTCCATCAGGCAGGATCTGTTCCATCAGGCAAGATCAACCCTGAACTGTTCCACCAGGCAAGATCAACCCTGGACTGTTCCACCAGGCAGGATCAACCCCAGACTGTCCCACCAGGCAGGATCTGTTCCATCTGGCAGGATCAGCCCCAGATTGTCCCACTAGGCAAGATCTGTCCCACCAAGCTGAATCTGTCCCACCAGGCAGGATCTGTTCCACCAGACAGGATCAGCCCTGAACTGTTCCACCAGGCAGGAACAGCCCCAGATTGTCCCACTAGGCAGGATCTGTCCCACCAGGGTGGATCTGTCCCACCAGGCAGGATCAGCCCTGAATTGTTGCACCAGGCAGGATCAACCCTGGACTGTTGTTCCCTCAGGCAGGATCAATCCCAGACTGTTCCACCAAGCAAGATCAGCCCCAGACTGTTCCACCAGGCAGGATCTGTTCCATCAGGCAGGATCAGCCTTGGACTGTTCCACCAGGGTGGATCTGTCCCACCAGGCAGGAGCAGCTCCAGACTGTTCCATCAGGCAGGATCAACCCTGGACTGTTCCATCAGGCAGGATCAGCCCCAGACTGTCCCACCAGGCTGGATCTGTCCCACCAGGCAGGATCTGTCCCACCAGGCTGGATCTGTCCCACCAGGCAGGATCTGTCCCACTAGGCTGGATCTGTCCCACCAGGCAGGATCTGTCCCACCAGGCAGGATCAGCCCCAGACTGTTCCACCAGGCTGGATCTGTCCCACCAGGCTGGATCTGTCCCACCAGGCAGGATCAGCCCTGGACTCTTGTCCCACCAGGCAGGAGCAGTATTGCAGATGTGGTCTCATTCTCTCTCTGTCTCTCTCTCTCCCTGAAAGGGACTTGGCAACTTAAGCAGAGTGCATTTTGGAAAGCTTTTTGGGCTCCTTCAAGGAAAGGAAAAGCACTACAAGAAAATGTTGCTAATTATAGCATGAGAGCACACAAGACATTCCTGCTCTGGATAGAACTCTGCTCTCAGCCAACTTAATTATCCCTTACCTTTGGCCAGTTCTCTCCTTATTCCTTGTGGCCAAAGCACTGAGTCACAAAGGCAGCTTGTTGCTTGCTCTCCAGTTCTCCTTAGTCAAGATCAAATCCTTGATAACAACAGCTAAACCATGGGATGCTCACACTGGCTTGTGTCTGCTTCCCTGCCTGGGCTCCAAGGCTTGGGCTGGGGAAGCAGGAAAAGCCAGATGCTCCTGAGCTCAAGAGCTTCCCAACCTGTGCAACAGCTTCAGCTACAGGAGATGAGCTTTGCAAGGGTGGAAGAGCTGGAGGAACAGGCAGGAGTTAGCCCAGGATCTTATGCATGGAAATGGAGATCCTGCAGCTTGATTGAGTTTGCTGTGGAATTGCACACAGACAAATCATAGACTCAAGCTTGGAAAAGACCTCCAAGATCCTCAAGTCCAACTGTTGGCCTTAATCTGAGCATTTTCAGTGTCACCTGATCCTTTAGAAACGTTGCTTGTCTGGTATGAAAGCCAAAACCACATCACCAACTGCTGCTCTCCATATCATTGTTCTTAGCTTATCACAGAAGCAAGAAACCTCAAAAGGATGAGAGCAGTTTTTCCTGACAGGGAATCCTGGCCCTTGCTGGGTGAAACCAGAACTAGCAGAATGCTGTTTGTTTACAGCCAGAAGCATCCTTTTCTTTGTCTGTCTGCTCTCTTGGGGAAGAACAGGTCCCAGGCATTTTGTGTGGGAAAGGTGTCCCCAGAGGAATCCAACCTGCAAAGAAAGAAGTGCACCAGAAGCTGTGCTTTGGGGATTCCTGCTCGAGGCTGAGATCTTTGGGGAGAAAAACAGCACTTTTCAGGAGGGAATGGAATGCATAAAGATTCCTTCTTTTGCTATTCAACACAGCACTTTTCTAATAAACTGTGGCTACCAAAGAAGTCAGAGAGGAGAGAGTGATGGAGAGAGATGCTTTTCATGCGAGGAGAATAATAAATAGCAGAGAATATCTTTACCTTCCCCTCTTCTGCAAAGGATTTTCCTTATAGACACTTGACCTTGGCTTCTCAAACCTTGCCCTCAAATAGACTCTTCTCATCTCTAATCATCTCCATCACCTTCCCCCTGCAGCCAAAACCTTCCCACTAGTTCTCCAACAGAGCTGCAGGAGCTCTTCCACCTGCCTGTGGGCTTTTCTACAGAGACCACACTAAACCATGCTCATTTTTCCAGGTGGAAAGTCTCCAAAGTGTCTTTCAAAAGCTTTTTGCACTATCCTAGCATAGACTGGAACAGAGGGAATTTGGTCCAGCTTTCTCCACTGCCCATCCTGTAATCAAGGACAGGACACAGCTTGATTTCAGCCAGAAGTAATCAGCAGAGCCCAGCCAGCTCAGGTTTGTCCTTGCTGTCACCACTTCCAGTTTCCTTCTGACATGCTTCAGAACTCTTCAGCCACCTCTCAGGCACTGAGGAGAGTCTGAGAGGAACTCTGTCAGTCACTGAGAGGCTCAGATGACAACTGTAGTAGCAATAGGCATCAGTGGCCCCAAGGGCCTTGGCAGCTTCTGCCTCTGCCAGCAGAGCTGATCGTTTGCAACAACTCCTTCCAGGAGGACATCTGGAGTGCTGGGTCCAGTTTGGGGCTCCCCAGGTCAAGGAAGACAAGGAACTGCTGCAGAGAGTCCAGCAGAGGCTCCCAAGATGCTGAGGGCACTGGAGCAGCTCTGGCAGGAGGAGGAAAGGCTGAGAGGCCTGGGGAGCAGAGCAGAGCCAGAGGGGAGCTGCTCCATGCTGAGCACAAAGGGTGCAGGGGGCAAGAGGCTGGGGCCACACTCTGCTCAGGGGTGCCCAGGGCCAGGCCAAGGGGCAATGGGCACACACTGGAAGCCAGCAGCTTCCAGCTGAGCAGGAGGAGAAATTTCTTTGCTGTGAAGATACAGAGCTCTGGCCCAGGCTGCTCAGAGAGCTTGGGGAGTCTCCTTGTGTGCAGAGATCCCAATCCCAGCTGGAGGTGATGCTGGGCAAGCTGCTGGGGATGAGCCTGCTGGAGCAGGGAGGTTGGACTAGATGATGCCCAGAGCTCCCTTCCAACCTTCCCCATGCTGGAATTCAACAAGAGCATTCCTACTCCCTAGCATCCTGCCCGGAGTCACTGGAAGGAGGAGGACAACAAGCTTTGCAGGTGCTCCGTGCTGCCCATGCTCTCGAGGCAGAGGTGACCTCCCCTCAGCCAGCACTGCCTGATGGCAACAGCAGCAGAACCGCAGAGGCAATGCCCAGCAAAGCTTCTCTGTGTGCAAACAGCTCCCAAAGGGACTCAGCACCGCGCAGGATGGTGCCCTGCTAGCAGCCCAAGTGCTCCAGGGCTGGAGCTGCTCTACAACCCCGCAGCGAGATCTCGGCTCTCTGCCCAAGCTCTTCTCCCTCTCACCGCATCCCGGGAGCTGCGGGACCGGGGGATCGCTCCCGGCGGAGTCGGGCGGCACCTGCCGCCACGAGCAGCTACTGCAGCGCCGGCACGGCGAGCCGGAAAGCGGCTGGAGACGGGAAAAGCGTGGGAGAGCCTGCGGCTGCGTTGGCAGCTCGCGGAGCAAAGCGAAGAGGCTGCGCTGGGGTTAGGATGGGGAGTGCCCGGGCAGCGCCTCAGCCACCAGCTGCAACCAGAGAAAGGGCTCAAGAGAAGCTTTGCCTTCCCTCCTTGGTGCCTCTGAGCGTGGGCAGGATGCTGCCAAGCCTTCCCGGAGCTCCTGCTGCACAGCCCAGGCTGGCACCGGGAGGGGATATCAGCCATACCTCGAATTCTGGGCTCAGGTTTGGGATCCTCACTCCCAGAAGGACACTGAGGTGCTGGAGTGTATCCAGAGAAGGGCAAGGAAGCTGGGGAAGGCTCTGGAGCACAAGTGTGCTGAGGAGCAGCTGAGGGAGCTGGGCTTGGTTAGGCTGGAGAAGAGGAGGCTCAGGGAAGACTTTCTCCCTCTCTCCAGCAACTTGAAAGGAGGTTGGAAACAGATAAAGTTTGATCTCTTCTCCCAAGGAACAAATGATAGGACAAGAAGAAGCAGCGTCAAGTTGTGCCAAGGAAGGTTTAGGTTGGATATTAGGAACAACTTCTTCCCTGAAAGAGTGGTAAAGCTTTGGAATAGGCTGCCCAGGGCAGTGCTGGAGTCAGCATCCCTGGAGGGATTGAAAAGCCCTGGAGATGTGGTGCTGAGGGATGTGGTTTAGTGGTGACCTGGCTATGCTGGTTAATGGTTTGATGATAATCTCAACTATCTCTTCTGACCAAAACAGTTCTATGGTTCTATGCTAGCTTTGCTTTCCAGACTCAAGCAGCACTGCTCCTGCCTGGTTATCAGAGCATTTAAAGTTCCTAGAAACCCTCCAGTGTCTATTTGAGGAGGAAATGTCCAGGCCAAGCTGTGGCACAAACTGCTGTGAGCTTAGCTGTTTTACTTTACAGGTGATTTATCAGCTCCAAACATTTGCTCCCAACCCACAAAGATGACTTCTTTTAAACCTCACACTCATGGTCCTTTCACCATCCAAAAGGACAAACTGGCTCCAGAATCACAAGGACTCACACAGCCCACAAGTGTTCATGGGGCTCCCTAAAAATCCCAAACACACAGCCCACAAAGCATCTCCTGAAGATGCAGGAGCATTTATGAGCATCTCTTTAACTGGGCTTCCCGTTAAATGGAGCAGGATGGGAGGAAGAGATGAAGAAGTTGGAGGAAGGACCTTGCTTTGTCCACAGAGGTGCTTGGGCAGATCTTTCTTGAGCAAACACTTTGTGTTTCCCACTAGAGTGGCTAAAAATAGAGGAAAATGGGGAGTGTTGGCCAGGTTGGCATGGAAGGAGGAGCAGTGGGTGCTGTGCTGATGAGGGGTGGGGGGCTCAGCTCAGGACAGGGGGGTCAGGATGGGTGTTTTCAGCTGAGCAGTCACATGGAGAAACCTATTTTCAATGTGTTCCCCACGTAGCTGAGTGCATGTCTCAAGGATTGAAACAGAGACAGTGGTTTGATCACTTTGTCTCTCCCAGGGAAATGGATTTTAATGAGCTTTTAAATAATAAAGTGGGATCATTTCCCTGACTGGCAAGACTGTGACATTTTTATGCCTCTTTTTCTCTCCCATTTATCCCCCTTAATTTTTTTTTTGAGTAATGCATAATTCTCTCCTCCTTCTCACGATGAAAAAGCAGAGAAACCACTGCTTTAGGGAAAGCCACTCCCAGGGGCAGCTCCAGAGCCCTCCCTGCCCCACTCTCTGGGGATGAGGGAGGACTTTGTGGGGGCAGAGGGAGCTCCAGTGCTGGAGCAGGGTGCAGGATGCTGGTACTGGATGCCAGGATTGGGTGCATGGTGCTGCTGCTAGATGCCCACAGCAGATGCTGATGCTAGGTGCCAGTGCAGGGTGCCTGGTGCTGAGTGCATGATACTGGTGCAGGATGCCAGTATTTGGGCTGCTGGGTGCATGGGGTAGGTGCTGGTGCAGGGTGATGATGCTGGGTGCTCCTGCTGGGTGCCAGTGCAGGGTGGCAGTGCTGGGTGCTTACACTGTGTGCCCTGCTAGGTGCTGGGTGCTGAGTGCTCCTACTGGATGCTCCTGCTAGATGCTGGGTGCTGAGTGCTCATACTGGGTGTCCCTGCTAGGTGCTGGTTGCCCTTTAGCAGGTGCTGGTGCTGGGTGCTGAGTGCTCCTACTGGATGCNGCTGGGTGCTCATCCTGGGTGCCCCTGCTAGGTGCTGGGTGCCGTTAGCGGCTGCCGGTGCTGGGTGCTCATCCTGGGTGCCCCTGCTAGGTGCTGGGTGCTGAGTGCTCATACTGGATGCTCCTGCTAGGTGCTAGGTGCTAAGTGCTTCTACTGGGTACTCCTGCTAGATGCTGGGTGCTGAGTGCTCATACTGGATGCTCCTGCTAGGTGCTAGGTGCTAAGTGCTTCTACTGGGTACTCCTGCTAGATGCTGGGTGCTGAGTGCTCATACTGGATGCTCCTGCTAGGTGCTAGGTGCTAAGTGCTTCTACTGGGTACTCCTGCTAGATGCTGGGTGCTGAGTGCTCATACTGGATGCTCCTGCTAGGTGCTAGGTGCTAAGTGCTTCTACTGGGTACTCCTGCTAGATGCTGGGTGCTGAGTGCTCATACTGGATGCTCCTGCTAGGTGCTAGGTGCTAAGTGCTTCTACTGGGTACTCCTGCTAGATGCTGGGTGCTGAGTGCTCATACTGGATGCTCCTGCTAGGTGCTAGGTGCTAAGTGCTTCTACTGGGTACTCCTGNC
Source organism: Bucco capensis (assembly GCA_013396975.1). Classification (NCBI taxonomy): domain Eukaryota; kingdom Metazoa; phylum Chordata; class Aves; order Piciformes; family Bucconidae; genus Bucco; species Bucco capensis. Next base: position 58,651 of record VWZO01010132.1, read on the forward strand.
GACGGCGGCTGCTGGGTATGTGTGTGTGTGTGTGTGTGTTTTGACGTGAGGAAGTGCCAAAGCTGCAATTGCTTTAGGAAGTCAATCGCAGGGGCCGGGGGACGCCTGCGCAGTTGCAGCCTCTCCTCTCGTCTGCTCTCCTCTCCGCTCCCGCTGCCTCTCCCTCTCTCTCCGGTACCGAGCCCGGAGGCAGCGCAGCGGCGGCAGCGCTCGGGGGGAGGCGGTGGCGGGGACCGGATGGATGCCTGGACCGTGAGTATCCCCCGGGATGTGTTGGGATGCGGGCAGAGGGAGGCACACAGCCGGGCCCATCGCCCCCTCCCTTCCTGCCTGCCGAGAGCTGCGGGCGGACCCCGTTTCCCCTGGGAGCTAACCTCGCTTCGCAAGGTCTTCCCCCACCCCGACCCCCGCGCATCCTTCTTTTCCCACGGTATGGCACCCCCCGGGCACGCACGGAGCACGGCGAAGCGCTGGGGGTTGATGGAGAGGTCGGGCTCTGTCTGTCTGTCTGTCTGTCTGTCTGTGCGTGTGTCCGGCTGCTGCCTGTCACCAGCTCCATGTGCGAGGGCTGGGGAAGGGGGAAAAGGGCAGAGAGGGATGCTCCGTAGGGACCCCCCCAGCAGCCAGCCCTCCCCTCCCCGCCGCATCACCCCGGGGGAGGGCAGGGCTCCTGCGAGGAGGAGGAGGAGGAGGATGGAGGGGGAAGGAGGGGGGCAGGCACCCTCCAGCCGCAGGGCTGGCTGCAAAGGGGCTTGCCCAGCCCAAGGTGGGGCTTGCAGGGAGAATCTACTCCCAGCACTCCCCCGGAGGACTGGCCGGCTCTCTCTGCACCCACAGGTGGGTGCCAGGCTGCTGCTGGAACATCCATGCCCTGGCTCGGCCAGGAAAGCTCCCTCCTGAGCAGCTCTCTGTGTACTCACTCAATGCAGGGGATGCCATGCTTTAGGGGTGTCATGCTTCAGGGGGATGCCATGCTTCAGGGGTGCCATGCTTCAGGGGTGTCGTGCTTTAGGGGTGTCATGCTTTAGGGGTGTCATGCTTCAGTGTGTGCCATGCTTTAGGGGTGTCATGCTTCAGGGGGATGCCATGCTTCAGGGATGTCATGCTTTAGGGGTGCCATGCTTTAGGGGTGTCATGCTTGAGGGGTGCCATGCTTCAGGGGGATGTCAAGCTTCAGAGATGACATACTTTAGGGGTGCCATGCTTTAGGGGTTCCATGCTTCAGGGGCATACCATGCTTCAGAGGGATGCCATGCTTCAGAGGGATGCCAGGCTTCAGGGGGATGCCAGGCTTCAGAGGGATGCCAGGCTTCAGGGGGATGCCAGGCTTCAGGGGGATGCCATGCTTCATGGGGATGTCATGCTTCAGAGGTGCCATGCTTGAGGGGGATGCCATGCTTCAGGGTGTGCCATGCCTCACTGCAGAGAGCAGCAGTGATGGGGAGGCCTGAGCTGGCTGGCCAGGGCTCGAGGAGGTTGTCTGAGGTCAGGCTGATGGTGAGCTCTGATCCCCAGCAGCTCCTCCTGCAGTGGCATGGCCAAATGATTGGATGGAGGGCCCTAGGTTGGTGATGTGTGGGATGTGGGTCTCCCTTTGTTGGACTCTGACATCCAACCACAGCTCAACACATCCCATGGGATGTCACGATGGAGATGGCTGTGGAGCTGCTCCTCATATGGATCACAGTGCTCAAAGAGCTTCCCTCAGGAAGCTCCCTTTCCCTGCTGCTTCCATGAGGCTGCTCTGGCACAGTTCCATGGCCTTATTTAAGAAACCAAACAAAAAGTGTGAAGTGAGTGGGAGGGATTCCCCCTGCTGCCAGGGGACTTCACTCCCCTCTGGATGCATCTCCACTCTCCCTGTCGATGGAGATGCTGCTCCCATGTCCTGCTGGATGAGCCTGCTTGGATACCATTTCCTTTGGGAAAATGGGTCACCCCAGTGGGCACATATTTCAGATGATCTCCCAAGGGAGGGAGCCACATCAGATTGCCCTACAAGGATTTCAGCTCCTCGGCCTCACTCCTTCCCCACCAGTGACTCAAGCTGCTGAGCAAAACACAGTTGTGTTCTTCAGCAATTAAACAAAACTCCACCTCATGAGCTTCGAGTGGAGAAGCAGCAGTTTAGTGACAGGGATATCCTTCCTATCAGGGTGTGGGTACTCTTTTTGATCTTGTTATTCCAAACCAAACTATAAGGAACTGAAGGGAACTAATCAGATCATGCAACTCAACCCCAGAGAGGAAAAAATTCCATGGCAGAGTTATTAATGCTGAGTCTGCCCCAAGGTGCAGGAGCAGCACATCTCTGCCACCTCCTGAAGCACATCCTCTCCTCAATTTGCTTCTCTTTTGCTTGTAAGCTCACTTTTAGGCTGGATTTGGGCATCTTGACTTTCTGCTGGCCTTGTGCAAAGGGAGCTCAGGAGCAACAGGTCTGCAATAGCAAAGCAGCCACTCTGTTGCTTCTTGACCTGTGCAGAGCATCAGCTCAAGCTGCTGTGGCTTTCCCTCTGTTCTTTTGAATCCATTTGGAGCCTCTGGATAAAGTGCTTTGGGAAAGCCAGCTCTAGAGGAGGGAAGAGCCATGCTCAGGGCTCCTGAGCTATCCTGCAGGATGTCTTGCCTTTCCCTTCCAGCTCCTCCTGCTCCTTGGGCTACTTTCTTGCCCTTGGCTGTGTCAGAGCACCCCAAAAGCAGCAGGAGAGTGTGTCCAGAGGGCATTGCCACCTCTGTGCCACCAATGCCATGCTCAGCATGTCAGGCTCTTGCCTGGAATGACAGCAAGCTTTCACATGAGCTGCTTTGCCCTGGCCTGCCCCAAGACTTCCCATTCCTCAGTTCCTTCTTCATCTCTGCACATCTCTGTGTGCATTTCCATTGCAGCAGCTCTCCAGAGGATCTAAAGGCAGCTCCTCAGAGCTCAGAGCTCCCTCTTCATTGAGGAGGGGAGAGAAGATGCTGGATCTCCCCACTGCTTCTTTTCATCCCCTGATGTGTGACAACATGGGCTTTTGCCCATGGATGGGGGAAGAGGGTGCAGTGTTTTCTGTGGTGTAAGAGGGGGAAAAGCTGAACTCACCAGCTCCCAGGGACTCCAGCAGCCCTGTCTGTCAGACTGGGAAGCTCTGTGGTAGCCATCAGTGTCCCTGCTCAGGGAACAGGCATCCAGTGCTGTGAGCATCTCCCTCCTCATACCAGCCTCCAGCCTTCTGCAGCTCCTTTCCATCACTCCAGGCCTCAGCCAGCCTTTTTCTTTCCCCTAGCTGCTTGGCCAAGGGTTATCCTATGCAGTACAAGGAGGGTGTCCCAAATCCTCCCTGTGATGGGAGCAAATAACTCCAGTAGGTCACTCTCCTCACTGCACCCAGGAATGTCAGGACACTGCTGACTCCTTGCAGGGATCTAGATGCCTGAAATCCAGTTATCCCTGTGCTGCAGGAGCCACCAGCTTGGTGGGGATGAGATGTAGTCCACAAGCTGTGGGCTGAGTCCTGTGACCTAGCTGGGGACAAGAGGACCTGGTGGCTGTGGGGTGAAAGCCTAGCAAAAGCAAAGCATCCCGAGCAAGGCAGCAGCCCTGCAGTTGTGCCTGACCCTTTGCCCTTCTCTGAAAGCACTGGGAGCACACAGAATTCTTCTATTCCTATTATTTTTGGCTACAAGTCCACTGCTTTGGGGTTGGGCAAGGGGAGTGGGGACTAGTGACAGAGACCTCCTGCCTGTGACTTCCACCTTTGCCTGGCTGCTGGGGTGGGCATGGAAGGTGATGCTCTAAATCCACCTCATCCTCTCCTCTAGTTCCATGGGGCTTTGTCCAGCCTGGATTAGTTTAGCAGGAGAGACAGGGAGCACTCTGCTCCTCAGCCAGCCTGCAGATTCTCCTCCTGCCTTTGGCCCTGTGCTGGAAGCAGAGCTTTGAGCAAGGGGAGGGTGGAGCAGCAAAAAAAAACCAACAACAAAGTCCTTTGGGCTTCAGCTTTACCATTCATCTTAGAGAGGGAAAAAAGGGGTTTTCCTGACAGCAGGAGAATGGGTGCTGGGCTTGGAGAAGAAGCCACCCTGCCAGTTCTCTAACCACATGGAAATAGCCTCAGCTGACTTTTTGAGGGCTCTGTGCTCAAGCTCTGAAGATTCACTGGGCTTAGGAGCCTAGCTTTGCCATGCTCCAGACTTGCTTGTCAGCACTTGCCTGCTCCAGAGGCTGAAATGCTGGGATGGCTCTGGGGCAGCAATGGGATGGGCATGGGGAGGGGAGCAGAGCCCCTGCCATCCCCACATCAAGCTGTGGATGCACTGGGAGCCTGCTCAGGGCTGGATGTGCTGTATAGAGAGGAGCAGAGCCCCTGGATCCCTATATCAGGCTATGGATGCACTAGGAGCCTGCTCAGGGCTGGATGTGCTGCTGGCTCAGTAGAGAAGGGAGCAGGGAGCCAGCAAAAGGATGAAGGGTTTGGGTTTTCCTCCTGCAGGCATGAGCCCAAGCAGGAGCTGAAGAGCTTTCCTCTGCCAGAAGGCAAATGCCCAAGCAGCTTTTCAGTGCAAAGGGCAGGAGAAGAGCAAACAGGTAACATATTGGCATTAGCAGGCAGCAACCACTGAGAAGGAAGGGAAAGCTTCAAGCTAGCCTTGGAAAACAAGAGGAAAACCCCAGGAAGGATGCTGCCTGGGAGGCTGGGGTGGGTTTGAGCAGGAGGAAAGAGCTGGGGCTAGGGGAATGGCAGAGATGGCAGGGATGCTCCTGATGGGACAGCCAAGCTCTGCAGCATCCTGAGGGCTCACTGGAGGTTCTCACCATGCTTTGTCACCTCAGGGATCTCCCTGAGATTCCCAATGAGGGCCCTGAGGGCAATCTGAGCCTGTGATGGGCATTGCCCCCATGGCGGGGGGGGGGATGCTGTGGCTGCCTGGCACTGCCCTGGGGCCAGAGGTCACCTCTGTGGCACAGAGGGTGGTGACAGTGCTTCCTTCCTCCCTCTGCTGCCAACTCCTCCCTGGGGAGGACTGAGCTGAACCCTGCTGCCTTTCTTCCCCTTTGGTCAGGGTTGAAGTGACTGCTGTGGCTGCTTTGGGAGGACATGAGTTGCTCTCAGAGCCAGGGCAGAGCATCCCTGGTGAAACTGCTGGGAGCACAGCACTGAGGTCACCTATGTCCCTTGGGATGCTCCAGGGTATCAAGTCACCAACTCCTCCTCATTTTCCTGCAGGACAGTCTCCTGGAGGACTCCTTCCTCACTCTTTTAACTGAAGTTGGATGTGAGAGGAGATTTTTTTTCCTCAGAAGGGGAATACCTCTTTTTCCCTATCCTTGATCCTCCTAGCATCCTTGCCCCCAAATTACCACTACTGCCAGGACAAAGCCAGAGGTCCACTCACCTCTTCCTAGCAGGTGCTGGAGAGCTTCCTGTGGTCCTTGTATGCTTGGATTGAGCTTAGAGGATGCTCAGTGCAGAAATGCATCCCAGTTCCAGGTGAGGAGAGGGAAAGGGAGAGCTTCCTGTGGTCCTTGCATGCTTGGCTTGAGCTCAGAGGATGCTCAGTGCAGAAATGCATCCCAGTTCCAGGTGAGGAGAGGGAAAGGGAGCAGAGGAGGTGGCTGGGATGGAGAAGGACCCTGGCATTGTCCTCATCCCAGCAGGATGCCATGGGGCAGGAGGCAAAGGATTGAGGAGTTGTTGAGCCATGGTTTAGTGGCCTGGTGCTGATAGGTAGATGTTTGGATTTGAGGAGCTTGGAGTTCTCTTCCAACCTTCCTGATTCTGTCACCTCCTGCTTCTCACCTTTCCAGTCTCAAAGGACACTGTTGGGCAGAGGAACTCCCCTAGAGGCACCCACACCTCCTTCATCCCTGGGGGACCTGGGCAGCCCAAGCTAAGCAGCAGCCAGCCCCACTGGCACTTCCATGCTGCTGGCAGCATCATCCCATCCCTATCCAGCCCCAGTGGCACTTCCATGCTGCTGGCAGCATCATCCCATCCCTATCCAGCCCCAGTGGCACTTCCATGCTGCTGGCAGCATCATCCCATCCCTATCCAGGCAGAGGCAGGACTCCTCCAGCATCACCTCTCTTCAGTCTTTGTTCTACTAGCTTGCTTGAAGAAGGTGGACAAGCTGAGCCTAAAAATAGCTCCTAAAACTTCCAGGTGGCTGGGCCAGGCTGGGGGGGTGGGGGGGGGTTGGCAGGCAGCTGTGGGGCTCAGCAGGAAAGAGAGCCTGCCCATGGGATAACCCCAGCAGATCCCAAGCCTCCTCCTCCTCCTCCATCCCCAGCACCCAGCCCAGGCTGGCTCAGGGCTGCTGGCTGCTTTCAGCCAAATTTGGCAGAGGTCAGAGGTGTTTGGAGCCTCCTGGGACAAAAGGAGAGAGGAGGAGGAGGAGGGGAAGCTGCAGGCTGGCTTGAAGCTTTATGAGACACAGCAGGAGTGTGGAGCTCTGCTTGTGCCTGATCCAGTGTGGCTGCTTCCACAGGGGATGGAGGTTTGGCAAGCTCCTCTCCAAGGCATGGAGAAGGAGCAAATGCAGTGGCTCAGCCATGCTGACAGGAATTGGGGTGAGTGATTCCTGGGGGGGGTTATGATGAACACCAAAGCTACCCTCCTGGTTTTGACCCAGAGGATACAAGGAGAAGATCTTGAGCTCTTGGAAGGCTCCAAGGAGAGCTTCTTGCAGCCTTTCAGTACTTGAAGGAGCCTGGAAGGAAGATGAGGAGAGACTTTCCAGCAGGAGCTGTTGAGCCAGGACAAGGGGTGATGGTTTAAAATGGAAAGAAGAGATTTAGATTAGAGAGAAGGAAGAAAGTGATGATGCTGAGGATGGGGAGAGCCTGGCCCAGGTTAGCCAGAGAGGTGGGAGATGTCCCATTCATCCCTGGAAGCATCCCAGGTGAGGGAGTTTGGAGCTCTGAGATGTCCCTGCTGAGTGCAGGAGGTTGGACTAGATGACTTTGGAAGATGTTTTCCCACCCCAACCCCTTCCCTGGTTCTCTGACTGGAGAAGCAGCCTGGTGCTGGGTGCTGGGTGGGCATTGGCAGCAAAAGGAGTGACTTTTGGGTGACAGGGAGGAATCCCATCCAGACAGAGTTGAGGACAACAGCAGGTTGACCACACTGAGTTTTGGGGACTGGGGGAGTGTGTGATGTTGGGAAGAGAGAAGATAAAGAGCTCAGTGTCCCCAGGGAAGCAATTGTGCCAAGCAGGATGCTGGGCTGGGCTGATAAGAGCCACGTGCCATGGCTTGGGAGCCTGGCTCAGCCCTGTGACACCCCAGGGGTGCTGGCATCCATCCCTCCCTCTTTCTTTCTCCCCTTTTCCACCTGCAGTGAGCCCACAGGAGCGAGGAGGCAGCCACCAGCAGAGCCCACAGAGGTTTCAATCTCTGCTGATGTGCTGGGGCCACAGCCCCTACACCCACAGCCAATTTCAGCAAGGAAACAGAGCTTGAGCTTCTGATTTCTCTCTTTGCTTCTTCGGGGGGGGGAAAAAACAACAAAACCAAATAACTTAGTTTGTGAGTCACCCTTGGCCAAGGGAGCCAGGCTGGGCTCAGTGTGGCTGGCAGGGAGGATGCTGCAGGGAGCCCCTGAGTCAGGCATCAGCCCAGCCTCAGGCATCAACCCAGCCTCAGGCATAGAATCCTAGACTCCTAGACTGGTTTGGGTTGGAAGGGACCTCTGGAGCTCATNAGCAGAGCAGAGTGCAGTGGCACAATCACCTCTCTGGGCATCAGCTCCTGCCCTGGCTGCCCAGCTCCCTGCCACCATCCTCACCTCTCAGGGCAGCACCTTGGGACACCTCGGGCACAGTGTGGTGGGAAGCACTGTCACTTCCAAGTGGCTTTGGAGAGCACTTTGGGGATGTATTCTGCCTGTCCCTGCTCAGGGAAGCAATGCTAGCTGCTGCCAGAGCCACAGGGCTCTGAGAGACCTTTCTGCTCTCTCCAGCTCCCTGACAGGAGGATGGAGTGAGCTGGGGGTAGGTCTCTTCTCCAGGGTTAACAGGGAGAGGACAAGAGCAAATGGCTTCAAGTTGCACCAGGGGAGGTTTAGATTAGATCTAAAGAGGAATTTCTTTAGTGAAAGGGTTGTTAAGTCTTGGCCCAGGCTGCCCAGGGAGGTGATGGAGTTGGAGGGGTTGAAGAAACATCTAGCTGCTCTCCTTAGGGCCATGGCTTAGTGGCCTGGTGGTGATAGGGATGCTTGGACTTGATGAGCTTAGAGGTCTCTTGCAACCTTTGTGATCCTGTGAGCTGTCAGAGCACAGGGTACCCATCCCAGCCCTGCTGCTCCCACACCTTCAGCAGCTGCTGGATGCAGCTGAAGGGTTGGGAAGCAGGAGGCTGATCCAGTTGAGCTGCCAGTGGGGCTCTCCCTGCCCCACTCCTGCCCTACAGCAGAGCTGTGAGGAGAGAGCAGCCAGGCCCTGACTGGGGCTTTCCCAAAAAAGGTCTGAACTCTTCAGTTGAGTTTGCCACTTCCCTTACCACTCCCTTTCCTGTCAGAGGATGTGTTGGGTTGCTTTGCTTTTCTCTTTCTCTCTTCTTTCCTCTCCCATCTCCCTGCCCTCGGAGCCCTCGGGTCCTGGCGATGCCAAGCACTCCCTGAGCCAGCCAGGCTCACCCTGGCACCACTGCCAGGCCATGGCCAGGCCACAGGTATGGACACACCACAGGCTGCCCCCTGCTCCTACCCCCTGCCACAGCACAGGCTCGGGTGGGCACATCAGGGCTGCTCCCAGATTGGGATGGATAGTGCTTCGTGCCCAGCTTTGGAGAGGAGAGGGTGGCTGGAAGGGGATGCCATGCTGCTCAGGGCATCCTCCCTAGCTGGGCTGCTTGGGGAAGGTGGGCTGCATGGAGAGCTGTCAGTCCTGTGGTCAGTGGTTGCCCATCACCTTAGTTTTGCACCCTGAGGCCACAGTTGCTAGTGCACTTGGCAGAGTTCTGGTGAGTGCTTGGCCCAAGGAGCAGTGTGGGACAAGGCTGCCCCAGCTCCCCAGCCCAGTGGAAGGGGAGATTTCCTTTCAAAACCCATTTGGAGGAGGACTTCTCTCCTCTAGTTGCCTGGGGAGGGTTCAAGGAGTAGACAGGGCAGTGCTAAGCCTTGCTGGGGACATCCCAGGCACATGAGCTGGCACAGCCTGGGGATAACCAGCAGATGGGGACTCCCAGGCTGCCACTGATGCCAAAGGCTCAGGGAGGAGAGACAGGGGCTTGAGGAGCACCCAGGCTTTGGGGGAGGGCAGCTTTTGGGGCTTCTCTTTTCTCTGCTGGGAGGGGGGGGGGAAATGTCCCCTCTTTGTCATCCTTCCTCTTTCCACAGCGTCACGCGTCTGCCTTTGCCTTCCCTGCAGCTCTCAGAGGCTCTGCTGCCTGCTAGCACTTCCTCAGCCTCCAGCAGCAGTGCCTGCCACTGGCACAGCACATGGGCCCTGGTGGGGTGGGTTTGGGGGGGGTTACAGGGCTAAGAAACCAGTCCTGCCAATCCAGAGGGTGATGGCATTGCCCTTCGGTGCCAATGCAGAGCATGCTGGCATTGCCCTTTGCTGCCAGTCTGGAGTGTGTTGGCATTGCCCTCCATTGCCATGGGGCCTTTTGCAGCCTCACACTTCCCTTCTCATCCTTGTCCCCACCCTGGCACATCCCATGCAGCCAAGATGGCTCTGGATGGATGGATGCCACAGCCCCCAGGATGAGATGCTCCATCTCCTGGGGATGAGCTGCTCCTTGCTGGTGGTTGCCACCCCATCTGAGGTGTTGCTGTGACCAAGGGTGAGCTCCAGCTGCAGAAGGAGTGCCCCTGGAGCAATGCCACATCCCTGTCCCTTGGCCACCCCTCATCCTGCTGCTCCACAGCTGCTTTTGCTTTGGGGAGGGAAAGCAGAGTTTTCTCAGCCTTCAGGTTTTCCTCCTCCTCATCCCTGTTTCTCCTGCAGGTTGCTGTAATTAGTGCCACAGCCCTGCTGGAAGCCAGGCTGTGGGCACAAACAGCTTGGCCATGGCACTGTGGGGATGGCAGAGTGGGAATGCAACGAGTGGGAGTGGAAGAGGAGTGGGCTGGGGGAAGAAAAGGGGAGGGGAAAAAGGTGTGGGGTTAAGTGGAGCTGAGGGAAGCATGGAGCAGGAGAGGGAGTGGAGGCTGCTGCTGAGGAGGGTGACAAGGTCACAGCCATCCTGCCAGCTCTCAGGGCTAAAAATAGGGACAATTGGGAGTGAAATGCAGCCTCTCTCCTTTTTGGTTCCTGCAGGAGGATGGGAGCCAGCAGGAGGCTTTGCAAGGGCCCAGGCAAGGAGCTCATGGGAAGAGCTACCAGGCCATGCTGGGGACAAGGGGAGACTGCAGGCTTGAGGAGGACACCCTGGGGACAGCTCTGTCCCCAACTGGGCCATGTAGGACTCAGAGCTGAGATGATGAGACCTGGGGCAGCCCAAGACAGGGATGCTGGGGCTGTCCCTGTCCCCTTCCCCCTACTCCTTTCCCTTCCTTCTGGCAGAGGAAGGGCAGTGATTGCTGCTCTGCTCAGCAGGGCACAACCACATCCCTACCACCACCCTGGCACTGCTCCTTGCCCAGGAGCATCCCTGCTCCAGTGGGGCAGGCAGGGGCAGGGTTCAGCCAAAGCTTGCCGTGGGGTGAGTTTTGTTTCAGTGCTAGGAGCTCTGGACACTCCCCCCCCCCACCCCAAACCTTCATCCTGTTTCCTTCCACCCACATGATGCTGTGGAGCAGCTCTGACTTCCCCATCGCAGGCCTGAAGGCAGCAGAGGAGTCCAGCCACACTTCCCCATGGCACAGGGCACAGCCAGGGCTGCACCCTGCCCAGCTCCAGAGCATGGCACTGGGGCATGGATCCCTTCTGAGGAGCAGCTGAGGGAGCTGGGCTTGGTTAGGCTGGAGAAGAGGAGGCTCAGGGGAGACCTTCTCCCTCTCTCCAGCATCCTGAGAGGAGCTTGGAGCCAGCTGGGGCTTGGTTTCTTCTCCCAAGGAACAGGAACAAGAGGAAACAGCCTCAGATTGCACCAGGGGAGGTTTAAGTTGGACATGAGGAACAATTTGTTCTCTGAAGTTGTTGTCTAGCCCTGGCCCAGGCTGCTCAGGGCAGTGCTGGAGTCTCCATCCCTGCAGGGGTTGGAAAGCCCTGGGGATGTGGAGCTGAGGGAGATGGCTCCGTGGGGACCTGGCAGTGCTGGTTAATAGTTGGACTTGATGATCTTAAAGCTCTCTTCCAACCCAAACAATTCAATGATTCTAAGCCTGAAGCTGGCACAGTATCTGCCCCTGGGCTTTCCCCTCCTCCTTTCCTTCTCACTTCCTTTTCTTGCACACTTTCTGCCTGCCATACTCGAGCTTGCTGCCTGCAGAGGACTTTCCTTGGCATGGAGCAGCATCCTCCAGAAACCAGGGGGTTCCTCTGTGAAGGTAACCATGTGCTGCTCCTTTTCCTCCTCACAGGCTCCATCCAGGAGGAGGCAGGGACCTTAGCCTGGAGGGTTTGGGCAGCACAGCTCACCCACAGGCTTGGAGGAGTGGCAAGCAGCAGAGCTCCTGAAGCACGAGCCAACCTCGTCCACCGTGGATGAGGCTGGGACGCAGGTGAGCTGTGACCATGTCAGGAAAGTAGAGTGACAGAATGAGAGAGAATGCTCAGGGGCTGCAACACCTCTGCTCTGAGGACAGGCTGAGGGAGCTGGNGGGAGGCTCTGGTGCTTGCCACAGGGTGAAGGGGATGATCCTTGGCATGTTGCTGACTCGTTCCTTGGCCTCTCAGCACGCAGGCCCCGTGTGCACAGAGCCACCCCTCCCGATGTCCCGCCATGAGACCTCTCCCAGCACGCTGCCAGCTGCCACCAACCAGCGTCCCAACGCCTGCTGCTTCTGCTGGTGCTGCTGCTGCAGTTGCTCATGGTATGGCTCCCAGGCACTGGGGACAGGATGGGATGGAGCTGGCCTTTGCTCACCAAGGTGAGCCTCTGGGCCACTTCACAGAATCCCAGCAGAGTCACCCCCAGCAGCTTGCCCAGCATCCCCTCCAGCTGGGATTGGGATCTCTGCACACAAGGAGACTCCCCAAGCTCTCTGGGCAGCCTGGGCCAGGGCTCTGCACCTCACACCAAACAAGTTTCTCCTCCTGCTCAGCTGGAAGCTGCTGGCTTCCAGTGTGTGCCCATTGTCCCTGGACACCCCTGAGCAGAGTGTGGCCCCAGCCTCTTGCCCCCTGCACCCTTCAGCTCTTGCTGAGCATGGAGCAGCTCCCCTCTGGCTCTGCTCTGCTCCAGGCTCGAGAGCCCCAGGGCTCTCAGCCTTTCTTCCTCTCAGAGATGCTCTTGGGAGCCTCTGCTGGACTCTCTCCATTAGTCTCTCTTGAACTTGGGAGCAACCTGCTCTGGGTGACTTTGCTTTAGCAGGGAGGTTGGACTAGATGATCCCCAGAGGTCCATTCCAACCCCTGCCATGCTGGGATTCAGGGATTCTCTGCTGACCATGGTGGGGCTCATGCATTCCAGGCAGCAAGCCCTGGGCTTGGTGTGGGCAGGGACATGCTCACAGCTTGGCTCAGCCCAGCCAGCCATGGTGCCAGGGCAGAAGTGTGCACATTTCATCTGGGCTGAGCAGCAGGGACAGTGTCACAAGCAGGAAGCTCTGCGGTTGCTGCCAGGCACCAAAGGCCTGAGGGAAGTTGGCTGGAGGCAGCTCTCCCCTTGCACCACTACCACCACCAACCCCCTGGGGACAAGTGATGAGAGGACAGGGGACACCAGCACCCTGCCAAGCCCCAGAACCTCAGTTTCTGAGCTGGGCTAGTGCAGATTCCAGACTAGGGGTGCAAATCCCAGCTTCTTCATCTATCTCAACCACCAGCTTCCAGGAGATGGTGATACCCAGGCATGGGGACTAAGTGCTCTATGGTGTTGAACCTTTCAGGCCACAACCCTGAGCCTTTCAGCTACCTCCATGTCATTATTTATTGATGTTTATTGATGGTGGTTCAGGATGGCTTTGCCATCAGTCACCACAGCACTGAGCTCCAGCTCGGTCCTAGCACACATCCTGGGCACTGGAGCAGGGATCATGGCAATGCCCAAGTGCAGGAAACACCCTTGCAGGATGGCAGCACAAGTGCACAAGCACAGGCTGGGGGTCTGGATGTGTTCCCAACACCCCTGACTACCTTTCCTTCTCCCTGTTAGGAACGAGGACCGGGAGCGAACGTGGAGAGCATCCCGGGAGACCAAACTGGAGACCATCCCAANCCATTAGTCTCTCTTGAACTTGGGAGCAACCTGCTCTGGGTGACTTTGCTTTAGCAGGGAGGTTGGACTAGATGATCCCCAGAGGTCCATTCCAACCCCTGCCATGCTGGGATTCAGGGATTCTCTCCTGACCATGGTGGGGCTCATGCATTCCAGGCAGCAAGCCCTGGGCTTGGTGTGGGCAGGGACATGCTCACAGCTTGGCTCAGCCCAGCCAGCCATGGTGCCAGGGCAGAAGTGTGCACATTTCATCTGGGCTGAGCAGCAGGGACAGTGTCACAAGCAGGAAGCTCTGTGGTTGCTGCCAGGCACCAAAGGCCTAAGGGAAGTTGGCTGGAGGCAGCTCTCCCCTTGCACCACTACCACCACCACCCCCCCTGGGGACAAGTGATGAGGGGACAGGGGACACCAGCACCCTGGCAAGCCCCAGAACCTCAGTTTCTGAGGTGGGCTAGTGCAGATTCCAGACTAGGGGTGCAAATCCCAGCTTCTCCATCTATCTCAACCACCAGCTTCCAGGAGATGGTGATACCCAGGCATGGGGACTAAGTGCTCTATGGTGTTGAACCTTTCAGGCCACAACCCTGAGCCTTTCAGCTACCTCCATGTCATTATTTATTGATGTTTATTGATGGTGGTTCAGGATGGCTTTGCCATCAGTCACCACAGCACTGAGCTCCAGCTCGGTCCTAGCACACATCCTGGGCACTGGAGCAGGGATCATGGCAATGCCCAAGTGCAGGAAACACCCTTGCAGGATGGCAGCACAAGTGCACAAGCACAGGCTGCTGCTGGGGAGGATGTGGGGGTCTGGATGTGTGTGTCCTGAGCTCAACTACCTTTCCTTCTCCCTGTTAGGAACGAGGACCGGGAGCGAACGTGGAGAGCATCCCGGGAGACCAAACTGGAGACCATCCCAAACTGTGAAGCTTGGTGAGTGCCAGGGCAGTGGCATGGCTGAGGGGACCAGCATGGCACCCACTGCCACCCAGCCCTCATCCTGCCTGCTGCTGCAGGGAGCAGGATCAGGGTGGCAGGATTTGGGGCTTGCTGCTGTTGATTCCAGCAGTTCCCACCAAGAAATGGGGAGCTCATGGCTTGCAGACCTCTGGGATTCTGGCTCTTGGGAACCCTTGCAAAGGGAAACTGAGGCATGTAAGGACCTCAGCAGCTTTCAGGCACCATCCTCATCCTGCAGGCACCCTGCTCTGAGGGTGCCCCACAAAGAGCACCCACTCCTTGGAGGACAAGTAGGACCCACAGCCCAGCCATGGGCACAGCAGGGGCAGGGGACAGGTGTGCTAATTAGCCACTGCTAATGATTGCACCTGCTAATGAATATTTACCCTAGAGCAGCCTCCCTCCCACAGCTGAGAGGGATGATGGACCCATCCATGTTAACCTCTTGCTGGCTGCCTCAGAGCTGCTGCTCTATCAGGAAAGAGCTTTTGCTCCCTTTTGGGCTTTGTACAAAGCCAAAACACATCTCAGCTTGGCAAACCTAGCTGAAACCAAGCCCATACTCCAGTGTGGCCATGCAGAGGTGGGACAGACCCCATAAGTGACTTCCCAAAGCCTCCCTGCTAACCAGGAATGAGCTTGGTGTGAGCACAAAGGATGCGCTCAGGCTTGGTCTCTCCAGGATGAGAGGATCCCTACAAGAAAGGACACAGCAAGGACCTCCCAGCCCTTCTAGGCTGGGCAATAACAGTGTCCTTTTGCTTTTCCCCCCCTTCCTGGGACCTGGCAGCACCAAACCCACAGCAGAGGAGGTCCGGGGGTGGGCACAATCCTTTGAGAAGCTGATGAAGAGCCCGGCAGGTCGCAATGTCTTCCGAGAGTTCTTGAGGACTGAGTACAGTGAGGAGAACATGCTCTTCTGGCTGGCCTGTGAGGAGCTCAAGAATGAGTGCAACAAGCACACCATCGATGAGAAGGCCAGGATGATCTACGAGGACTACATCTCCATCCTCTCACCCAAAGAGGTAAGGAGCAGAGCCCTTCCTGTAGCTCCTGGAAATGGAGCTGGGTGGGTAGTTTGTAGGGAGAGGGCTAAGTGCAAGGTCCTGCAGCTGGGTTAGGGTAACTCCAGGTATACCAAGCTTGGAGGAGTGGCTGGAACCCCAGGAGGCTGTGCTGCCATCCAGTGTGACCTGGACAGGCTAGAGACATGGGCAGGGAGAAACTTAATGACATTTAACAAGGGTAAATGTAAAGTACTGCATCTGGAAAAGAACAAGCCCATGGATCAGTACAGGCTAGGAACTGATGTGTTGGAGAAGAGCCTTGGGGAAAAAGCTCTAGGAGTGCTGGTGGCTAGGAGGATGCCCATGAGGCAGCAATGTGCCCTTGTGGCCAAGAGGCCAATGGCATCCTAGGATGCATGAAGAGGAGCGTGGCCAGNTTTGGGGGAAAAGCTGAGTCTGAGGTGGTAATCATAGAATCATAGAATGGTAATGTGTGCTCCCAGCCCAGAAGCTAACTGTGTGTCCTGAGCTCATCCCCAGCAGGGCAGGGAGGGAATTGAGCTCCTCTGCCCTGCTCTGGGGAGACTTTACCTGCTGTGCTGGAGCTAGCTCTGGAGTGCTCAGCACAGCAGAGACATGGAGCTGGGGCTGTGGGTGCAGAGTTGGCCACAGAAATGATCTGAGGGCTGGAAGCTGTGAGGCCAGGCTGAGAGAGTTGGAGTTGTTGAGCCTGGAGAAGAGAAGGCTCCAGGGAGACCTCAGTGCAGCCTTTCAGTGCTTCAAGGTGTCTAGGAGAAAGATGGGGAGAGACTTTTTAGCAGGAGCTGTTGGGACAGGACAAGGAGGGATGCTTTGAAACTAAAAGAGGAGATTCAAACCAGATAGAAGGAAGAGATTGTGATTCTATGGTTGTATGTGGAAGGAGGTGGGGAAGCCATCCCCAAAAGCCCTGTGATGGAACCAGCAGCAGGACCACAGGCTGAGTTGTGCTGCAAGGCTGAAACCTCACGAGGGCACCAGTGGGCCAAGGATATGCTGCATCCCAGCTCCAGCATCCCCAGAGCTGGGATACCCAGGGGGGAAGCATCCCAGCTCTCCTCTCTGGCACCAGCAAGGGTACACAGGGAGGACTCAGTAACAAGTTGTGTTCCCCAGGGACTCAATGTTGGGGCTAGTTCTCTTTAATACCTTTGTCAGTGTTCTGCTGCAGTGTCAGAAGCTCTAGAGAAGGATATGGCCAGGCTGAGGTTCAACAAGGCCAAGTGCCAAGTCCTACACTTGGGTCACAACAACCCCATCACCAATCCAGTTATGGGGCAGAGTGGCTGGAAACTGCCCAGGGGAAAAAGGAGAGCAAACAGCCTCAGATTATGCCAGAGCAGGTTTAGGTTGGCCATGAGGAAAAATATCTTCCCCAAAAAAGCTTGTCAAGGCCTGGCCCAGGCTTGCCCAGGGAAGTGGTGGAGTCACCATCCTGGGAGGGGTTGGAAAGATGTGTGATGTGGTGCTGAGGGACATGGTTTAGTAGTGACCTGGCAGTGCTGTTTAACAGCTAGAGTTGACCTAAAGGTCTCTTGCAACTACACCACTTCTCTAACCTAGGGAGAAAGCTCCTTCCTCCTCTCCACCCTAGCTCTGGTGCAGAGATGCTCTGGAGTGGAGCATGCTGGGATCTGCTCACAGTTCCATGTTGATCCTTAAGAACTTTGCATGGAGATGCTGGGGTGGGTGCTGGGGCTTCT
>VWZO01010132.1:75634-99862 GCA_013396975.1 Bucco capensis
CCTGATTTTGAGGAGGGATCCCTCAGCCTCTCTCCCTTTCTCTCAGGTGAGCCTGGACTCGCGGGTGCGGGAGGTCATCAACAGGAAGATGCAGGAACCTTCCTCACACACCTTCGACGATGCCCAGCTCCAGATCTACACCCTCATGCACAGAGACTCCTACCCTCGCTTCCTGAACTCTGCCATATACAAATCGCTGCTCCACAGCCTCTCTCGTTCCTCCTCCGAGTCCTAAGGGCACTGCTGGGGATGGGGACACGGGGGCTGAGGGAGGGACTTAGTGCCTCAGCCTCCTCCCCGCCCCTTGCCTCCTCCTCTTCCTCCTCCTCCTCAAGTTTTTAGCTTTTGAACCTAGGAACCATCACCTCAGGCTCTGGGCCACCCTCCAGGACTGTCCCCAGGGCTTGGCTGGTGCCACCAGGGCAGCAGAGCCCTTGTTTGGCTCCATACTACTGAACCCCTTGCCCTATCCCTGCCGCTGGCCGGAGCGAGCTGGGAAGGGGAGGATGCAGGAGAGCATCCAGGCCTCAGCTCCCCTGCACTCCCCTCCTCAAGAGGTCACTTTAATCCCTTCTCTGCCACACTTGGGGACACTGCAAGTCCCTGTTTCCCACCTGAGACCCAGTTGGGGGGGGTTTTTTTGGGGGTGGGGAGGTTGATTGTTGTTGAGTTTGGTTTGGTTTGTTTCTTAATTTTTTATTTTAAAGGCTTTTTGTTGTTGTTGTTTTTGGCTTTTCCTTGGGAGGGGGAGGGATGGAGGAGGGAGGTGGAAGGGGGTTTGACAACCTCTGTATAGATAAAATCTTGTCAGGTTTACATTGCTCTGTCTGTTTGAAGCAGCTCCTGGGGCTAGGGAGCAGCTGGAGCTCCCTCTTTGCATTCCTAACAAATCCATGGGGCAGCTAGGAATGGACAGACCTCAGCTCCAAAGGTGCCTGAAGGGACTTTGGGGTTAAAAATGTGCTCAAAAGGTGGGCAAGGAGTAATCTCCACCCTCCAGCAGTCCAGCTTTGGGACTTGGCACCCCAAACCTAGAGCATCTTCCATCCTTGGTTCATGGACCTCAGATGATTTCCCTCCTGGAGAAACCTTGAAAGCAAAGGTTGTTTGCTGGCACAGGAAGCCCAGGGATGTGCCCTGGTCCTTCAGGAGCAGCCTGGCATGGAGCAGCAGGCACATTGGGCTCTGTGGAGGATGAGGAACATCACAGGGAAGATATCTCACATCTGGGGGGGGAATGGACAGCATGAGGAATGGTTTACTCCCAAATAAACCATCTCTGCCCTCAGCAGTGAAGCAAAGCCAACACTCAGGATCCTGCTCCAGCAGATCAATGCCCACCTTTGCTTTTCCTGACACAACAGCCTCTGCTTTCCTCTCCTTCTCTCTCCCTTCCTTTCCAAGAAAAAAAAAGGAGCATTAGTTCTTTTTACTGAAGAGATTCTTTGAACCAAAACAAACCCAATCCTCTCAGCTTTTTGTGGTGGTGTTTCCTTCCTTCCCAGTGGCAGGACTGGGTGGAAAGTGCTCTCAGGAAATCCAAGGGGAGTGTGTGTGTGTGCCAAGCTGGAAAGGCAGGGCAAGAAAATGCAGTTTGGAGAGAGAGCAGAGAGAGTTCATTTGCTCAGGAATGTTGGTATTGTTGTTGTTGGGTTGTTATTGGCAGGTTTTTTCCCTTCTCAGTGCCAAACCTGCACAGCTCCATCCCCACCCTGTGCCAGGCTTTGCTCTGGGAGGAAAGGAAATGACAGAGCCTCACCTCAAGGCTTGGGAGGAAGGGGGGGAAGCTCTTCCAGAGCATGGCAGCTCAGCTCATTGATCTCAACAAGCCAAGCTTTGCTTCTGAAACACCTCTTCAGCCTGCCTCTCCTTGGTGTTATCCCACAAAATGGCACAGTTCTCTTCCCAGGACTCTCCCTAGCCAATTCAGGATCCCCAGCAAACTGGACAGAAGAAGAAAGGCAAGAGCAGCTGGTGCCAGCACAGAAGGCAGAGAAGCTCCTGAAGCCTTCATGCAAGGCCATTGCTCCCTCCCCAAGCCTGGCTTCAATCAGCCTAGTTGCTGCAAGCAAGACTCGTGAGGCTTAAAGGAGTTGTCAGCATCTTTCAGCCTTTTCCTTCTTGGGAGAACTTGGCTGCAGCCTGGGAAGTGAAGCCCTGAGCAAAGGATGCTGTTGGGAGCCTTCCCTTCAGAGAGGCTGAGAGCACGTTCCCCACTGCTTTCATGTGGCTGCTGAGCTCTCTGCTGGAATGGCTGCTTGCTGGCATGCTGAAAAGGCAGGGAAAAGCCTCCTGGAACAGGGATGCTAGAGGACATGGGACTGCTCCAGGGCAGCCTTCAACTCCAGAAGCTTCCCCAAATGCTGCATCACCCTACTTAAAGGCTAAGAAAAGGAGGAGAGAGGAAGGATTCTAAGCCTCAGGCTGGAAGCTCTTGGACTCCCAACTTAAGAGATCTTTTCCATCCTAAACAATTGTGGGATTCTAAGCTGGAATCCAGCATGTTAGTGGAGCCCCAAAAAGCTGTGTTCAGCCAGGTGAGGAAGACCAGAACTACCCCTCTAGCCATCCCAAGGATTTCAGTGTTCCAGGCTTCCTCAGTTGAGTAGGGATAAGCCTTCCTTCTTCCCTCTGCACCTACAAGTGGCTTCTCACTTTCTGCTGGTCCAGCCACTGTCCAGTTGCACATCCCAAAAATGCTGTACACACACAGATCAAAGCAAAAGCCAGAAACTGACAAAAAAAACCACATTTAATATTAGTTTGGAAGAAAAAGTGACAGGACTTGCTTAAGATGAGAAAAAGAAGTTGGGTGTGTGCAGTGAGCTCTCCTGCCAACCTGCCAGGCCCCAGGCAGGGCTCTCTCCACAGAGGCCTCCCTGCAGCCTCTTGCTCAGCACCTGGGGGAGAAGGCAAACCTCACTTGGGACACAAAACACAAGTGCCTTGGGAGCTGCTGGATGGAGGATGTGCTCTGGCTCTGCATTTGGCTGCTGCTGCTTTCAGATCATGGCACAGATCAACAGAACTGCAAGAGAAAGGAGTTGAAAAATCTGATTAGCGAAAGCTCACTGCCCAAAAGGAGCTGTGGGTCAGGTGTGTGCTGCCTAGGAAAGAGGGAGACAGGGGATGGTTTGGTTGCTGGAGCTGGAAAGGGTTTTGGGCTTGGAAAGTGTGCCAAGAAGCCAACAGCATCCTGGCTTGGAGCAGCATTAGTGTGGCAGCAGGGCTAGGGCAGGGATTTGCCTACTGGAATGGGCACTGGGGAGGTCACAGCTCCAATCCTGAGCTCAGCTCTGGGCTCCTCACTCCAAGAAAGACATGGAGGTGCTGCAGTGTGGCCAGAGAAGGGCAATAAGCTGGGGAAGGGGTCTAGAGCACAAGCATGCTGAGGGAGCTGGGCTTGGTTAGGCTGGAGAAAAGGAGGCTCAGGGGAGACCTTCTCCCTCTCTCCAGCTCCCTGAGCTTGGAGCCAGCTGGGGGTTGGTCTCATCTCCCAAGGAACAAGTGATAGGACAAGAGGAAACAGCCTCAAGTTGCACCAAGGGAGGTTTAGGTTGGACTTGAGGAATCATTTCTTCCCCAAGAGGTTTATCAAGGCCTGGCCCAGGCTGCCCAGGGCATTGCTGGAATCTCCATCCCTGCAGGGCTTGGAAAGCTGCAGAGATGTGATGCTGAGAGACATGGCAGTGCTGGTTAATGGTTGGACTGGATGATCTGAAAGCTCTCTTCCAACCTCAACTCTTCTATGACTCTGCAGAGGCAAAGCTCAGCCCCTGGGGCAGAGGCCAAACAGAGCTCCTGCTGCAGCTCTCTCAGTTGTTGCTTTTTGGCACTAGGTAGTGGCAGCATTCCTCAGTCAGTGGTGTGCAGAAATCTCTGCTCACCCCCAAGCTCTGTGCACAGTCTCAAAGCACAGTTTAAAACCCTGTCATCACCAGCATCCCTCAGGGGAGGGACAGGGGGAGCCTGGAAAGCACTGGGAAGCTGCTCATGGCAGAAGAGAAGGATGAGAAAGCAAGGAACGCAAAAGCAAGACTCAACCCTGGTTAGTCTCCAGAAGTGGAATGAACTCAAGAGCTCCATGCAGGGAGGCAAAGCTCACTCCCTAGAGGCAGGCAGCCCCTCTGAGGGCAGCAGCTACCCCAAGCCCCCCGCTCAGTGCCAGGAATAGCCTTGGTGTGCTAAGCTGGCAGAGAAGGATGAGAGGGGAGGAGAAAGCGAGGAACGCAAAAGCAAGACTCAACCCTACTTAGCCTCCAGAGGTGGAATGAACCCAAGAGCTCTGTGCAAGGAGGCAAAGCTCACTCCCTAGAAGCAGGCAGCCCCTCAGAGGGCAGCAGCTACCCCAAGCCCCCCCCTCAGTGCCAGGAATAGCCTTGGTGTGCTACCTTCCAGCGGTTGCCACACTCGTTGCACACGACGAAGGTGGTCATGGGCTCATCGGAGCTGCGCGTCTGCACCTGTCCAGGAGAGGGACAAAGGAGAGGCAAACATCAGCCAGAGCCCAGCAGGAGCTCCCTGCATTGCTTCACACACAACTAGAGAGCCTCTGCACACAGCCCTTGGCACCCTGACATTCCCCAGCATGTCACAGTTTGGGGCAGCATATTTCCCCTCCTCGTTCCCCAAGTCCGCTGCTCATTGCTTGCATGTGGTGGATATCTCCTCAGGGAATGCTTCCCCTTCTACCCATCCCAGCAGGAAGAGGAGAAAACCTTCAACCCATCAAGCATATCCTCTACAGTGCCACCTATTCCAGACCTGAGCTGGCAGCAGCATGCTCTGGCTCTGCACACTTCCAATGTGCTTTGTATTGGAGCCCTTGAGGAACTGTGCTATTGAAGCCAGATGTGGCTGCTGCCTCTGACTGGATCTTGCCAGAAACACATACTTGGCCACACAAAAAAAAAAAATAAGGCAGCTTTCCATGGCATTTGAATCCCACACTGAAAATACCAACAGTCCCTGAGCGAGTCAGGGAGCAGAATGACACCAAAAGGGTAATTATGGTGCTCTACATCTGTAATTAGCCAATATGCAAGAGTCCCAGCATTTGCAGGCTGCAAATTAAGCATGTTTTGCAAGCAGGCTGGATGGTTCAGTTCTGGCATTCTCACCCAATCTTCCCTTGCCTGGCTTTCTACTGCTTCCATAAACATCAGTTCACCTGAGAGGATGTGGTTTAGTGGTGACCTGGCAGTGCTGGCTCATGGTTGGACTCAGGGATCTTAAAGCTCTCTTCCAGCCTAAAGGATTCTATCTACTTGCAACTTACAGCTCAGTCACCAAAGAGTGAATTCACTGGAAAGCTAATAAAAACAAAGAAACTCTTCTCTATTTCTCTTTACAAGACTCTCTCTCACCCCCTGCCCCACTTGCAGGCAGATTCCTGTTCAGCACAGGTAGAGACAAAGTCCCTCATGCTGTGGGACAACCCAGACAGCACTTCCAGCTGAGCACTGGGAACAGCCTGAGGGATGCAAGGCTGCTCCAAAGGCAAAGGGAAGCCCTTGAGCAGCTGCCTGGCTCTCAGCTGCCTTCACACACGTCATGCCCTGAGCAGCAGGGGCTGCAGACGCACTTTGTCTGCACCCACTCCCCACTCAGGAGCTGCTGGTGCCTTTGTGGCTCTCTGCACATTCTCAAACCCTGACTCACAGCACAGCCACACTGCTCTCCAGATGCCTGGCAACTCCAAAGCACTGCTCCAAGCACAAAGCTTCCAGCAGCTGTCCACTGAGAAGAAAGAAATCCCCTTGGCCTGCTCACATCTCTCTCTTTATTCCTTATGTTTCCACCTGTGTCATGCTGGTTGATTGGAAAGAAGCAAGGATTTTGTCCAGCCACAGATTCAATTGCCACTTTTAGCACCAGCAGCATGCCTGCCTGGCTTTGTGCAGCCTCTCCTCTACACTCCCCACTCCTTTCTTCTCTCAATCTCCACATTCCCAGCACCTGCTCTCAACAAGCAGCTCTCTCCCAAAAAGGCACACAGCAAAACTGAAGGCTTCCTCAGTGCTGCTCTTGTACAAAGGAGCCAAAAAGTGTTACACAGGCTCCAAAGAAGCAAGAAACAAAGTCATTGTGCAAGAGCAACACATCTCAAGAGTGTCCACATCTTACAAGTGGACAGAAAGGTTCTCTACACCATGCTACAGGAGCTATTCTGGAGCAGTAAGAGTTTGTGATCATGCCAGATCATGTCCTGTGCAGAGAAGTCAGCAGTGCTGCAGGAGCAGGAGCAGGACCCTGTCCTGTGCAGAGAAGTCAGCAGTGCTGCAGGAGCAGGAGCAGGACCCTGTCCTGTGCAGAGAAGTCAGCAGTGCTGCAGGAGCAGGACCCTGTCCTGTGCAGAGAAGTCAGCAGTGCTGCAGGAGCAGGACCCTGTCCTGTGCAGAGATCTCAGCAGTGCTGCAGGAGCAGGACCCTGTCCTGTGCAGAGAGCAGCAGTGCTGCAGGAGCAGGTAACAGACTAACCTGGGTGTAGGTGCAGTTCTTCTTCTTGCATTTGCCACAAGTGAAGAGGTCAGTCTGTGTCCCTCCTGTCTTGGCCATCTGATGCTCCCGGATTGCTTCCTTTGTCATGGCTTTCCTGATCTCTTTCAGCTCATTACTGGCCATTTCCTTTTAAAAGCAAGCAGTAAAAAAAAAAAATCACATCTGGCCACTTTTGAGCACCACACCCATGCCATGGAAAGAGTCAACAGGACAGGGTGGCCTAACAGATGGCTAGGAAGACAAGAAAACCTTTTCTTTCTGGTTCACACCAAGGCCCAAAAACTACTCTCCACATTGCAAACCTCACTCTCCACCCAATTCTGGCAGCAGCAGCTGCTGAGAAACCTGCATTCCCAGGCAGGAAACTAGCTAAACCAGCACAGGATACATCCCCTTGGAAGGAGCAAACCCTGCTCCTCAGGCTTGCTCACCTCTGAGGTCATGACTGCAATCTGCCCAGGGGTGATGGCTCCACAGAGCACATTCTTCTTCAGCTCAGGGTTTTTGGAGTCCTTCAGGTTGGAGATGCGACTCCTGACTCGGTTCTTGTACTTCATGTCAGTGTTCTTGATATCCTGGTAGATGCGTGCTTAGCAGTCAAGGAATCTCCCAGCAAGCCAGCAATCCCTCAGGAGGAGCAGGGAATGTTACACACTGCCAGCACACAGAGGGAAAGGTGCTGGGACCCAGCAGCATCTACTCTGAGAGGTTACTGTTGGATTTGAGACTTGCTTTATACAATCCCAGGGTCCAAAAGCTTTCAGCTCTGACTTTTTCCCCCCCCCTCCCCCTCACTGTGCTGGAAAGAATCTTTCCATTTCAGCTCTGCTCAGGTTTCAGTTATGCTCTCTCTCTTTCTCAGCAAGGTAGCTCCAAACCCTGCACTGAGAGCCCAGCTGCATCTCCTAGCCCACAACCCTCCCCTCCAAGGCAAGCAAACTCCTGCCTGCCTCAAATCCACATGCAACTTGATCCTCACTGCTCTGTCCTTCCCGCTGCTTTTGCCTCTATCCCCACACTCCCCTCAACAAGGAGGCACACAGGGAAGAAGCTGCATGTTTGAGGACACAGCATGTCCATTCTGGCGTGAACAAGAAGGAAATAACCATGTCCACCACAGCAGCAAAGGTCTGCTGGAAGCTCCCAGCATCACCCTGATGGTTCTTAGTGACCCAGGACTCAGCCAAGCAGATCCACAAGTCTGACAAGCAGAATATTGATACAGCCTGGCCCATTTTTTTTGCCTCCAAGCACATGAATTCCACAGCCTGGAGGCATATAGGAAGCCTCCAGCAAGGATATTTTCTTCAATCTGGGCTGCTATGTGCTCACAATCAGCACCAATGGCAATGTAGTCATCTGCAAAACAAGAGAAACACAAGGTCAGGCAAAAGCAGCTCCTCAGGCTCAGTATTTCTGAGCTATAAAGCTAGATAGTTTGGTGTTTTGATTTACATATGCTCTTTCCTGCTCTAGCTACCCTCTGACCCCCTTTTGAAGGGGGCAGCAATCAAAAGAGATCAATGCAGCCAGCCTATGCCCTCTGGCTCTCCAGGAGATGCAGATAAAGCTACAAGAATATTGCCCCTAGAATATATTCATGGTACACTTGAAATCAAACATCCATAGGTAAGAATTGAATCTCACCAGCTAATGGTGTCAATAAGAAGTAGCTCTACTCAGATTAAACACCTGATAGGGCCCCAAAAGTGTGCAGCATCAGAATCAAAGAGTTAGACAAAGTATTTCATGCCATATTTCTTTATCAAGATAATGTGAGTGCAGAGGAAGGCTGGAAATAAAGACTTGGTGAATTTCTCTATTCCCAGGTCCTTCTCCAGGCAGCAGTTCAACCTCTAACCTGTACTGGTGCAGGAGGTTACTCCTCTCCAGGTGCAGGACTCTATATTTGCCCTTGTTGAACTTCATTAGTGCCTAAAAATGCTGCAAACCCAAAGCCAAATGAGTGACCAGGGGCAAGGCCAAGCTGGTGGCAATAATCCTGGGACACAAAAGGTGCTCCAGGAGAATATCTCTTGGAGAAGCAAGCCCTGATCTACAGGCAGAAGTCAGTCAGAGCCCTGGGAAGCACTGCAGGCCATGTCCCTCAGCACTTACCATCAGCTTGCAGAGCTGCTCTCAGCATCTCCCTGCACTTGTTGCGGACAGCATCACAGGTGATGGGGGCTGGAGGGAAGGTGGTGATTTTGGGGGTGGTTGGAGTCTTTGGAGGCTCCTGCCTTTTGTTGGAGCTAGAAGAGAAACTTCCTAGTTAGACCTGGATGATCTTGGAAGTCTTTTTTTCCAAGCCATCTGATAGAATAGCACTGCTACACAAGCACAGGCAGTGCTTCAGAAGGGAGTTGAGTTGGGAAACAGAGCTCAGATACATCTAGAAGGATTTCTTCTCCTTGTGGTTCACACTCTTCCTGTCAAACAGCAGAAAGAGCTTGTAAATCTATCCAGGCAACAACTTTATCCATGAAAAAAAGAGGCTATCCTGGAACAAAATGGTGGTAAATGAGCAGCCAGGGACTGCAAAGGGAACTCAGAGCTACCCTAGAAGAAAAATCCCCCCCCAGCCAAGCTAAGTTGAGGCCACAGATCCACAACCTCCTCATCAAGGCAGTGTAGAGAATGCTGGAAAAGCACAAGCTGCTGCTGCCTGAGCCACAAGCATTTGACAGAGCCCATTAAAACATCCTCCACTAATGCTCTCCACTAGCACAGCACAGCAGAATGTGCTGCAGGTGACACTCATGCACTGGAGAAGCTGCCAGGTGCCAGCTCCACACTGGCTGGCTCAGAGCCCTCAGCTCTCCCAGGCACCACAGAGAGGATTTTCTACATCTGTGCTCCATAAGCAAGACAAGCTACAGGCCAAGAGCTAGTGGAGTGGTTCTCCCTGACAGGAGAGGAAAGGCTAGCCAAAAATCTATCAGACTAAGTGGCTGAACTAGCTGAACACAGGGCTGATCTCTTTGGGGTCTTGACAGCAGCCTCAGCTGAACCAGCTCTCACACACAGAGCAGCTAGTGAAACTCCAGCACAGCCTGGGCTGCAAAGAACAAAGCCTCTTTGCTGCTAATAAATCAGTATTTTTTTTCTTTCATCAAGGCAGATGAGTAGAGAATAAGCCTTCCTGCCTCTGCCAAGAGCCTGGCTCAGTCTGACACCAGGAATACTAGCTGCTGCTCTATGCTACGCTAATCCAGTTGCTTCTGTTCATCCCTCAGCCAAGGAGATGCTTTGCCATTCAGAAAATGGAGGCTGAACACATCTAGAAAGCATCAAGGAGGATAAAATCACCAGCACCCTGCAGCACATGATGGCTCAGGGGAACAGCAGCAGCACAAGGCAGAAAGCTCCACACCACATTGCCTGCAATACCTGTCTGACCAAGCAAGGTTGTGCCTCTACCTACAGCCAGGATCCTGTTCTGGATGAAAGCACTGCTAGGCTCCTTTAGCTCCTCAAGTGCCTACTTGTCAGCCTTCCCAGGGAGCATCTCACACTTCCTGCCCTCCAGGCTCCACATTCCCCACCCAGGACAAGTTTTCCAAAGGTTAAATCAGAAGCTTCCCTTTTTTGCTTTGAACTGCAGTGCTGCTTCCTGGCTTGAGAAAGACTAGCCAAGTCAGTGAGGCTTGCCTTCTTTCCTCAGCCAACAAGTCCTTCCAAACAGGCTTCTGCTCTTTCCCTGGAGAGAAATGTGCCTTCTTTTACCAGTAAGGGCATGCACAGAGGCTCTTACCCAGGACTGACTCAATTCCTACCCTCCCAGGATCATTCCTGTGTCCACACCCTGGGGAAGGCAGTACTTTAGAGTCCAAGGATCACCAGCAGGAGGTATTTGCATCACAAGGCTGGTGGTAGTGCTCAGCCCAACTCTCAGCAACTCCTTCTCCACTGTCCCTGACTGCTCTTTGGACTCCAACCCTCATCTCCTCTCAGTGGGACAAAAGGAAGCAGCAGCTGGGAGACTTCATCCTGGTGCCTTTTATCACTAAGATACCAGACTGCCACAGAATGAGTCACAGTCAGTGTCTTCTTCCAAGGGATTGGTCTCTTCTCCCAAGGAAGAAAGGGAGAAGACAAGAGGAAACAGCCTCAAGTTGCACCAGGTTGGGCATGAGGAACAAGTTCTTCCCCAGAAAGGTTGTCAAGGCTGTGGTGGAGTCTCCATCCCTGGAGGGATGGAAACAACTTGGAGATGGACTGAATAGTTGAGTGTTAAGTTAACAGATCTTAGAGGTCTGTTCCAACCTTAATGCTTCTATGCTAAAAACCTCACTAAAGTTATTTGTGCATTCCAAAACACCACACAGATCATCTCTGAAGGAATCTACACCTCTGTTCTTTCTGAGCAGCAATCTGACTACACAAAACTCACAATTCAGAGCCTTAAAAAACATCAAGATGACTCTATGTCACCTTAAGAAATTCAGTCTGGGAAAGGGAAGCATTACCTTTGGTCTCTTGAGTTACTGGAGTTCTTGGAGGAAGATGTTGGCAAAGACAGGCTTTTCTTTTTCTCCTCATTTTTTTCCACAGAAGCATCTGTATTCCCAAGAAGAGAAAAGGATGCTAAAGGCTTCAGAAGTGGGTTTAATGCTATATGCTGCTAATTATAACAGGGACAGGTACACCTTAAGAACAGTCCTGAAGCTAAAGCTAGAGGGATGGATGGTAGGAGACCAAACCTGAGAGGCTGAGCTGCTAGAATATTCTATGCAGATCAATAGCTCAGCTCTCCTGAGAAAGCCAATCTCCCACTGAAGCCAGCTCCTTCACAATTGGATCTGAGAGGAACATGTTGATTGGTTGGTTTTTTTTCTTACCTAGAAGTTTCTTCCAAGATTTGATGAGGGATTTGGCAAGGGAAATGACTTCTTCATCTGTGCTCTGCTTTCTGAGTGCATTCACTGACATCCCAATGCGGGTGGACTGCAAGGGAACACTCCAGTCAATCACTCAACAACACATTTCTCCCTAACTGAAATCAGAAGCATCATGAGGGAGTCTCCAGGCACATGGATTCTCTCTTTACAACCTCACAAGAGTGAGATGACACTCTCCAGTGGACTCAAGTTGAGCAGAAACCAGACATTCATCACCCACAAACACCTCTAAGTCATATTTAAGTCTAGAGGGAAGAAAACCAAGATGCTTATCTACACCTCTGAATGGTTAATTCTGTTCACACCTCCCCAGCAGGCCTGAACACCACCATCACAAAGCCTTAAAGAACTTTCCCCACCTTCTCACCAAGCTGTTTGCTAGTTTAATCTGGTCTTTCCTCTTTTTGAGACCTAAGAAAGGCTTTGAGCAGTCAACCCACATTTGCCCCATCAGCTGTGCACAAGTTTTAGGCAGCAAACTGTGGCCCAGAGCTAGCTAACTGTCAGTCCAAAAGGAGTACTCAGGACTGAATGTTTGTTTTGATGCTTTGAGCAGGACAAGAAGTGAAAGGACATCTGTAACAGACAACATTTTGAACATATCCAGTTGCAGACTTCAGCTTTTTAGCCCAACTATGCAACTCACCTGAAGTAAATACAAAGTCATAGGCATACTTTTCAGTTCCTTCAGTAAATCCATGGCACCATCCTGGGGAGGAAAAGAGAATCAGAGTGAGTAGCTCAGCTTTCAGTAGAGAAATGCAGCAGGAAGTTGAATTCCAAGAGGAAAAAAAACACCAACGAGCCTTCCCTAAAACATCAGCAAGATTACTGCTCTGGGCAGACTACATCCTACAGCTTAGAGGCACCTGGGAGAGTGGAATGGGCAAAAGAAGAGCACTGGAGCACTACAGATCCTTGCTGGTGTGTGGCACAAGCGCAGCATTAGCTCATTAGCCTTACCTGGCCTTTTAAACACCTAAAAAACACACTTTGAATCACAACTATCCCCTCAGCACACCACTTGGCTTACAGGATTAATCCTTCTATCAGGCTGACTATTTTGGGGGTACAGTTGCAAGCACTTCAGTCACCTACCTAAAGCTCAGAATCACTGTCCACTGAGAGAGTTAAGAGTTTCCTCTTTCCACAGTGAGAAATTGAAAGTGCCTGTTTCCTGCTTTTCATATTAATACCCCACTCTGCTCTGGAAAAATGCTGCTATCAGGAGCAAAGCCATCAGGCAGTGACACTGAAGAGCTGGTCACTTGGAACTCATTCTATGAAGTGTCTTTACATCCCATCTGCACCCCAGAACCCTACAACTGGTACCCACAGAGAAAAATGGCATAGACAAGCACTAGCCAAGCCTCCCTTCAGCAGCACTCAGAAGATGACAGCCTGGAGCATGCCTGTCTCCCTTCAGCTCCCATCCCCCTCTTCTCAAACAAGGCCTTGCAGTGTTCACACTGAACAGCTCTTGTCAAACACCAACCACTCCAAGCCTGGAAGGACTTGAACAGACCCTGTCCTCATCCTCCCTACCCAGAAGGGCCTTTTCCAACCCACTGCAGGAAGCAAGCCAGCTGCCTACCCTACAGAAGAGATGCTGAGGAAGCCAAATCAAAGCAGAGTCAAAGCTTTCAGTGTGCACACAAGCAATTCACACCAGCACAAACCACACATTACCGTACCCAGAACAAGAGGCTTCCCACTCAGGCAGTTTCACACCTTCCTGTTCCTCCAACAGCCAAAGGGACTCCATTAAATCCAGCCCTTAACATACAAAAGGGCCAGATGATTCCTGTCTCCATGCTCAGAAAGGGAGCCACTTGGCAGAGCAGCAGAAAAATGGGGATCCAGGTTAAAACTAGAGCAACCAAGAGGGACTCCAGGCAAGCATCCTGCAGGGAGAGTGTGCAGATTAGCCAGTATACAACAAATAGACTCCTCTTCAGCAGCACAGCAAATGCCAACTAAGAGGAAGCATTGCATTCCACTCCCTTAAGAAGCTGCTTCTTTCTCAGTGAAGCTGGGAAGCAAAATCCTGCCAACATGCTCCTTTCCTATCATAACAAGGGCACTGAAAACCTGCCAGCAACGGGAACAGACAGCTCAGGCTGTGCTTGAGCCCAAACACACTTCCCTAGGTTGTGGCAACAGCTACACAAGTGCCAGCACACCGCTGGCAGAGCTGTGGTCCAGTATCCAAACAACTGCACCCAGCATCCCATCACCCAAAGCCCACATTCCCTCTAAGCCCTTCTCCTCCTTGCCCATCACCTCCCACTCCCCACAGCCCTCCCCACCCTGTACAAACACAGATGTATAGCCTACCTCCATCACAAACCCTTGTCACCCAGCTTGTGTGATGCTGTTTGTACTCAGAGGAGCACCAAGTCCCATGAACCATGGGAAATACTAGATACTATCCCCCCAGATGGCCACACAGGTTACAACACATCCTGCAAGACCCTCAGGGTGCAGAGAGCAGCAAGGCCAGCCCTCCACAGGCCACATGAGAGCAAGCAGAAGCACTGCTTGAACTGGACAGGGAGGCAGGAGGCAAATACAGAAGCAGAGGGATGCATCAGGATCTCCCTTCTTAACGGCTCTCCATGGGACTAGGGAGGAGTGGTGAGGATGCTCCCTGGGAGTGAACATCCAACAAGCAGGGGATCATCCAGGGATCCCCCCCAGGGTGCTCAAGATGCTCCCCTGGAAGGAGAACAAAGCGAGCCCCAAGGTGCTGAGGAAAGGGTCCATGAGCCCTGGAGGAGGGGGCATAGCATGGGAAGGAGGAGTTCCCACAGCATCACAGAGGGCGAATATGGAGCTGCCCTCCCCCTGACAACAGCCAGCTGGATGGATGGGGTGGATCCCACCAGGGATGGGCAACAAACCCCCTGCAAGCAGGCCTGGGGGAGGGAAGCCCACCTCAACGGCAGAGATGCTTCTGCTCCACCATGACAACGGAGCGGCAGGCCCCCAAAATGGGAGTTGGGAAAGGGAGGGGATGCTCCCCTCACAGCGGGCAACCCGCAGCGACAGCACGGGGCGGGGGAAGGCTCCTTCTGCGCCAGGCCACAAACCGGGCAGGGGCTGAGGAAAGACCCCCGCTCACCCCAACCGGGCTGCGGCGGGGGGGGAAGGCTCGGCACTCACCGCGCTCTTCTTCGCCACCATCTTGTCCAGCCGCCGGGCGATACGCACGATCTCCTCCTCCCCGCCCATGGCGTCGGGTGGGGAGAGAACCGGACGGGGGACCTACCGGTGGTCGCCCGGTGCCCACCCAGCACAGCCGCGGTGCCGCAGTCCGGGAGTGCGCGCAAGGCACGCTGGGCTCGGTAGTCCTCTAGGTGCCCGAACGCCTCTGGCTGCCGCACTGCTCTGCGCAGTGCCTACAGCTCCCGTCGTGCACCGCGCGCGCCCCCGCGCTTCCAGAGCGAGGGCAGCGGGGCCAACGGGCAACTGGCGGGAGCCGTTAAACGGTACCGTCAAACCGTGTCCCTCAGCAACACATCGCGAGGGCTTGGAAACACCGCCAGGGCTGGTGATGATTCCATCGCTGCCCTGGGCAGCCTGGGCCAACGCTTAACTGCTCTTGCTTCCTGTCTAACCTAAAGCAACCCTAGCGCAACTTGAGGTTGTTTCCTCTTGTCCTGTCACTCAGGAGGAGAGACTAACCCCCAGCAGGCTCCAAGCTCCTGGCAGGGAGCTGGAGAGAGGGAGAAGGTCTCCCCTGAGCCTCCTCTTCTCCACACTAACCAAGCCCAGCTCCCTCAGTACACTTGTGCTCTAGACCCTTCCCCAGCTTATTACCCTTCTCTGGCCACACTCCAGCACCTCAATGTCCTTCTGGCAATGAGGAGGCCAAATTTGAGCCCAGGATTGGAGCTGTGACCTCCCCAGCACCCAATCCCTGCCCTAGTCCTGCTGCCACACTAGTGCTGCTCCAAGCCAGGATGCTCTTGTCCTTCTTGGCCTGCTGAGCACACTGCTGGCTCGTATCCAGCCCAGTCCTTTCTTGCTGGATTGTTTCCAGCCACTCTACCCCAAGCCTACATCATTAATGGATTGTTCTGACCCGAGTACAGGACCTGGCACTTGACCTTGTTGACCCTCACCCCATCTATCCAACCTGGCCAGGCTCCCTCTGTAGAGCCTCCCTTGCCCTTCAGCAGATCAGCACTCCCACCTGCAGACTTACTGAAGGTGCACTCCATCTTCTTGTTCACATCATTAATAAACACATTGAAGAGAACTCCAGACCCTTGACAAAGTTATTAAAGAGAAGTCCAATTCATTGATGAAGATATTAAAGAGAACATCACCATGACAGCCTGGTAACACAGTGGCTTCATCCCTCCTGCTGCAGCTCCCATGGTCTCCCCTCACAATTCTCTTTCAGAGCAGGGACATGGGGGTCCCCAATTGCTGTTGTAGGGCACTGGCAGCTCAGCATCCCTCTCAGCCTGCCCAGTCCCTCCAGGACCCCTAAAGTTGTCCAGCAGGTAGCTCTACATCACCAAAGCTCAAGCACTGCTACCCTCCACACAACCCAACTTAAGTGAGACTAAGCAGCTCTGCCTTTTATAACTTGCCTAGCCCCTGACACAGGTGAATCTTGTTTCACCCCTTGCCCCAGCTGCAGGTGAACTCATCCCCATGGAGCCTCTTTAGCTCAAGTTGCCTGGAAAAATGCCTTGAATCAACAACCCTGTGGTGCTCAGAGCCAGGGAAGAGGCTCTAGGAGCAATCAAAGACCACAGGAATATCACTTATGGCTGTAACCTCCTGGTGGATTATCCTCATAGCCACAGTTAGCCCTGCTGCCTGGTTAAATGGTGACATGGGACCATGCAACCACTCCAGCACAGCCTTAGACACTTGAGACTAAGCCACACAAGGGTGGTAAGTGGACAGATGACTCAGGGGTGTCCAGGTCAGGGCATGGAGCCCCCCTGTAGATGGCACTCGTACACTGTGTGAGGGCAGCACATCCCCCTGGGACTCTGCTGTTGAATATTGTTCCTCTCCGCAGCTGGTTCCTGGCAGGAAGAGAACTTCCATGCCTCCTCCTGCACAGCCAGCTTCTCAGCCCTTGGAAAGGGCCCTGACTGTGCTGGTATAGAGCAGTCCTATCCTGCCCTGGCAGGGCTGCAGAGCAACTGGAAGCATGGAGATGTGCTACATGTGGCCTCAGGCTGCACAAGGAGGTTTTGGGAATAAGGGTTGCCTCAGCTCAGCTCCAGTTGTGCTCTCTCTCCTTAGGGCAGCTGAGTCGCTGAGGGCACTGTAGCTTTGTCAGCACACAAAGGTGAAGAGAGGATTGAACCTCTGCTGGGTGTCTGTCACCACTCAGACTGCACATTAAGTACCTAAAGCTGCCAGCTTGCAGCTCACATGGACTTAGAGAGACTTCTGAGATCCCTTTGAGCAAGAGTTGCTCCCTAGATGTGCAAGACATGTTTCAACTCATCGTCAAGCCAGCAGAGGTGGCCCTAGACCAAACCTGCACTCTCCCTAACATGACCCTTGGAGCTACCTTCAAACTTTCTTGGCTCAGGCCCATGTTTGCAAACACAAATTCCCTCCAACCCTCTGTCTGGAGCCTCTACAAGCACTTGGAAAGCCTCCATCCCTTGGCAAGGCCTGGCTGTGAAGTTGAGGGGATACCATTTTGGAGGGGCCAACCTCTGCAAAGGGAAGAAGAGGAAAAGGAGGACACAAGTCCCCAAAAAGAGGGCTTTGTGGAGGTCCTTGGCAGCAGGCAAGATGCCTGTCCTGTGTGTGTGGGCTCAGGTCACCCCACTCCTTGGCGTCAGCAGTGGCACTGCTGCTGCTGCCACTGTGGTTTGTCTCACTGCAACACAGAGATGCTTCCTGACCACAAGTATGGCCAGGGACGTGTCTCAGATTCCAGAGAGCACAGTCAGCCATGCTGAGGGCTGTCACCCCTGTTGCTCCCTGCCTCTAAGTGAGAAAGCCAGCACCCCAGCACCAGCAGCCTCCCACCGGGACCAGCTGTCCTGCCCCAGGCCCCACCACTGCCTGCTTGGCAGCAGCTTATGGAATCACAGCACTCTCAGGCTTGGAAGGGACCTTCAAGCTCCTCCAGCCCCATGGGCAGGGACACCTGGCACTAGAGCAGCTTGCTCCCAGCCCCAGCCAGCCTGGCCTGCAACACTGCCAGGGCTGGGGCTGCCACCACCTCTCTGGGCAACCTGGCACAGTGGCTCAGCACCCTCCTGGCCAACAACTTCTGCCTAGCATCCAGCCTGCATCTCCCCTCCTCAAGCTTGTGTCCATTCCCCTAGTCCTAGCACTGCCTGACATCCTAAAAAGTCCTTCCCCAGCCCTCTTATAGGCTCCCTCAGGAACTATTATCCAACATAGACTCACAGAATGGTTTGGGTTGGAAAGGAGCTCTGGAGCTCATCTAGTCCAACCCCCCTGCAGTGGCCAGGGACATCCCCAACTACATCAGCTTGCCCAGAGCCCTGGCAAGCCTCACCTGCAATGCCTCCAGGGATGGGAACTCAACCACCTCCCTGGGCAACCTGGGCCAGTGTTCCACCACCCTCGTGGGGAGGAACTTCTTCCTACTATGCAGTCTAAATCTACTCCTCTCCAACTTAAAACCATTGCCCCTGGTCCTTTCCCTGCAGGCCTTTGCAAACAGGCCCTCTGCAGCCTGCTTGGAAGTTCCCTTTAGGTCCTGGAAGGTCACTAGTAGTTCCCCTGAAGCCTTCTCTTCTCCA
Source organism: Bucco capensis (assembly GCA_013396975.1). Taxonomy (NCBI): domain Eukaryota; kingdom Metazoa; phylum Chordata; class Aves; order Piciformes; family Bucconidae; genus Bucco; species Bucco capensis. Next base: position 93,801 of record VWZO01010132.1, read on the forward strand.
GGCTGAACAATCCCAGCTCCCTCAGCCTGTCCTCAGAGCAGAGGTGTTCCAGCCCCTGAGCATTCTCGTGGCCTCCTCTGCACCTGCTCCAGCAGCTCCATGGCCTTTGTGTGTTGAGGGCTCCAGAGCTGGCCCCAGTATTGCAGAGGAGGTGTGAGCAGAGCAGAGTAACACAGCCATGGGGCAGCTCTGCAGCCTAAGCCTGCCAGCTCTGCTCTTCCCAAGGGTTAACAGGACAAACAGGAGAGGGGAAGGTTTGTAGCTGACCTTGGCTGGGAAGCAGCAGTGCTGTCAGCTCAGCTCTGCCCAGCCCAGCCCCAAAGGCAAGCACTGGAGCTGATGGCTGGAGCCTGGGTGGAGGTAGATCCAGAGGAAACTCCACCTCCACGGGAGCCAACCTGCTCTTGCAGGAATTCCCAGAGAAATTCCTGCTCGGGCTGATCTGTCAACGGCTCCATGAACTTTCTGTTACCTCTTGTGAAAGCAACTCCTTGAATGGGCTCAAAAGATAGCAGGGGCCAGGCTGGAGCTGGAGCTGGGCTTGGGAAGGGGCTAGAGCTGAGCCCTGCATGCTGAGAAGCACCAGGAGAGTCTCTTCACCTGCTGCCTTGCTGGTGGAGCCAGGACAAGAGTTTGCTGCCAAGTAAAAAGCCACAACATCTCCCCTAGTTTTCCCATTGGGGTTTGGATGGAGTGGATCAAGTCAGAAGAGCTTTCCTTGCTTCCATCATCCCCATCGTTTGGAGATCAGCCACCAAATGCCACTCTTTTCTCTTGCTCCCAACCACTGGAGGCTCAATCTGATTTCCTTTTGGAGGAGACAGAGACAAGAGGCCCTCCTGGGCCCAGCTTTGTCCACCTACTCACCACAAGATCCCCAGGGAAGCTCTTTCCTGACACATCTTCTAACTCCAGGCATGCCCAGGTCTCCAGGATCTCAGCCTTGGGATGACAGCTCAGAGAGAAAGGAAGATTGGATGTCCTTGGGCTCTGAGCTGGTAATGAGAGACCTCATCCAGGCAACAACAGACAGCAAGTAGCTGGTAGAGCCTAAGCCCTCATCCAACATCAGGAATGGCAGCCAGGAGATGGGAGCAGCTGCTGGAAGCTTCAGCAGAGCAGTGCTGAATTTGGGGAGGGGTTTGGAGATGTCTCCCCTGCTTTTCACCCTCCTGAGGCTGCCCTGGCATCAGTGGAGAGCTCTTGGCTCTGCTGGGTGCTTTGCTGTTGGCTCTTGGCCATGTCTACCTGGCAGAGCAGCAGGGCTCCTGCTGCCCACACACAGAGCTGCTGAGGATGCCCACAGCCAGCCATGCTCCCAGCTCTTCCCAGCACTGAGCTGCCTGGGAATGGTTATTCTGCTGTTCCTCCCAGAGCTCCAGGGCAGCTCAAATCAGAGAGAGGAGGAGGAGAAGAACCAATTCCCTAGGCAGGAGCTTGTGCCATGCCCCAGAACAGAGGCAAGGATCTGCTTTTTGTCCTCCCCCATGCTGCAATTCTCAATGTTCACTGATATCAGGCACAATTTGACCCTGGAGGCCAAAAACCTCCATCCAAACACTTCAGAAACAAGGAGACTTGGAGCTGAAAGATGACTCACACCTTGGGAGCCAAGAGACCTCTCCACACTTTGTCCTGTGGCACAGACCCAGCAGCAACCAGGAGATACCACAGGCTCCATCCAGCCTTGCTGCTCCAGCAGAGCATCCCTGTCCTCTGCTTCCCACAACCTCCCACTGCATCTCTTGTGGAGCTGCTGGTGAACAGCCTGTGCCTGGGGACACTGCCATCTGGACCTCCTGGGACAAGTTCTGCACTGGGAAGAGCTGCAGGATTTGGCTGTAGTGGGCAGCAGCTACTGAGGGGAATGTAGCCAGGACCAGCCTGGGTGGTAAGCCAACCTCTGCCACACTAGAAAATAAGGGAGCACTAGAAGGAAGGACATGGAGGATGATAATTCCCCTGGGCCCTGCTCATTGAGAGCACTGGGGTGGAGTTTAGGACCTCCATGCTCTTCTGAGACACTCGAGATATTCCCTAAACCTCCTCCTTCTAACCATTTCAATGCTACTGGCTGTGCTTCAAAACAATGATGCCAGGAGGAGGAAGAAGTGCTAAGCAGCAGCCTACAAGGTGTTCTTAAGGGATGCTAAGCCACAGCAGCAGCTGTGCCAGAGCCAAGTGGGTGCTGTCTGCTAGGCCACACTCTGCCCACCAAGATGCTCTGGGCTCAGGGCTTGGCGTGAGAGACTTGTGGGAGCACTCAGGGCTCCTTTCTCTCCCCTTTCTGTCTCCCTTTATTCCCCTCCATCAAAGATAGGAAGTTGAAGCCATTCATTCAGCTATTTGTGTCTCCCTCCCCACGCCCCAGGTTCCCTCCCTTGCCCCCTGCAGCCTCTCAGCTCCCTGCTTGCCCAGCATCCTTGACCCTGAGAAGTCTGGTTGTGTATGCATTTCCCTTTTGGCCACTCTGAACTGGTGCCTTGATAAGTCTGCTGTGGGAAGGCAGGGGCTCCTGGGCTCTCACACAGACCTTTCCCATGGAGCATTTCCTACACTGTCCCTGCTCACCAGCTTGATCTCCAAGAAGCTCTCTGGGATGCCAGTGACTCTCCATGGCAGCAGATCTGTCCTCCTCAGGCACTTGTGGCTTGCTCTGTGTCAAAAGCCACAGCATCTAGAAGAAGACATCTTCCCAAGGAGGAGGAGGAGGAGGAGGATTGTTAGCTTCTCCTGGGCACCTCTCAGCTCACCCCAAAGGGCTTGGAGCTCCCAGCCCCTTCCTCTGTGCAAACACAACTCTCAGATTGGCTCCCAGGCTGCCCAGGGAGGTGCTGGAGTCACCATCCCTGCAGGGGTTGAGGAAACATCTAGCTGCTCTCTTTAGGGCTATGGGTTAGTGGCATGGGAGTGCTAGGTAAGGTTGGACTTGATGAGCTTCTAGGGTCTCTTTCAACCTTCAGGATTCTGTGAAAGCTACTTCTGCAAGCCTGCAGGTTCCCTCTATGGAGAAAGGACACTACCAGAGCTGGATCTGGATTCATCTACTTGAGATGAGCTGGGAGGAAGATGCTGCATAGCCCAAAGCAGCAGGGTGGATGTCTCCAGCACTCCCTTTGCACACCCAGGGAGTGAGGCCAAGCAGTGCCAACTCACCAGGCTCTGGCCATGCCTTCTGCTTCCCCAGCTCTCCCTGCAGCCATGGGAGCAGAGAGAAAAAACCTTCTCCTCCTTCTCAGGCCATCAGCAGCCCTGCAGACAGCTCAGCTGCCCCACAGCCCAGCAGCACAGGCCTGATCTCATCAGGCAGCCACACACTTGCAACTGGAACAATAACCTCCTTCCCTGGCCCACACAATTCCCAGAAATGCACAGTCTCCTGCTAGAGCCTCCCAGGGGGAAAAGATGCCAGCCAGCCTGTCTGCCCCAGCAGCAAGGCAGCTGCCAGCCCCTGGCCAACACAAGGCTGCTGCCTGGAGGCATCTCTGGCAAAACAAGGGGATGCTGCCTGGGATGGAGGGAGAGACTCCTTGGGGCTAGCCTTTAGCTGGATGAGCTCAGGAAGATCTTTTCCCTCTGGGTTTTTGCCACCAGGCATCATGCCCCATCCTAGGCATCCTCCTGAGGAGCATGTGTTGGCTGCTCCCCTGCTCAGCTGCCCTCACCCAAATGTCTCCTGGGTGTTCAGGGAGTGCCAATGGAGCTGGGAGGTGAAACCAAGTCCTTGCTGCTCAGGTTGGGATGGTAGAGATGAGGTTTGTGGCTCTCCTTGCCCCCAGAGTGGATATTGAGCCTAGAGAGGTTCTTCTGCATCTCACAGCATCACTGAGCACCTCTGTCTGCTGGAGCTTTACCTTGGGACATTTGAGTAATGGCTGTTCCTGCTTCCAGATGGAATATCTGGAGCCTTGGAGAGGCATGGCTGGATGCTGCAGGTGGCTATTTACCCTGCCCTAGCTAAGCTGGCAGTTGGGAGAAGAGCCAGGCCAGCAGTTGGCACAACCATCCTTTCCCCAAGGCCTTCCTCTGGGCTCTCCAGCCTATCTGTGTCTTGTCAGGTCCAGATGTGCCATGCAGGCAGCTGCAGGCAGCACAGGCAATGCATGGCAGGTTCTGCCCTCTCCAGAGCTCACAGGGATGCAGCAGCAATGCCAAATCCCTGGGCAATAGGTGCAAGGCCAGTGCTAGCTGCTGTGGCCAGGCAGCAGCTCCCAGGGCTGCAAGGTGAGGCTGCAGGAGGAGATGCTTCCCAGCATCCCTGCCCCAGGGTGCCTTGGTGAGCAAAGCCAAGGAGGACAGACTCCCTGGCTGCATTGGGCTTCCTGCCTCCTGGGCCAGAGCCACTGCCTGACATCATTGCTCCCAGTGGGAATTGCTGTCCCAGCCCTGCTCAGCCCCTGACAGCAGCAGAGAAGTTCCTGACCTCCTGCCTGCCTTTGCAGCCTTCCACCACCCCCCATGGTGTGGAGGCTTTTGTGCTCCCTCTTCCCCCTAAGCCTCTGTGGCATGACAGCTTGTAAAGCTCCATCCTTGCCCTCACCACCATGGGCACAGGCAAGGTGATGCTCCCTGTCACCTCACTGCCTGAGTCCCATCTGCTGCCCACCCTTTCCCTGCAAGCTAGATGGCTGGAGACTCTCCATCTTGCTCTTTTTGGCTCCTGCATCCATTTGTCACCCTCTCTGTGCCTTTGCCAATGTGTGACATCCTTGCCTGGCTCCCAGGGGCACAGCACCAGAGCTGGGGCAGGCAGGTGCCAACCCCACTGCTTCACAAGAGCTGCTGGCCTGGGCCCATCCTACTCATCCTGTCATCCCACTCCTCCAAAGCAGCCTGGCAGTGTGTGTGTGTGTGTGTGCTCTCCAAAAGTGCCCAGTTTGGCTTGACAAGGAGCTGGGAAGGCTGAGTGTGGCAGGCTGTGACACAGATGTTGGAGGGAGATGCAGATATCCAGCACAATTCCTATGCACAAAGCTCTGGGGAAGCACCAACCATCTCCCCACTAGCCTCTTCTCTGCCTAAATGACAGCAGGGGCTGGCTGCAGCCTGTGGTCCTCAACACACAAAGGCCATGGAGCTGCNCCTTAACACCCCAGCATGGACCTTTTCAAAGAGACTTGGCAGTGAGAAGGTCTGGAGGGATCCCCTCAGCAGCATCCCTTAGCTTGCAGTCCCCTCAGTCAGCTCCAAGCAGGACTTTTCTTCTCCTGAGCCAGCAGATCCTGTCCTTAGACTGATGCTGCACTGCAAAGCTCCCTCCTGCCCTCAGCACTTCGCTGCAGCTGCTTCCAGTGCTGCTCAAAGCCTTTTTTTGCCTTGCAGCCTAAGCCTTTCCTCCCCACACACACCCTCCCCCCCCTTCTCCTCCATCCCTCTGGCTCCAGCCTGCTGGGGATGGCAGCTTTCTCCTTCCCTACAGACAAATAGAACTATAATCTGCTCAACCCCCACAGCATCCTCCTTGGCCTGAGCCTTTTCTACCGGTAATAGCCCCAGGGGCTCCTTCTCCCATCATTGTTGACTCCACAATGCAAACTGTTTGTATTCTTGTGTCCCCGAAGCTTTGCCAATAGCACATGTGGCCCGAGCTGATAGCAACAGGCTTTGGCAAGGCTGCTGCTCCATCAGATAAAAGCCTTTCACCTTCTTGCTCCAGCTCCAGCTCCAGCCCAACCAGCCAGGCTCATTTTGGCATCAGCTGAGCCTTCCTGAAGCCTTGCAGGGTGAGCAAGAGCAGGGCAGAGGTGGAGTGAGCAGCCTGGGATCGTTCAGCTTGGGTGAAAGAAGAGCCCTGGAAGGAATATAGGGAGATAGAGGCATTTTCCCAGGCAGTTGAAGTGCTAAGAGCATGGTCATCCCCTCCTGCCTTCCTCAGGGATCCTCTCCCTGCTCCACCTTGGCTCAGCTCCCACACACAGCACGAGCAAAGTGGAGGAGAAACAATGCAACCTGGAGGTTCTCACATGCTCCAGGCTGGCCCAGGAACAAAACTATTCCCTTGAAGCCATTCCTTATCATCTCTCAACCCCCTGCACCTCACAGCCTTCATCCCTGGGGGGGGG
>VWZO01010132.1:111248-125800 GCA_013396975.1 Bucco capensis
GAGCCGGGCTATGGATACAGCCCGCCGGCGAGCCGGGCCGAGGGCAAGGCCGGGGAGGACTCCCGCATCCGGCGGCCCATGAACGCCTTCATGGTCTGGGCGAAGGATGAGCGCAAGCGACTGGCGCAGCAGAACCCTGACCTGCACAACGCCGTGCTCAGCAAGATGCTGGGTGAGCGGGACGGGCTGCGGGAGGAGGGCTGCGGGGCTGGGGGTGAAGGGATANCGGAGCTAAGGATGCAGGGATGTGGGAGTATGGAGCTAGGAATGCAGGCTGCAAGAGTGCAGGGAGCTGGGAATGCAGGGGTACGAGGCTGAGGATGCAGGGATAGGCAGTTATAGGACTGGGAATGCAGGCTGCGAGGGTGCAGGGTAGTGGGATGAGAGGATATGGGGCTGGAGACGTGGGCTGCAAGAGTGTAGGGCTGTAGGATGCAAGAGTACGGAGCTAGGGATGCAGGGTTGTGGGAGTATGGAGATGAGGACGTAGGGGTATAGAGCTGGGGATACAAGGATGTGGGATACAGGACTGAGGGTGAGGGGGAATGGAGCTGAGGATGTGGAGATGTGGGTGTACAGGACTGGGGATGTAGGGATAGGCAGTTATGGGGTTGGGGATGAGGGCTGCAGGGATCCAGAGGAGGAGGATGAAGGATTATGGAGCTGAGGAGGCAGGGATGTGGGGTACAGGAATGGGGATGTAGGGATAGGTGGTTATGGGGCTGGGGATATAGGCTGCAGGGATCCAGGGCAATGAGATGCAGGGATACAGGCCAGGAGATGTAGGATGTAGGGGTGAAGAATGTTTGGATGCAGGGATAGAGAGCTGGGAGTGCAGGGGCATTAGGATGTGTGCTGCAGGGATAGGAGGCAGTGGGACATGGAATGCAAGGACACAGGGCTGTGCTAGCCAGGTTGCAAAGGTACAGGACTGCAGGATGGAGATTGTGAGGATATGGGAGTGATGGAACTGGGATATAAGGATGGAGTGCTGCAGGATGCAGGGATAGGGTACTGTGGAATACAGGGCTGCAGGCTGCAAAGTTAGAGGGTTGCAGGGTGTGAGCTGCAGGGATATGGGATGAAGGGATGCCAGCTGCAGGCTGCAAGGATGCCAGGCTGTGGGATGCAGTGCTACAGGGATTTGGGATATGTTTGGATGTGGGAATATGGGGCTGTGGGATACGAGGATACAGAGCTGCCTAGACACAAGATTCAGGCAAATGGGGCTGTGGGATGAAGAGATACCAGGGCTGTGGGGATGCACAGCTGCAGGGATGCAGGATATGGGAATCCAGGGCTGCAGGATGCGGGAGAGATGACTGTAGGATGCGGGATGTGGGAACATGGGAAGCAGGATATGGGTAGCTGGAGCTGCAGGATGCGGGGCTACGGGAAGCAGGATATGGCTGGAGAGAGCAGCAGGATGCAGAGACACAGGGCTGCGGGGATGTGGGATTCAGGATATGGGGCTGCGGGGTGCAGGGATGTGGGATTCAGGATAAAGGGCTGTGGGGTTTAGGATGGGCAGTGGATGCTGGATCCAGGGAAGCAGCATGCCAGGCACTGGGCTGTGCAGAGGGGCAACAGGAGGCAAACTCCCCTACCCTGGAAGGGTTCGTGTGGTTCCCGCTGGGCTTTGAACTCCTGCTGTGCCAAAGAAGCTCAGGGCACATCCCAAGCCTGCTGTTGGGACATGGGAACAGCCCTGCTTGGGCTCCCATTGCCCAGTCCCAAGTCGTGCTCAGGTGTTAAACCATCCCAGGGAGCCCTTCCCACCCCACGCTGGGCTCCACTCTCCCCAGAGTGTGCTGGGTGTCACAGAGCTTCCCTTTGCCCTTGCAGGCCAGTCCTGGAAAGCACTGAGTGCCAGCGACAAGCGTCCCTTTGTGGAAGAGGCAGAGAGGCTGCGAATCCAGCACCTCCAGGATCACCCCAACTACAAGTACCGCCCAAGGAGAAAGAAGCAAGCCAAGAAAATCAAGAGGATGGAACCCAATATCCTCCTGCATAACCTTTCCCAGCCTTGCAGTGACAACTTCAGCATGAGTCACCATGGCGGCAGCCAGCCGGGCCACCCCCAGCCTCCCCCACTTAACCACTTCAGAGAACTCCACTCCATGGGGTCGGATATTGAAAACTATGGCTTGCCAACTCCTGAGATGTCTCCCTTGGATGTCTTGGAACAAACCGAGCCGGCCTTTTTCCCTCCTCACATGCAGGATGACTGCAATATGATGCCCTTTCGGGGTTACCACCACCATCACCAGATGGAGTTTGCCCAGGAGAAGTGCCTGGGGCGGGACGTGGCCGTGCCCTACGCGCAGAACCCCTCGCACTTGGCCGACGCTATGAGGACTCCTCATCCTTCCAGCATATACTACAACCAGATGTGCTCAGGAACTCAGAATGGCCTTTCTGCCCACCTGGGCCAGCTTTCCCCACCTCCTGAAGCCCATCACATGGAGAGCGTGGATCACTTGAACCAAAGCGAGCTCTGGACAGATGTTGACCGGAATGAGTTTGATCAATATTTGAACATGAGCAGGACTCGTCCCGAAGCCTCGGGACTCCCTTATCATGTCTCCTTGTCCAAAGTGACTCCTAGAAGCATCTCCTGCGAGGAGAGCAGTTTGATATCTGCCCTGTCTGATGCCAGCAGTGCTGTTTACTATAGCCCCTGCATCACTGGTTAGGTTGGTCCCACCACTTGATCTTCTCAGCGGGAGAGGCCCAGCTCTCCTCTACAAACCAAAAAGCCATCTTCCTTTAACCACCAGCTCCATAATATTTAGATAACTCATTAAATGCATCGCTTTCTTTTCTTTATTTGTGTTATTTGGGTTGTTTGTTGTTTGTTTTTTTTTGGAGGAGGGTGTTTCTAAGAGAACCCCCCCCCCCTGCTGAACTCACTGATATACCATATAACTATATACCACAGATAATCACCTTTCCCCAAGCCTTAGCCGTGCTCCCTGCTCCAGCCCTCAGCAGCGCATCCCTCTTAGCTCCCACCACCCCCAAGGGGCATTTGGAAGCCAATTCCAGTCAATCCTGCCTGAAACAACCACCACTACCAGGATGAACCAAAGCAACCTGGCCCCAAGGGGCAGGAGAACTTGTGGAGGGCGGGGGGGAAAAAACAAAGCTCATTTTAGGAAGACTTTTCCAGGGCCATCCAAGAGTCAGTGCCCGTCGAGGTGGGCTTTAGGACAGTTTTTTTGTTACTGTATTCTCAGCAATATATTTTAATTGGGCAACAAAACTATATTTTTACTAAGCCTTTTTTATATATAAAATGGTATTTAATGTCTTTTGGTTTGGGTTTTGTTGTTTTGGGTCTTTTTTTTTTTTTTGTCGTTGTTGTTAGACTTTTTAAAGAGAAATCAAGGGATATCCATGAGATCTAAAAGGAAAAAAAGCATTTATGTAGCAAAGCTGGATTTCAAAGGGAAAAACAAAATAAAAATGGGGAAGGGGAGGAAAAGCGGAGATATTTTGTGAGAAGGGAATGACAATGTAAATATTGTGGAACAATTGACTGGAATTTTGTACAACAGGAAAAACTAGGGCTGCGAAACACTTTTATTGTCTAGAGCTGTATGGAGAGCAAACTGTTTTATACTTGGTTAATGATTAAAACATCTTCATCTAATTGTTCCCATCTTGTGTGCTGCTTGTGTGAACACAGATTTCCCGCAAATCCATGTTGTCCCAACCAGTTCCAGATTTCTGGAGCCGTTGATTAATGTTTTGACAACCTGGCAAATGGATTCATTTCCAGGCTGCTGCCTGCCTGCCCGCCCCGGCAGCCACCCTGGGCTCCAGGAGCTCAGGATGGGATGGGATGGATGGTGGAGGGATGGGAGGCTGATGGCCACCCTTACAGCATCACACTGTGATGTCCTCTGCAGGAGAAGCAGCTGTTTGCAGATACAAACACAATAAAACATGTGATATCCTCCTCTGAGAGGAGCCTTGGTCTGGTTGTTATTTTGCCAGCACATCAGTGCATGATTTCCCCCATGCCTCACCCTGTTTTCCCATGAAACCACCCCAAAAATAGAGCCTGGTTGCTTTGACATCTTCACTTTAATCCCCATATACCAGAACCCTTCCACCTCCCATGCTCTTTGCCACCTCTGATGACCATCAGGTCTCGCTAAGCCATCGTCATGCCTAGCTGGACCCAGCTCGGAGCTGCTGGAGTTTTGCTGGAGCTTCATCCCTTCCCTATCCCATGAATCCCTTTCTGATTTACAGTATTTTGGTTGTTTTGTTCTTGTTCAGTCAGTTTGCAAAGGAGCAATGACAATCTGTTGCATAAAAACCCTGGTGGCATCCGTTCCTTGAGCGCCGAGTGATTGAAACCAGGCTGATATCGCCAAAAAAGGCCATTTGGAGGGGGAAAAAAATGAACTAATCCATTTGAATAGAAGAAGAAGAAGAAGAAGAGTCTTTTTTGTTGTTGTTGTTGGCAAAGAATTGCCTTTTAGGGGAAATGGCTCTTTAACAAATGACATTAATTTTCGAGCTTCTCCTAAATTAAAGTCACATTAGTGCTAACAGGACACAACCCTGCTTCGCCTTGGCTTTTCTGGGGCTCCTCAGAAAGGAGACCACTCCAGGGGCTGGCAATGTGTTCCCATGGAAGAAGCAGGCAGCCAAGGCTCTTCATTGTCTTTCCATATACAGTATGTCAAAAAAGAGAGGGGGGGAGGGGGGGGAATGACATGGAAAAATGACCTCACTACCTACACGGGAGAGCTGGCGGCGGGCGCCCGGCGGGTGCCGCAGCAAACAAACACCACACCAAATGAGACGCATCCTGTGCCGCCCGACCATGACTATGAAAGGAAGCAGCTCGCTCCAGCCCTGGGAGGAAGGAGATGAGGAGGGAGGGGGTAGAAAACAAGCCTGGACTTATTTTCCAACCTTCAGCTTCCAGGTACCTTCCAGGCGAGGATGCGATCACTTCCTGCGCTTCAAAGGAGTGAAGCGCTCACCCTGCTGGCCCTCGGGGCTGACTCCTACCATCATCATCACCATGGAGGAAGTGTTCAGTCAGCTTTCTGTAGCAGAAATTCCCTTCTTTCCCCATGGCTTGGGTCATGCCAACTTGCCTCTGGACTCAGAGGGTGGCTACAGAACCCTGAGGTGATGTTTTTTTGGCTGTGTTTTCTCTCTGGAGTGGTTTGAGTGGAGTGTGCCCCAGATTGGTGTGCTTGCTGGCACTGGGAGCATGGCTGGGAATGGACAGGAGCTTTCCCAAAGCTGTGAAATTGTTGGAAAGGTGACTTTGCCATAGGGCTGGGGAAGAGGAGTGGCAGATCTCCTTGCTTTGTGTTCAAGGATGCTGCTGTGAGGCTGGGGTGGGTACCAGACTGACAATGTTGGGGTGACAAAATCATTAAGGTTGGAAAAGACCTCTAAAGATCCTCAAGTCCAACTGTTTCCCAGCACTTCCAGGTCACCACTAAACCATGGCCCTCAGCAACACATCTACACCCCTGCAGGGATGGTGACTCCAGCACTGCTCTGGACAGCCTGGGCCAGGTCTGGACAACCTTTTTGGAGATGAAATTATTCCTAATACCCAACCTAAACCTCTTGAGACCATTTCCTCTTGCCCTATCACTTGTTACATGGAAGAAGAGACCAACCCCCAGCTGGCTCCAAGCTCGTGGCAAGGAGCTGGAGAGAGTGAGAAGGTCTCCCCTGAGCCTCCTCTTCTCCATGCTAACCAAGCCCAGTTCTCTCAGCTGCTCCTCAGCACACTTGTGCTCCAGACCCTTCCCCAGTCACTCAGGCACCAGGACCACCTGTATTTTTAACATCCCCTCCTTTTCCCTGCCCCCATCCCTGTCCTGCTGCACTGGGAGCAGGAAACCATCCACCAGCCTTTTATTTGTCTGCATGCTGGTGGCTCAGGTGGGATGTGGGCCTGAAACTGGATGGGGCTGGAATAGTTGGGGGATGATTTCACTGCTGTAATGGCTCAGGCTGGGGCTGTTACCACGCAGCCCCTTCCCAATTTTATGACTTAATCTCTCCAAAGCTCAAGGCCTGATGGTTTGGAGCTGGGGAGGAGGAGCTAGGAGCTCTTAGCAGGTCGTTAGGGCAGAAATATGGAGAAGGTATTTGACAGGTAAGATGTAAAAGCTGACAGCTCCATCCCGCCAGCTTTCCTGGGATGGCTGTGGAGCAGGGAGAGGGGGAGCTTGTGGTCCTGCCTGGGCTTTGTGGGCTGCTGGCATCTGCTCCATGGCTCCTGAGGATGTGTGGCAGCACATAGACAGCCCTGGGGCTGTTCCTGCTGTGACACATCGGACATGGGTGAGTCCTTCCCATGGCTACTGTGTCAGGGTGGCATGGAGTGTGTGTGTGTGTGTGTATGTGTGTGGAGTATGTATCCATGTTCATATATCTGTGTGTGCATCCATGTATCTGTGTGTGTGTGGCCATGTGTGTGCATGTCCCTGCATGAGCATGAGTCTGTGTGTGCATCCAGCTGTGTGTCTATGTCTATCCCCTTGGGCATCCATGTGTGCATCCATGTGTGCATCCACATGGATATACACGTGTGCATATGCATGTGCACACCCATCTGTGTGTCTGTGTGTATCCATATGCATGTATCCCTCTCTGGATCCATGTGTGTATCCATGTCCATGGATCCCTGTGTGTGTGTTTGTGTGGACATGTATCCATGTGTGTGTGTCCATGTGCATGTATTCATATGTGTGTATCCATGTGCATGTATCCCTACATGTATCCACGTGTGTATCCATGTACATGTATCCCTATATGTATCCATGTGCATGAATCCCTATATGTATCCATGTGCATGTATCCCTATATGTATCCATATGTGTATCCATGTGCATGTATCCCTATATGTATCCATGTGCATGAATCCCTATATGTATTCATGTGTGTATCCATGTGCATGGATCCCTATATGTATCCATCAGTGTATCCATGTACATGTATCCCTATATGTATCCCTATATGTATCCATGTGCATGTATCCCTATATGTATCCATGTCTGTATCCATGTGCATGAATCCCTAGATGTATCCATGTGCATGTATCCCTATATGTATCCCTATGTGTATCCATGTGCGTGTATCCCTATATGTATCCATATGTCTGTATCCATGTGTGCATCTGTGTGCTTCTCCATGTGTGTATCCCTGTGTATATCCATCCATGCGTGTGTATCCAGGGATATATCCATGTGCATATAGCTCCATGGGTGTGTATCCATGTGTAGATATACCCACATGTGTGTATCCATGTGTGAGCATCCCTGTCTGTATCCCTGGGAGCCTCCCGTGCACGTGTGTGTTCTGCTGGAGTTGACTGCTCAGGTTTATGGAAGTTCTGGGTTTTTATGGAATTACAGAGAGCTCAATGACCTCACCCACAGATTAAAACAGCATGGGCCAGCCACTGATTCCCAGCTCCAGACTGCTGGGATGGAGCTCAGGAGAAGGCACCAGGATCCAGGACAGTTGGAGACATCACCAACACACACCTTGGACACACAAAGCATCCCCATGGGCATGCTAAGAGGTAATTAGAACTCCTCAACCCATGTATTTTGGGAGCATCCCTGCCTGGTGGGAACACTAGTGGGAAGGGGAAGATGCTACCAGTGCTGCTTCCCCACCCATGGCACCAGGAAGCTGTTCCAGGATTGTTGATGGGATTGAGTTCCATCAAAAAAAAAAAAGAAGATTGATCCAAACCAAACCTGTTTGTGGGAAACAGCTCCAAAACATTTCCTGACTCGAGAAAAAGAGCATTGGGAAAAAAAGAAAGAGATTTTCCAAGGGTTTTTTTTCAGCTGGGAGGCAAAGGATTTCATGGGCTAGCAGGGCTCTGTGTTGCAGAGGTTAACCAAAGGCAAAAGTTCCCAGCACAACCTTTCCTGAGCCAGCAGAAGAAAAGTTCCCAAACCTTCCCTAACTTTCTGTTTTGCAGCCCAAGTTTGGGAAAGGAAATGGTTGGAAATCTCAGTGCTCCTTGCAGGACAGGAAAGGCTCCATTTCCTCCATGGCAGAGGAGCCTGGGCTGGGAATGGATGCTCTCTCCTCAGCTCTGCTCCCCAGCACTTTCCCAGAGGCAGGGCCTGGCAGGAGGGCAGCTGCCTGCAGGGAGCTGGGGCCATGGTGGCAGAAATCCTGCCAGAAATCCTTTCCATGGGGAAAGGAAAAGAAAAGAAGGTAGTGAGGAGTTCTTCCTGTGCTCTGGAAAGGTTGAGCAGCCTGAAAATCTTCTCCTTTTGGTTGCTGTTCCTCTTGCAGTGAAGTTGCACTTGAAGAGGTCAAAGAGTCACCAAATCCAAGCCAACTCAGCCCAAGCCAACTGAAAACAACCTAGAGAAGCCACACAAAGCTACCTAAGCCAACCCAGGCAATGTAAGCAACACAAGCTAGCCCAACCCAAACCAGCACAAGCCAATAGAAGCCAACCCAACCCAAAATAAGCCAACTGAACTGAAGGCAAGCCAGCCAAAGGCAACCCAACCTAGCCTAAGCAAACCCAACCCAGCCTAACCAACATGACCCAATCAACCTATCCCATCCTAACCAATCAACCTATCTCAACCCAATCCATCCTAACCAACCTTACTCAATCAGCCTAACCCAATCCACCCTTACCAACCTTACCCAATCAACCTATCCCAACCCAACCCAGCCTAACCAACACAATCCAATCAACCTATCCCAATGATTCAACCTATCCCAACCCATCCTAATCAACCTTACCCAATCAGCCTAACCCAATCCATCCTAACCAACCTTACCCAATCAACCTATCCCAATGATTCAACCTTTCCCAACCCATCCTAACCAACCTTATCCAATCAACCTATCCCAACCCAACCAAGCCTAATCAATCTTACCCAATCAACCTAACCCAATCCATCCTAACCAATCAACCTATCCCAACCCAATCCAGCTTAACCAACCTTACCCAACCCAACCAAGCCTAACTACCCTAACCCATTCTAACCAACCTTACCCAATCAACCTAACCCAATCCATCCTAATCAATCAACTTATCTCAACCCAACCCAGCCTAATCAACCTTACCCAATCCACCTATCCCAACCCAAACAAGCCTAAGCAAACCCAACCCATCCTAACCAAGCTTACCCAATCAACCTAACCTAACCCATCCTAACCAATCAACCTATCCCAACCCATCCTAACCAAGCTTACCCAATCAACCTAACCTAATCCATCCTAACCAATCAACCTATCCCAACCTATCCGAACCAAGCTTACCCAATCAACCTAACCCAACCCAGCCTAACCAATCTTACCCAATCCACCCATCCCAACCAACTCAACCTAAACTACCTAACCAAACCCAACCCAACTCAACCTCCCAAGCAAAGCAAGACTCCCCATCAACTCCCACACAGCCAAGTTCAGCCTTCCTGGGACATTGCAAGGGTCTTGATGGAAAGCTCTCCCTCCTCTGGTGCTCAGCAGTGTCTGGGGGGGAGTTGATCCCAGCAGGGAGCTGAATCACATCCCCCCCCCCTCAGAGCAGGAGCGTCACAGACTGTCTGAGGCTTGTCAGGAGAGTCAGGCCAGGCTGAGCGGGGCCGGTTCTGGGAAGCCATCCAGAGAGAGAGAGAGAGAGGAGTCTGCCTAAAAATGACTCTTCTGGCTCCTCTCCACGCCTCGACCATCCCATATGGAACAAATGTACATTTTCCATCAATTGTTTGTATTTTTCATTTAAAGAAAGGAGGAGGGCTAAAAGAAAAAAAAAAGAAAGAAAGAAGGCAGCAAGCAAGGGGCTGTGCACCCAGGGGAATGTTGGTGACAGCAGATAGGCTCCGTGGTGGAGAGGGAGAAATACTGGCCAGCAGTCAAGGGCCTCCAAAGGATGGGATGAAGCAATAAATCTCAAGTGTGTTTTGACATATTTGGTGGTCTCTGCCTCACACTTAAGGAGCATTGGGTCCATGTTACAGGGAGAACCACACAGCTCAGACTGGTTGGCAGCCTCTGCTTGGCCAGCAAGGCTGGAGGTAGATATTGAGGTGGTTCTGGTCTGTGTTTTCCCAAAGGAATGTGTCCCAGAGATGTGCTGGCATGCTCAGAGGAAAGGATGCTGTTGGGCACCAACACTCATGGAGATGAGCGGTGATGCCAACTGAAGCATCAGGAGGTGGAGTTGGGTTGATCTCACAACGACACAAAATCATGAAGGTTGGAAGAGACCTCTAAGATCATCCAATCCAACCATACCTAGCACTACCATGCTACTAAAACTCAGTGGGAGGGGACACACAACACAGCAGGGATGTCCCAGGCTAGCATCCCTCCCTGCTGCAGGGCTTGGCCAACCTGTGCTCACAGCTCCAAGCTGGATCCTAGCTGGGCTGGGCTGGGCTGCTCTGCCAGCAAGAAGACCATGAGCTCCCACATCCCCATCACTGCAGGGAGACAGCTGGAGAGGACAGGAGAAGCAACCCAACCCTGCCTGTGTGCCAGGCTGCCCACCTCCCCCCCACTCCCCCTCCCTCTGACAGGGCTTGAGCAGAAAGATGGACATGAAAGTGGAGCTTGGCTCTGGTTTCTCTCTCATTCAGAACATTCAAAAACTATTAACTGTGGTGGGGGTAAGGCAGCAGCTGGTTTCAATATTCTGCTCTTCCAATTGTGTTGGGTTTGGGGTTGGTTTGGGGATTTTTTTTTCCTTCCCCCTGCTATTCTCGAGCACTTTAAGTGACATGGTTACATGTATTTGATTAAAAAGCTGTAATTCAACGAGTGCCTTTGCTTGGACTGGACACAAAGGCTTAAAGACACAGCATTTATTTACTGTGCTCTCCTGCTTTTCCAGCTCTGCCCTAAGCCAGGATGACAGGGAAATGGTGGGAAGGGGAGACAGAGAGCAGCAGAGGAGGGGGACACAAGCTTTCCCAGCATGGGGAGCACAAGCAGATCCTTCCCTCTGCTAGAAAGCTTAGCTTGTTGCCACCATCCAACAGTCCCAAAGGCACAAACTCCTTTTGGGGTGTCAGCTGAGGGAGGTTGGCAGAGAGGAGACAGCAAGGAGGGGGAGATGTGGTTTTAACCAAACTGGTCCCCATCTCACCCACAGCAAGATGCTGCAGGATCTGGCTGGGGTAGGGAGATGTTTTCTGCCTGTGGCCAGCCCCTGCTCCTGCAGGGAGGCTGCCAGCTCTGAGGAGCTCATCCCAAGACAGCAGTTCCTTTTCCTAAGGAGAAAAAAGCCTTTACAAGATCTCAGCTTGGAGCCATGGCCCAATGCCTCTAAGAGCATCTCCTGTTAAACCCAGCATCTCCTGCAGCATGAGCACAGCTTGGAGCCATGCTCATCCCCACCCTGTTGGCTCCTCTGCTTCAAAAATGACACTTTTCACCCCCAAAAAGCAGGCAGCAGAGGAGGGGAAGAGAGAGCTGGGAGAGCTGCTCTGCACCCCATCAAGCACCACAATAACTTCATCTCCCCACTCTGCCAGCCCTGAGGGGTGGCCTTTGTGTCTCATTCCATCCTATCCCATCCCATGCCATCCCATCCCATCCCATCCCATCCCATCCCATGCCATCCCATCCCATCCCATCCCATCCCATCCCTGGGCTAGCTCAATTCATGTGCATGTCCTAGGAGGCAAATATGTGCATGTGTGTTCATGTGTGTGTGTGTTCACATGTTGTCCCCCCATGGAAAACTCTCCCCCAGCACAACCTCAGCTCTCCCATCCACATGTTATTAAAGACAATAACAATGAATCCAGCAATACTTGAACCTCACCTGCTCCCAAAGGCCCTGACCTGCAGGACACTAAGCCCAGCATCCCCCAGAACCACTCTGGAGCACCCCAATCCCTGCTTGGAGAAGGGGTTGAGATCCACCCTGCTGCCAGCCATGCTGAGCTGTGTCTTTTCCTCAGCTCACTCCTGCCTGGGGATCACCTGCAGTTCAGATGATTTATGAAGGGAGAATTTTTCAGGCTCTGTTTCCTTTTCATTGTTGTTTCAGTTGCTGCTCTGGCTTCCTCCTGCCTTTGAATAACTCCTGCCATGCTGTGAGTGGTGAGAAAGGCAGCCAGGAAACACTCACACTCCATCCAGGAGCTGGGGGGCAAGAGCTTTCTCCCCTCCCCACAAGCAGGGGGAGATGGGGCTGTCCTCCAGCTGGTCCCACCTGCAGAGGGGAGGATGCTGGGTTCAGAGTAAGTGAAGCCTGAAAGCAGATCCTTCTTGTCCCATAACATCCCAGCTCCCTCTCCACCCTGCAGCATAGCCCCTGGGAGGTAGCAGTCCCGTGGGGATGCTGCTCTCCCACACTGCTGTGGGTGGTTTGACTGGAGGGACAGCTAAAAAGTGAGTTTAGGGAGGGAGATTCATCTCCCTGTGGAGGGTGGGGTACCTCCCCACCCAGGGCTGTGGTTGGGCTGAGCATTGGTACCCAGCTCCATGTCCATTCCTGAGCTGAGCATTACTACCCAGCTCCATCCTCATGCCTGAGCTGAGCACTGGTACCCAGCTCCATCCTCGTGCCTGAGCTGAGCACTGGTACCCAGCTCCATCTCTGTTCTTTAGCTGAGCACTGGTACCCAGCTCCAGCTCTGTTTCTGAGCTGAGCACTGGTACCCAGCTCCATCTCTGTTCTTTAGCTGAGCTCTGGTACCCAGTTCCATCTCTGTTCCTGGGCTGAGCTCTGGTACCCAGCTCCAGCTCTGTTCTTTAGCTGAGCACTGGTACCCAGCTCCAGCTCTGTTCTTTAGCTGAGCACTGGTACCCAGCTCCAGCTCTGTTCTTTAGCTGAGCACTGGTACCCAGCTCCATCTCTGTTCTTTAGCTGAGCACTGGTACCCAGCTCCATCTCTGTTCTTTAGCTGAGCTCTGGTACCCAGCTCCATCTCCACTCTCATACCAGTGATGCCCAGGCTGTAGTGGTGGTTTCCTCTCTCCACCTCAGCACAGAGAAGATGCTCTGGAGGGAGCCTGGCTTGACTTACAACAAAAACCTTCAAGAAAAAAACAACCACAAAGAAACACCAAGAAGCAAGCCAAGAAACCTCATCCACAATCTCAGCTCACCCACTTCCCCACCACTGCCACCTGCCAGACCACCAAGGAACCCTCACCCCAAACCTGGGCGGTGGGCAGGTGCCCACCCCTGCCTGCACCCATTGTCCTGCCGTGCCTTTCCTCCCCTCACCCCACAGCTCCAGGCCTTGGGAAGGGGGGGAAAACAGGAAGCTGTCCCCAGCACGCTGCTGCGGAAATGAGCCAAGCGGGCTGGAGCGGCGGGGAGGACGGCGGGAGGAAGCGGACGGGGATATTTGGAACCGAGGGCGAATTCTTGGGCTTATCTCTGCGCTGCAGAGGCTCAGGAGTCCTTACAAAACAGAGCCCAGCTGGAGCGAAGCCCACGCCTGAGGACACCTCCTCGTCGCCGTGCCGCCAGCCCCTGGTACCCTGCTCGGCGCTGGGATGCTCGGGGACAGGGAGAGGGGACACTGCTGCCCGCTACATCTCAGAGAAGGGACCCTAACGGCTTGCTGTGGGGTGGGCAGCCCCTGGGCTGAGTGGTCCTCGGGTTGCCTGGCATGGAATCATAGATTGGTTAGTGTTGGAAAGGACCTTTAGCAGTCAGCTAGTCCAGTCTCCTTGTAGTTAGCAGGGACATCTTCATCTAGAGTATGGAATGGTCTAGTCCCATAGGATAGGCTACTAGGGAGCAGGATATCCCTCAGCATCCCTAAAACCTGGGAGAAAAAGCACAGGATCATTAAGGTTGGAAGAGACCTCGAAGATGATCAAGTCCAACCCTCCCTAGCACTAACATCCCAACCACACTGGGTTAGGAGCCTCCAAGGCACGAGTCCTCTCTTATCCACAGGGAACCAACCTCATCCTGCCCATGATCTACCCCCTAAGATCTCCACTGAAACATCTCAGTGCTGATAGTGACATGCATCACCTGCCATGCTGCTGGCAGAGCTGGGATGCAGGATGCCAGTCCCCTAGCCATGAAGGGTTACAAACAGCTCAGCTTGCTCCCATTTCTCCCTTCCAGCTGCTGCTGCTCAACTTTTTGTTGGGTTTTAATTCTTTCTCCTTAACAATGCCATGTCACTTCACATCCAGCTCGTTGGGCTCTGCTGGGGAGTAGAAAGCAGCTCCAGGCTGGGAGCGCCCGGAAGGTTTCTACAGAGCTTCCTAAAAGCAAGGCAGCTGCCCTGCTGTGGGCAGGGGAGCCAGGCTTGGGATGGTGGCATCATCCCATGGGAGCTTGGGCTTCTGCCAGTGCCCAGGGAGCCACACAGTTAGGTTTTGATGGGGTCAACCCTTCAGTTGTTAATTGGTTGTGAAAATTAGGCAGGAGGCCCACAACGGGCAGCAGAGGCAGGGGCAGTGCCAGGAGCTCTTGGAGATGGGACATTGTCTTCATGGCATGTCCCCACGCATGGCAGGGACCCTTCAGCCCAGGGCATGCAGTGTGGTGGCATTGAGGTGGCACCTTTGGAGTCAGAAAGCACTGG
>VWZO01010132.1:129881-179675 GCA_013396975.1 Bucco capensis
CTGAGGAGGAACTTGTTTGCAGTTCAGGTGCCAGAGCACTGGCCCAGGCTGCCCAGGAGCCTGTGGAGTCTCCTTGTCTGGAGCCATTGCAGAGCTGCCTGGCCACATTGCTGTGTGAGCTGGTCTAGGTGCTCCTGCTCTGGCAGGGGGGTTGCACTAGATGATCTTTCTAGGGCCCTGCCAACCCCTAACATACTGTGATTCTGTGATACTCTGCTGTGCCATAGCTCCACCATGGCCTCAATGGCCAAAGCAGCAAGCTGGCATGGGGCTGGTGTGTCCCAGTGCCCTCTGCTCACAGCCCAGCCCTGCAGCAATGAACCATGCACACGTGTGGAGCAGAGGGATGCCACAGCACAGCATGGCACCAGGGCTAGCCTTGTGCTTGCAGAGATGTCACCCAGAGACAGCAGCACCTCGTGGAAGCTTCAGGCCAGCATTTGCAAGCAAGGCAGGACAGCTCAGAAGAAAAGAATCAGAGAAGTCTTTTGGTTGGAAGAGATCTTTAAGATCATCAACATTGCCAGGTCACCACTCAACCATGGGCACTCATGGGGTTATTGTGCCCCAAGTGCAAGGCCTGGCAATTAACCTGCTTTAATGAATGGATTCTTTCATTCACCAGCATCTCAGCTGCTGATCAGGTCCCATCCTGCTCAGCAGCACACACAGGAGCAGGTGCAGCCCTTGGGAAGGTACAGCACCCAGTGCCACAGTGCAGAGAACCTGGTGGGAACCCCAGCCAAAGACCCCCACCCATGGGTGCCCACCTGGGTGTACACTGACTCTGCTCAGCAATGCTTCCTTCCCATTCCATTTAGCACCAGTCACTTCCATTGGGCTCCAGAGGGGAGAGGGAGAGAGAGAAAGAGAGAGCAAGCGAGCAAAAGGCAAACTCAGCTCAGGGCAATTTAATAAGTTCAGTGTTACGAGCTGGGGAAAAGCTGTGGAACACACAAGTGGTAAGGCAGGCTTAATCTTTCCTTTAGTCTTGGGAATTATGTTTTCATTAATCCTAATTTTTCCAGATGTTTCACTCCTTAGCCCAAGCTCTTCAAAGCCTCTGTGGCTGCGAACGCTAACGAAGCCATGAGAACATTGGAAAGAGAGAGAGAGAGAGAGATTCAAAAGCTTCAATTGCTTCCTTTTTTTTTTTTCCTCTCTCTCTCTCTCTTTTTGTGTTGGGTTTTTGGGTGTTTTTTTCTCCCCTCTCTCTCTTTTCTCCCCCCCAGTTGTGCTGTCAGGGAGTGCATGCGTGTGCGGTCCCAGCTCCTCCACATGTTGTGTTACACAATGTGCTAACAAGATGGAGAAGGCCACTCAGACCTCGTGATGCTGCTGTGACGTCTGTTGGCCTTTGTCCCCTTCCCTGGTAGGACCTGGGAGTGTGAAATTTGGGGGAAAAAGGGGAGGGGAGCTGGCCCCCTTCTTCCTGCCTGCCAGCCAGCAGCATCTAGGGTCCTAGGGTCAAGAGTTGACCATGGCTTTTAAAAGGCTTGCTGAGACACCATGAGGGTGTTTGGTGGTAAAGGGAGCAGGAGCCAGGCTTGCCGATGGGGAATTTTGGGGTGCTCCATGATGGAAAGGGTGGTGGGGAGAAGAGTGATGCCATTAGCATTCCCTTCCCATCACTTAGTGCCTCAGCCAGGCATCTGCTCACAGCCCCATGAGGATGAAGCTGATGCTCCTGCTCCCTCCTGCCTGGCAGCAGCACCCAGCTCCTGGGTGCCAACACATCACCTTAGGGTCCCAGCACTCACTCACCTCACACGGATGAAGCCAGAGCTCCTGCTCTCTCCTGCCTAGCAGCTGGTCCCTAGCACCCATCCCTGAGTGCCAAAGCATTGCCATGGGATGGGTGCACCCAGCCACCTCACAGGGATGAAGCCAGAGCTCCTGCTTCCTCCTGCCTGGCAGCTGGTCCCTAGCACCCATCCCTGAGTGCCAAAGCATTGCCATGGGATGGGTGCACCCAGCCACCTCACAGGGATGAAGCCAGAGCTCCTGCTTCCTCCTGCCTGGCAGCAGGTCCCCAGTACCCATCCCTGAGTGCCTGTATCACCTTCGAGTGACATCACTCACTCACCTCACAAGGATGAAGCCAGAGCTCCTGCTTCCTCCTGCCTGCCAGCAGGTCCCTAGCACCCATCCCTGGGTACCAGCTCATCAACCACCACGGGATGCCTGCACCCAACCACCCCAATGCCACCACAGCCTTCCCAAACCTCCCTCCAGCCAACCCCATCCCTGCAGAGCTGCAGGATCCAGCTGCTGCTGCCCAGCTGGGTTGGAGCATCCCCTCCTCATCTGACGCAGGAGGTCAGAGAAGCTGCTCAGAACAATCCTGCCTCTCTGCAGCACCCTGGGATGCAGATCCATGCACTTATAAGGCCTGTGAAAAAGCAGTGGGAGCATGAGCAACGTCTGGAAATCCAGCTCAGACTAGATCCCTTCCTCAGTAATTTCTTGTCCCTGACTTTCTAGGCCGTGGGGATTTGTTCAGCTTGCAGGAGTGTTTTCTCCCAGTGCCACGGACTGGCTCCTGCCAGCACACATTGGCTCGGGTCTGGCAGATCCTGTTGCCTTATATGACCCTCCCTTAATTCAGCTTTTGCTTTTAGGAGCCAACCCCTCAGCAGGGAAACTCCTTGAGCAGTTCCCAGCCGTGGATCATACTCAAATGGTTCCCCCTAAGCCTCCTGCCATAAAACAACTGCCCACACAGTGAAAGGGAGGATGCAGGGGGTGGAATGCAATGCTCCCCTCCTTTCCTCTCCTCTCCTCTCCTCTCCCCACCCCAGCGAGGGATGGATGCTTTCCTCCATTCCCTGCTCCTTTGGTGCTCAAAGCAAGATCTGCAGGCCTGGAAAACCTCACTGGAGGGCCCAGATCTTCCTTGCCATGAGGCCCATGGCATCCCACTGGCACACCCTGGGGTTAATCATTGGCTGCACACAGAGTTGCTCTGGGGCTGGGGTGGGGGGTGAGAGACTTTCACCTTCCCAGTCACCTCTTAAACTTCAACCTTCTTTTATGGGTGCCATAAAGGTTATTTTTTAAGCTGCACCCCAGCAGGGTGTTTGGTTTTTTCCCCCCACCCACCTCCCTGCTCTCTGGTCGAGCTTGAGCATCACTGCTTCCTCTGCTTTGGGAAGCAGGGAGGATAAATGGGATAGCTTTTGGGGATGGGGATGGTGGTACCCAAGAGCTGAGCAGAGGTGATGGTTGGGCCCTGGGTGTGAAGCAGAGCCCAGGGGGGAGGGATGTGAGGGGCTTGGATCCCTCTGGAGCCTGGCTCAGCATCCCAAATCCCCTGAGTAAGATTCCTAGGTGGAAAAAGAGCATGTGTCCAAGGATATCCTGCTGAGCCTGCAACTCCTTATCAGGCAGCAGCAGAGATAAGGAGCTGGCTCACCTCCCAAAGCACTCCTAGCCCTGAGCACCCAGCCTGCTGCCACCTCCTTGTGTGCTCCCACACAGCATCTTCTGTCCCAGGGAGGGCACCCCAATCTCCCCGTGTCCCCACAGCTCACCAGAGGAGAGCTTTTACATCCCAAACCTCCCAACAGGATGCTTGTCTTCTCCAGCAGCACTGGGATGCTCCAGGAGTACATATCTCCTCCAGCATCTTCCTCCTCCAGCTCCTTGCAGGATTGTGCCACAACCTTGGGGTCTTCAAAGCACTCTGCTGGTTACAAGATCTGTTCAAAAGCTTTTCCCTCGGAAGCATTTAATTTCCCCTTAAAATAAAACCCCAAATTGAAGTGGGAAGGGTGTTCAGCACACAGAGGTGAGCTCACACACAGCTCCCTTGCTCAGCCAGGGTCAAAATGCATCCTTCAGCTCTTGAAGAGCAGCCCTGGAGAGAGCCATACAGCACCATACCCACACTTCCTTAGCCAAGGGATCCCATGGGAACATCCACTGAGGTTAGCATCACCATGGAGCAGGGATATGGAACTATAGAATCATTCCTGTTGAAAGAGAGGTCATCAAGTCCAACAGTTCAGCAGCACTGCCAGGTCACCACTAAACCATGGCCCTCAGCACTACAACTTCACTGCTTTTAAGCTCCTCCAGGGATGGAGACTCCAGCACTGCCCTGGGCAGCCTGGGCCAGGCCTGGAAAACCCTTTGGGGGAAAAAAAACTGGTTCCTCATGGCCAACCTAAACCTCCTCTGGCACAACTTGAGGCTGTTTCCTCTTGTCCTATCGCTTGTTCCTTGGGAGAAGAGACTAACTCCCACTTCACTCCAACCTTCTTCCAATGAGTTGGAGAGAGTGAGAAGGTCTCCCCTGAACCTCCTCTTCTCCAGATGAACCAACCCCACTTCCCTCAGCTGTTCCTCACAAGACCAACCCTCTAGACCCTTCCCCAGCTTCCCATTCAGACAGACAAAGCATCCCAGCTCCCATCCCACAACCTCCTGCTCCTCTCACCACAGCTCGGACTCAGCAGCATCTCTCCTCAACGCCCATGGCACTGCTTTCAAAGCACCTCCTCCTCATCTCCATTGCCCCCATTTCCAGCATCTTTGGGTTGAAAAGGGGCCGGGGAGGCTTTGGCAGAGGAGCCTCATGTGGCTTCTTCCACAATTGTTTCCCATTTTGTGCCCTTGCCTGCCTCATCCTGCAGTAAGAATGACGACGAGCGGCACGGAGCCAGCGCCCGCGGCAGGGGTGTTGAGATCAGGGACAGCACAAAAATATCTTCTCTCTGGAACAAATATTTACCAACCCCTTCTGCCTTTTGTTCTTGTGGTTCTCATATATTTATTTTTTTTTCCCCCTCTTCTTATTTTATTTTTTTTTTCTCTTCTTTATTCCAGACATTCACTGGCAAAAATGTCACATGAAGCAGCAACCCAGAAACTTTGGGGGTAAGCTGCTTGGCTGCTCTGGGGTTTGTTTTTCTCCTCGTTAATGAATTTTCAACCAGTCAAGCTAAGCCAAATCTGGGTGAAAATGAGGGGGTTTTTTTGGCCCCAATTTGGGGCAACATCCTGGAGATATCCTTAGGGTAGGATGGGGCAGAGCCACACTGAGAGGTGAGGTAGGGGATGCTCCCAGCATTGCTCTGGAGGTGTCAGGATGGGTGTTGTGGTACTCTCATCCCTGGCTGGCTCCTGCCAGATTGTCCTTCTCCATTCCTTTGCCCCATGGCAGGTTTTTCTTGTTTCCCTTCAAAATGCTACCCCCCCCCCCCCACACACACACTGCTGGCCACGTTTTATGGAGGCCAAAGAAGAGCACGTGGCTCATTTATTGGTGTTTAAAGAAGGGAGGAGGGGGGGGAAAAAACCCTCCTCTTCTGGCACAGCAACTTCTACCTTTGGTTACAAATTAACTGTGGCCATAAAACCTTCAAGGTAGGAGGGAGTGGAGCTCAGCCCATGAGTGCTGCCTTGCAGCCAGTCCCCATCTCCTCCTGCCCTGGCCATGCATCCCTCTGCCTGCCCCCGTCGCCTCCTGCCTCTCTCCCTGGGGCTCTTCCAGGGTGCCCTGCTCCTCTTCTTTGCCCTCTTCATCACTTATGATCAGCCCTCGACACAGGAAGAGGATGCCAACGTGGTGGCCAACCAGCTCTATGGACTCTTCCCTTTCTTCCAGGACATCCAGGTGATGCTGGTGGTGGGGCTGGGGCTCCTGCTGACATTCCTGCCCCGCTATGGCTTCAGTGGCCTCACCCATAACTTCCTCCTGCTCTGCTTCTCCACACAATGGGCTCTGGTGCTGCAGAGTTTGCTCCATCACTTGCACCATGGCCAGGTCCACCTGGAGCTCCACAGCCTCCTCATCGCTGAGTTTGCTGCTGTGACAGTGATGATTTCTGCCGGGGCCATCCTGGGGAGGACCAGCCCCTGCCAGCTCCTCATCATGGCTGCCTGTGAAATCCCTGCCTACCTTGCCAGTGAGTGGGTCATCATCACCCATCTAGGGGTGCTGGATGTGGGGGGCACCATCACCATCCACATCTTCTCCTGTTACTTTGGCCTTGGTGTGTCCAAGGCTCTGTTTGGAGCAGCGCAGCATTCACTGCACCCCAAGGAGACCCCAACACCCCGCTCAGACTTCACATCCCTGCTGGGGACACTCATCCTCTGGGTCTTCTGGCCCAGCTTTGTGGCTGTCCTCTGCCAACCAGGAGATGCCCAGCATCGTGCCATCCTGAACACTATCCTGGCCATGAGCTCCAGCACCATCAGCACCGTGGTGGCCTCCAGCCTGCTGGAGAAGGATGGCAAGCTGAGCCCTGGCCACCTGCAGAATGGGAGCCTGGCAGGTGGGGTGGCCATCGGCGTGGTGGCTGACATGGCCATGCCACCAGTAGCTGCCCTGGCCCTGGGCAGCCTCTCAGCTGTCACATGTATCCTTGGCTTCAAGTTTCTCACCCCACTCTTGGCCAGGAAGCTCACACTCCACGACCACTGTGGCATCCACAACCTCCACGGCTTACCTGGCATCCTCGGCGCCTTGGCCAGCGTCGTGGCCATCCTGGTGGCATCTGAGGACACATCCATGTCCTCCTCCTCCTCCCAGGTGCTCCCCCCCGGGGTCAATGGCAGCGAGGTGGCAGGGGGCAGGTGGGGGGAGCAGGGGGCAGGAGGGCAGGCATTGTGCCAGGCAGCAGGGCTGGCAGTGGCCATGGGTGGCTCGCTGCTCACGGGGCTGCTGACCGGTGCCATGCTCCGGCTGCCCTGCCTGGCCCAGCCTCCTGAGAGGCTCTGCTTTGAGGACTCACTCTATTTTAAGATCCAGGATGAGACTGAGAGGCCAGAGCTGGGTGGCACCACTGAGGAAGGAGTCCTGGTCCTGAAGGAGCAGGTTTAAACACTGGTGAGGTGTCTGCAGCCATGGTGAGGGCTAGGGAACAGCTCAGGGGTTGACTCTTTCTGCCTCCATCACTTGGCAGGGAATGGACATAAGCAGCATCTCCTGCTCTGAGCACAGCTCTGTATGTAGCTGTAGCATGGATCTCTCCTCCATTCTCCTGCCCTGAGGCTGCAAACCTCCTCCTCTGCCCTGGCTGGTCCCAGGATACCTCCATCCTCAGCAATAACTGGAAAAAACATCTGGAGAAACAATCCTGCGATGGCTAAAATCAACTTTGGCTAACCTGGATGGTCCTGCTGCTTTGCTCTCACCCATGGTGCCTCTCCCAACCCTCGGCTCCAGCTCCTGCTCAGGACTCTCCTGCCCATGATGGGCAGCACCCAGCAAGGGCTGATGGCTCCAGTCACAGCACCAGGCCCAGGGACTCAGCATCCACTGCCTGGAGGATGGAAATACAGTGGTGAGTTGAGCTGAGCAGAGAACAAGGAGTTCTCCAGGGCTTTGATATCCTGGAGAGCAGATTGTCCAGCACAGGTTGGTTTCTGAAGGGAGATGCCAGCATTTTACTACCAGCACAACAAGCTCATAGCTCGAGAACAGCAAGGAGCTTCGGAGAGAGCTCCTGCCTCCCCCAGCACCCTCATTCCACTCCAAAGCTGTGGCTGGGAAAGCTGTGCCAACATCCCAGGATACTGAAGGGCCCCCAAGGAAGAGCAGTGGCCTCATCCCATCCCACCCAGAGCAGCAAGCCACTTCCACCCCATGGAGGACAAAGCCTGTGGTCCACAGCTGGCATGTGGCAAGCTGCGAGCGCGGGGCCGCATCCTGCCCAGAGAGTGAGGGCTGTGATTCACATCCCCTCCACCACCAGCCCTGAGTCACTGCTACCCCTGTGCTGCCACTCAGGAGACAATGTCAGCAATGCTCCAGGGGGGCAAGGCCACCAAACCACCCCCACCCCCCCCTAATGCCAGGAGCTGGGGGTTCTGGGCATGGATGGAGACCCCTGACATCAAGCTGGGGCTGGATCCTTTCCACTTAGCGTGGTCCCAGCACCAGGAGGGAGCCCAGGCTGGGGAATTGGCCCTCCAATAATCACAAGCAGGCTCAGGGGGCCCGGGAGGGTTTGGGTAATTAATTGTTAGAATAAAATCTAGCCAAGCTGTGACAAAGGAATCCTGCCCCAGAGGCCAGCACGGCCGAACAATGGGCAGGATGCTGTGGGATCAGCCCCAGGGGCTGGGCACCACGGGACAGCAGGGTCCACTCTGACCTCCAGCTGAGCCCTGCTTGCCCATGGGCTTCTGGATATGGATGTGCTCCATGCCAAGTGTTGGAGCTCTGGAATGGAGCAGGGTCTGGTTGGTTGATCCCTCGCCGTGCCAGCTCCTGCTGGGTACAGAGAGCTGCTGGAGCCAGCACCCAGCCAGGGAGCAGGGAGAGCATGAGGGGCTGGAGCTGCAGCATCCAGCCTGGGCATGAGCTGGTGCTCCTGCTGAGCACAGCATCCCAGGGCTGATGCCTTCCCCATGGGCTCAGGCCTGCTGGCTCCAGAGGATGCAGGCAGCACACTGGGAAGCAGCCCCAGAGAGGAATGATGTATGCAGGGCCATGTCCCCATACCAAAAACCACATAGAGCATACACACACACACACACACACACACATACAACATGCCGTGCACACACTCCTGAACAAGCATGGACACAAAATCACAGGCACACAGCCATGCACATGCATGTTACACACCCCAAACCACATGCACACACTCAAAACCATGTCCCCATGCACACACACAAAATCACATGCCCCCCAAATCAAATATACACACACACACACCAACTTATATGCACACCCCCTGTATGACACACACACAATCCCATGCCCACACACACACACAGAGTGCAGAAGCTGCCAAGCCCTTGCTGGCAGTAGAGCAAGGCAGAGCTGCTCTCCAGCAAGCCCCAGTCCTTCCCAGTGAGGACACAGCCTCCCTCCCTCCCAGCAGCAGCCAGCAGGGGATGGGAGCTTGGGGCTGGAGAGCACCCAGAGGAGCTAGGGCTGGGCACACCCATCCTCTCTCCCCTGCCATGTCCTGCCATGGGAAGCCTGGCATGCCATGGCACAATCTGCTCAGCAGATGCTTCCACCAAAAAAGCAGCAGCAGGCCTAGGAAATGCTGAAGCTCAGCAATTTCCCACTCTCCAGAGGGGCTCAGGCACCCAGGATCTCACAGCATGGGGGATTCCAGGACCCACTCAGGCTGTGGCACAGCTCCAGCTCTCCCCACATTCCTGTCCCTCTCCATCCCTTGGGAAGCAGTGGCCTGCAGCTGGAGCTGGGCAGCGATGCTGTTGGGTGTGCCACCTCTCTCCCCAGCTCTCCCTGCTCCTCTGAAGCAGCCTCTCTCTCTCTCTCTCTCCAAAGGATGGAGCAGTAAAACATTCAGCAGAGCCCCCAGCGTTTATCACGCCATAAATCGGAGCTTTCAACAGCTTAACGATGCTGCAGGGAGAGGGGAAGAGAACAAAACACTGCTCTGCTTCATCAGACACAGCCTGCGTGTGCCAGTGCCCCCAGCACTGCTGGGGAGGGGGGGCCTGGGGCTGAGGGACCCCACCACACACCACCCCAGGATGGTGACAGCTCTGGGGCAGCTGCATTTGGGTGGGATGGGGATGGAGAAAGATGCCTCCAGCATAGGCTCTGAGGAAATCTGGCAGCCACCCTCCCCCCCCAACAAGCATGGTCCCTGGGCATGGTGACTAGGCACAGTCCCATAGAATAAACCTTGAGCATGGCACCCTGGCACTGTCCCCAGGCACAATGCTCTGGGTATAGTACCCCAGCACAGTCCCCTCCATGCACAATCCTTGGGCATGGTCCCACAGGCACAGGCCCCTGCCACATGGCTAAGGCTTTGCTGCTGCCTCTGTGCTCACAGCCAGCTTGGGATGCAGCATGCTGGTCCCAGGAAGGAGCTCCCATCCCCATCTCCATCCCCACAGGCTCAGCAGCTCTCAGCACCAACCCCCCCAGCTCCCTGAGGGACCCTGCCCTGATTGCAAAACAAGCATGGAGAGGAGGAAGCTGGGATTGCACTCTGCTGGGATGCAGCTGGCCAGGCAAGCAGCCAGGGGCACACAGCACGGTGTTGGGGTGAGGGCAGAGCCAGGCAGACCCCCACCCACCAACCCACCATGCTCAAACACATCCCTCTGCCCTTCATACATCTCCTGGCCAAGCTCACACTCCACATGCCCAGCACCTGGGCTTGGGTGAGCTGGGAGAGGGAACCCATGGTGGGTGCTGGTGAGGAGGAGGAGGAGGATGGGAGAGCAGCTGCTGGAGCCACAGCAGCTCCTCAGAGCCTCAGCAGCAGCTTCCCAGAGCAGGCAGGAGCATGCAGTGCTGCCCTCGAAGGAAATGTGCTCACTCCCATGTGCTGCACACTTGGCTTGGCCTGCCTGCTATTTTTATGTGACTTTTTCAGGGTCAGTTTCCTTTTTCCGGCTGTTTTTGCTCTGATTCCACCATGGCTTCGACCTCGCTTGTTTCCCCCCTCCCTCCTGCCTCTTCCTTCACTCTTTCCTTCCTTTCCATGCTCTCATTCCATTCCCCTCTCCCTGCAGCTGGGCTCACCCTGAGCCTGCCAATGCCTTTCAACCTCCACCAACACCAGCACAGGCTTTTCCATCAGCCAGCCCAGTGCCAAACTGGCAGCACTGGGGCACAGCTTCCTCTCTTCCCAGCATTTCCCTGAGGGAAGGAGAATGGAACAGGGCTGGCTATTGCTCTGCTTTATCTAGGAAGGTGGAGAAGGGAAGGAGACCTTTGCTCCAGCCTTGATGCAGGGAAAAGGCACTGAGTGTCCCATGCCAGCAGCTCACTTGCACTAGTGCACAAGCCACCAGGTCCTGACAGGGAATCCCTCCCCTCCCTGGAAGTAGCATGAGGAGGATGGAGATGGGAGGAAGAAGCCCAGCCATGGTGGGTTTGGCCAGGGAGAAGTGTAGCTCCCTGGCATTGAGATGTTCTTGGCACTGCTGGCATCTGCTCCATGCCACACAGCATCTGCCAGCACCTCTGGACCCTGCTGGGACCTCACCAGAGCAGCATCCCAGCTGCACTCCTCCCTACTCCCAGCTCCAAGGCAGAGTCCCTATCCAGCTCCATCAATCCAAGGATTTCATCCTGCTAAACCCCAGGGATCCTAGTGTGACCTGGAGGAGCCTTCTCCTAATCCACCCTCCTCCAGCTCTTCTCCTAGCCCAGATCCCAGAGTCAGGGGGTGAGCAAGGAGCCCCAGCATCCCCTGCCCTGCCCCTCCTGCAGCTTGAAGCCACAGAGACATCCCCAGGGAATTGTGTGCCCACATCTCCTCCAGTCCCCAGCAGCACCATTGCTGGGAGCTGGAGGGTGGCTGAGGAGGAGCAGGGGCTGCTGCTCCAGCAAGGAGCTGTGGCTGTGCTCCAGGTGGCCTCGTGGCCCAGGCCAGTGGGACAGATGCCATGGGCAGCAGGCTCCCTCTGCTCAGCACACACAGCCCACTGCTGCCATCTCGTGTCCTCCACACGTGTCCCCAAAGGCAGCAGCAGCCCTGGCTGCTCCCACTCAGTGCCACAGAGCCACTGAGCTTGGAAGAGACCTTTCAGATCACCCAGTCCAACTGTTCCCCAGCACTGCCAGGACACCACTGAACTATCTCCCTCAGCACCACACCTAAGCATCCTTGAACCTCTGCAGGGATGGAGACTCCAGCACTGCCCTGGGCAGCCTGAGCCAGGCCTGGACAACCCTGTGGGGGAAGGAATTGTTCCTAATATCCAACCTAAACCTCCCCCGGGGCAACTTGAGGCTGTTTCCTCTTGTTCCTTGGCAGAAGAGACCAACCCCCACCTGGCTTCAAGCTCAGGGAGTTGTAGAGAGCTAAGGTCTCCCCTGAGCCTCCTCTTCTCCAGCCTAACCAAGCCCAGCTCCCTCAGCTGCTCCTCAGCACACTTGTGCTCCAGACCCTTCCCCAGCTTATTGCCCTTCTCTGGCCACACTCCAGCCCTCACAGCTATGACAGTGTCCATCCAGATGGAGAGGAGCTGGGGGAAACTGAGGCAGGGACACACCACCAGCACTCCTTCTCCAGCCCTGCCCAGGGCTCAGGGTGGGGGGAATAACCTCCCAGAAAAGCAGCTCCTGCAGCACAGTCCTGTCCTCCACCCCTCAGTCACCAGCATGGATGCCATGGTGCCTGCTGCTGCCTGCTCTTTGCTGGGCTTGCATGGCCCCAGACCTTGCACCTTTCCCATCCACAGCACAACCAGAGAAAGCATCCAAAGAGCTTCCAGAGAAGGAAAGGTTTTATTTCTGCCTCCCCAGCAGGGGAGCAGAGAGCCTGAAGAAGGTGCTGGCAGAGCATGCTGATGAGGAAGGATGCTCCTCATCTCACTAAACCCAACATCCCTCTAGGCTTAGCTCCCATGGGGGGTTCTGGGGCACCCCCAGTGCTGAGCAGCCAGGTCCCTCCATGGTGCAGCCTGTCCCAGAGGCTGAGCCTTGCTCTCAACCCCTGGAGTTTTGCTCTTTAACCCCAGGCACCAGCACTCCCCAGCCTTCCCCATCCACATTCAAGCAATGCAACAGGGACACTGTGTCCCTCTCCACAGTCTGGCCACTCTGAGACCCTTCCAGATGTTCAGTGTTCCCATTTCCAGCAGAGACCTCCAAGCCATGGCCCAAAGTCTCCTCTTTCTGCCCCAAAAAGCAACCACTGTCCCCCAGAAAGCAGGAGATGATGGAAGGTCACGAGCATCACTGAAATCCAACGTCTCACCTCCTTTTGTCATCTTCTCCCTCCATGTTTCTGGTGTTCCAGCCATCCTGCCAGCTCCCACCACCTCTTGCTGGAGCTGGTCCTTGGCTACCACTTGAACCAGGAGGAAGAATCCAACTCAGGCACCTACCAGTAGCAACTCAATCGCTTCAGGGCTGAGCTGCTGCCTCCAGCTTTCCAAGCACATGTCCTTCTGGCACGTGGGAAGGATTGTCCCTAGGAATCCCAGAGGGCATGGTGAGGTGCATGCAGGGCATAGAGCTTCTCCCAGCAGGTTGTCAGCCTCTCCACCTTCCTCCTGATCTCCTGCAGCTGCTTCCTTCTGCGGCCAGGTCCTTCCTGGCGGGCTCGTGCTGCCCTCGGAGGTTGCTGTGCCAAGGGAACAAGGGAAAAGGATGTAATTCTGGACTCTTCCCCTCCATCATCATGTAGGTATTCATTAGAGGGACAAAAGACACCTCCCCCCAGTCCTGAGGAGGTGCTTGGGACATCACACCCCAGACCCACAGGGTTTGGCAGGGGCTGAGGTAGCCACAGGCAGAGGATGCTGCTCTCTGCTCCCCAGACCTTGCTGTCCCTGCAGCATGTACCCCAGAGCCAGGAGATGCTGCTCTCTGCAGGGTTATTCCCAGCTGGATTTCTCCAGTGATAGCAGAGGGAAGGGACAACCCCAGCACCATGCCAGAGCTGCCTTGGGGTTTTCCCCAGTAGTTAATGAGTTGCTGGTGGCTGGCAGAAGGAATCCTCCCAGCTGGGCTTTCCCCAGGGATGCCACAGGAGCTCAGAGCAGCCCTTTAGGGAGAAATCCCACTTCCTGCCTACAAACATCCAGGAGGAAGAGGAGGACTGGGTGAGCCTAGCCACCAGGTAAGCATCCCACTGGGATGAGGCTCTGTGTTCCCATGAGCCATGGCATCATGGCACAGGTGGGCAAACCAGCTTGGGAGCTGATGGTAAAAGCTCACCAGCTTGTTCCATAGTGCCACAGCTGGAATTCCCTCTCCAGCCAGTTACAAGCTCCCTGGGATGTGCTGGCAGCATTCCCCAACCACAAATCCAGCAGAGACCTTCATGGGCAGCCAGGAGAGTGGACAACAGGGCAGGCTCTGGCTGTAGCATGTGTGCTAGCCAACTGGGAGCCACTGGGATGGACTGGGAAGGGGCAGGACTCTCACCTTGCTGATTTTCCTGCAGTTCTCCCTGAATACAAAGTCAGTGTTCCTAGCCACCTTCCACACAGCCAGCTCCTCAGGGCCATGCAGGGTGCCAGCTGCCACCTCCCTCAGGGACATGCTGATGTTGTAGATGGAGAGCAGGATCTTCTGGTCCTGGAGAGAAGAACATAGCCCTGAGCAGGGAGAAGAGCTCCACAGCTCCCTGCAGGCTCAGCCCACATGATGTCCCAGACCTAGCTCACCTTGTCTGAACGACAAGCTGGCCTGGCCCTTCTGCCTGTGTCCACTGATCCACTCAGCTCTTTCTGGAAAGAACAAAGCAAGGAGCAGATCAAGCAACCCAAAGCATCAGCGGGGCAGGAATCTTCCATTTAAACTTAGAAACACCAGCAGCCACATACAAAGCTTCTCCACGCTCAACCCTCCTCACCCACTCACCAGGTTCTGGATCTCGTGGAAGAGGACAGCCCGGTACTGCCGGAGGATCCTGGCAATGCTGCACCTCTTGCCTCTGCTCAGCACAGCCAGGAGCAGGAGGAGCACAACAGCACAGGAGAGCACCCTGGGGAGAATCTGCACAGGGAAAGGCTCAGTGTCAGCCAGGGAGGGAAGGTGGAGATAAAGAGATGCTCTGGGATCTGCTTTTAGCTCCTCGCCACAAGCTCCTAGCAGACCTGGCCCTGAAGATGCACTGTGGGCTCACCTGTGTCCTCCTCTCCCACAGGACATCTCCTAGCTGAGCCATCTCCTCTGGGAACAAAACCCTTGAGACACTTGCTCCAGCTCTAGCCCAGCCCAGGCAGTACCCACTGAGCTCTCTCTGGTGCCAGGGTCCTTTGTAGCTCTATAGGATCTGTCCCCAAGCTCTCTGCCCCAACAGCAGCATCTCAGCCAGACCCTCAACCACCACAAAATCAAGAGGAGCAGCAATCACAGAATCATTAAGGTTGGAAGAGACCTCTAAGATCATCAAGTCCAACCATCCCTAGCACTAACAAGGGTCATGCCCTGCTCTTTGGAGAAGGGGCTGGAGGCAAAGAGGTGCCTGGTTCCCCACCAGCAAACCTCCACACCTGGAGGTGAGTGCTTTCAGGCACTCTCAGCAGGAAACCCAGCAGCATGAACACTGTTAGGCAGCAGTTCTCCAGTTCCCACACAGCTCCCTGCTCATCCCAGGCTTGGATGCTCTCACACCAGAGCCAGAATGAAGCAGAGCAAGCGCCTGCACTCTCCAGCCTCCTGGCTCCAAGCCTTCCCAGCAGCTCTGAGCTGGGCCCAGCAGAGTGGGGAAACCCAAGAGCTGACATCTGAGCTGGTGGGGAGCATGGGGAAGGGGTGGGGGTAGCCAGATTCCCCCTGAGGGATGAGTCCTGGGGCTCTGAAGCAAAGCCAGAGCAACCTCAGGTGACCAGAGGAGATATTTGAGCAGTCCTACAGCAGCAGGGCTTGGGTGGGAAGCCTGATACACACATAGCATCTGCCAGGAAAAGAGCCCAACATCTCCAAGTGATGGCACAGTGCTGGGGCCCCATCCTGGCACCAGGGTCTCATCCTGGCACTGAGGTATTTGTATCATCTCCCATTTGCAGGAAAAGCCTCCCCCTCAAATCTGTCCCCAGCCCCAGGTGTCAGGTCTGGGCAAGCAGAAAGCAGCTCAGCTCCTTCCAAATATGCAATTCCTGTGCTGCAGCCAAAGCAGGAGTGAGGAGGAAGGTGCAGGCAGCTCTGTCTGCCCCAAGCCCCAGCTCCCACCTGGCTCTGGAGCTTGGCTTTTTGCTCAGAGAAGCCAGAAGGAAGAAGTTTCCCTGCTGACACTTGAGTCCAGGCAGATGCATCCATCCTGCCCTTTGGTAGGAATCTGCAACTGCTCTGTGTTCCCCACTGGTGTCAGCTCCAAAAGGGTGAGGAAACCTTTCCCCACCCTCCCACAGCTCAGCTTAACAGGAGATAAACCCAACCTACTGCAAGCCTGGGGAGCCACGAGCACAGCTGGCACCTTGGAGCAGAAGCACGTGCAAGGAGATGAGCAAATCCCTGCACAACCAGGACAAATCCCCCTGGGCTCTTCAGGTTCCTTAGTGGCTTTCCAGTAGAGCCATGATGCTGGGCCCCATCCCAGGGCTGGGAATAGCAGGGAAGAGTTTCCCTATGCTACTGCCTTTTCTCTCAGAGAGATCTCAGCCCAGAGATGATTCAGCAGAGAGCTAAGGGTGGAATCCTCAAAGCCACCAAAGGAGAAGGCTGTTCCCCTGAGGACACCTTGGCCAAAGTCTAAGGGTTGTTCTCAGGAAGCCTCCTCCTCCAGAAAGACAAAGCCATGTGATTTTACCCTGAATCTGGGAATGACTTCCCTGAAATGGCTTCCAGAACAGCTGGGACCATATTCCAGGAGAAAACACCCCAATTACAGCATTTGCAGGCAGCTGAGCCTCAGTCCTCAGCAGGGCAAGGAGCAGAGCCTGCAGAAATGAAAGCCCAAGCAAGAAGTTGGGGCAGGAGCTCAGAGGGTGCAGTAGGTGCTTCCATAACCCCCAGGGAGAGGGATGCAGGGAGCAGCAAACCCCACTCCTAGCCATTGCTTCCCACCCTTCAGGAAGAGGAGTCCACTGGCTAGTTTGTGGTTATTCCTCCTCCTCCTCTGGCTCCCAGCTCCAGCTCTGGGGTTCTTCAGCACATCCCTCCCCATGGGAAGGTTGGAGGGAAGGAGCAGCCCGAGCAGTGTGGGTGCAGGATGGGCACAGCCTGCTCTGCCTGCCAGGGGAAGCTAATCTCTTCCTCAGCTCTAATCCTCCAGCAAACACGAGGAGATAAGGGAAATCACCATTGCTGATAGAGCAGCTCCTGGTGGCACTCGTGCTAGCCCCAGGCAGCCAGGAGCAGTACTGGACACTTGTCCAGGAGCCCCACCAGGGTCCCCAGCTCCTTTCAGCCAGATGGATCCTGTCCCTGACACCCTCCTCCTGCCCAAAGAGCCCATGCCACCACCCAGAGCCCCAGCACCTGCTGCAGTCCTGCCCAGGGATGGACTCTCCCTCTTCTCCACTTGGGACCAGTCAGCTCCAAGCTGCATTCCAGACAGCTCCAAGCCCTATCCTGGCCACAGCACCTGCTCCCTCTGAACCAGCCCTCCCAGACAGTCCAGAGCCCCTTCCTCACCGACTCCCCAGCTCTCTCCTGCCGTGACCCTCCCAGCCCGATCCAAGCCCCATCCTGACCCAGACCAGCCTCTTTCCAATTTGTCCAAGCCCTTTCCTGGCCAGACTAGCCCCATCCTGACCAGTCCAAGTCCTTTTCCCGGCCGGACCAACCCCTCTGCCGATCGATCCAAACCCCATCCCGAGAGAGCCAGCCGCGTCCCGATGGTTCCCAAGCCCCATCCTGGCTGCTGCGAGTCCCAACCCTGACCGAGCCGACCCCATCCCGGGGGAATCCAGCATCCTCCGCCTCCCACTCATCTCTGGGAAGGATGGAGCCTTCCCCAAATCCCCAAGCCAGGGAAGGGATCTCGCTCCTCTCGCACTCACCATGGAGCCCTGCCGCGGCTCCCGGGGAGCCTGGAGCGGTCCCTGCGCCGCGTCCTCCCGTTTGAACTTGGCTCCACGGTGGGAGGGGACGGGCCCGGGCGCTGCGGGGGGGTCGGGAGGGGGAACGGGATGGGACACGGCGCTGCCAGCCCAGCCCCGGCCCCGGGCATCGCCTCCCGGGAAGGGCAAACCCTCCCCGGGCCACCGGGCTGCTGCCCCTCGGGGAGAGGAGGGAGCGAGGGAGGGAGGAGAGAGGCCTCGGGCAGGCAGCTCGGAGGGTGGAGGGATGGAGCCTGCTCCAAGGGAAGGGTCCTGAGGCAAGGTGACCATCCATAGATGGAAGGTCAGGGTTGGAGCTGCTCCTTCTGCCTTTGAAAAGCCCAGCAAAGACAGCACCCCATGATCTCACAGGGGTTGGAAGGGACCTCTTGGGGATCATCCAGTCCAACCCTCCTGCTCCAGCAGGCTCACCCACAGCAGCTTGCCCAGGATCATCTCCAGCTGCCCTTGGGATCTCTCCACACAAGGAGACTCCACAAGCTCTCTGGGCAGCCTGGGCCAGGGCTCTGCACCTACTCCGAGATCCAAACCAACATCTTTTCCTACTCTGGAGCAGGGCAGGAGGAGGTGGAGCAGGGCTGGGGCTGTATCTCATGGTGCAAAGATGTGGTGGAGCCCAGGAATATCAAGTACCCCAAGTCTGGGTTCCTGTTAATGTTTGTGGTGATTGTTATTGTCCTGGAGTCAGGGTCAGAAAAATCACACCATTGTTTAGGTTGGAAAAGACCTTGAAGATCAAGTCCAACCCTGCCAGGTCACCACTAAAGCTCAGCACCACATCCAGGCAGCTGTTAGCATGTACAACTGCACACCAGCTCCAGAACAAGATCCTTCAAACACCCTCAGACATGGTGCCCTTGTGCTTGCAGCCAAAGCTCACTCCCATTCCCCCTCTGAGCTTCCACCAGGCACATCCAACAGCAGCAAACAGACACAGCAAACTGCCCCTGACTCATTTACAACTGCAATGGGAAGAAAACTAACTGACCTGCCAGCACCTCTGAAGGCTCCTCTGAAGAGCAGAGTGTGTGCTCTTAGGGATAAAACAAATGCTTGACTAATCCAGCTCTTCTCTAGCTTGGCAAAGAAGGTTCCTCCAGGCCAAGTGGGAACCACAGAGCAACCACAGCATCATTCCACTGAGGACAGGGCTCAGAGAACTTGTTTATGGAGCTCTAGATACAGACAAAATTCAGAGGGGCCATTAATGGGAAGTCATCTCTTCTCTTGCCACCCACAAAGAGCAACACTCCTCCAGCAAGTCCTTCCCATGCCTTCCTGGGCTCTTAGCCTCCTGAGCACAGGGCAGGGGAAGTGCCTGGATCCTGCTCAGGATCTGGTTTGAAGAAGATGATCCAAACCTAAGTCAGGAGTCTCCCTTCCCCATCTCAAGGAGAGTACTGCAGGGCAGAGGAATTGGTGTCCCAGCTTTCCCAAGCCCCTCACTGCACCTCAAGTGCCACAGCAACCAAAATGTTGTATTCCCTTCCCAGAGGAGCAGGATCCAGGTCTCATGTCCAAGCACTCACACAGATCACTTGATGGAGGATGAGTAGAAGCCACTTGGCAAGCAGAAAGGACAGCATAAGGATGTCAGCACTTTTTTTCCCCTCCTGCATTTTCTGGCTCAGCCTTGAAATCCTTTGTCCAGCCATGTTCCTATTCTCCTCCCCAAACTCCCTTCCCTTTGGATGAGGCCACACACAGGACAGATGCCAGTGAGAGCATGAAATCCCTGAGTCTCTCTCCACTCCCAACACCTCTCACTCACCTTTGGCAAACTACAGTTCCATGGAATTATCCACCATTTAGCCCCTCCTGAGGGAACATGCAGCTTCTCACACCTTCACCTCAAGAGAAAGCACAAGAGTTTCTGTTAGAAACCCTAAGAAAAAAAAAAGAGGGTTTTTTTTTTTCCCTTCAAGACCAATTGTTTCTACCTCCTTGTTTAGTCAAGCTTCTCCACCTGTTTTTTGGCAGAAGGCTGGAGCCCAAGCTAACCACCACTGTTAACTGGTGTAACCACCACTGGCAGTGACATCCTCAGGGTGCTAGGAGCCTGATAAGTTCCAAGCTTTGTGCTATCAGAGCAACTCTTCCCCAGTCAGAGCCAAAAGAGCAAGACCACATGCAAAGAGAGTGGCAGGAAGCAGACAAACAAGCTGTATTTTACACATCTCATCCAAACAAGTTGATAAGGGAGGTGTTTTTTTTCCCTCCTCCAACTAAATACATCCTAGAATGCACACAGAGCTGGAGACACTTGCTATATCCTAACAAGTAACAGGAGAGCTTTTCATTCCACAAGCACAAGAAAAATCAGATCTTTAAGGTCAAAATAACACAGCTGACAAGTGTAGAAACTAGAAGACAGCTTCTAGAGTCCCAAACACAAAGCTTTTAGTGGCAGGAATGTGCTTTTCTTTCCATCTGCACTTGGAAACAGTCAGTGCAAAGATCCCAACTGCAAGCAGTGGCCACTGCACATCTCTCAGTGACACTTCAATCAAGGTTGTTCCTTCCAAAGAGCCTGCAGGGCTTGCTGGGTTTTACCTTGCTGCTTTAAAACACCACTGTGCTTAATGAAAGCAGACCCCTAAAAGAATAAGCTTATACTATGTACATTTAAAAACTGAGGAAAAGGTCTCTAAAAATACCCTCTTGAGTTTCACAGAATGCTTCATCTGCTCAGGGATGACAAATTGAGTTGTGCCAGCAGAGGAGAACAAGCTAGGTTAGACTTGGGGCAAAAAAACCTAAAGGAAAGAGGCCAGCCCAGCCTTGCCCCTCAGCAGAACCTCACTTGTCTCCTTCAAGGATACTCCCAGAGCCCCAAAGCAGCTCTGCTGATAAGGAACCAGCATCTGATGGGGCAAACACTATGGAAACTGCACAAAAGGATGGGCCAGGGCTGCATACTGGGAGGGAGGGGAAAAGGAGGAACTGCTAAGTGTCAGAATCCATACAAGCACTAAATCAAGCTTGTGTTTCCAGGGAGGAGTCAGGCATCACAATGCAAGCCTCACAAGAGTGTTCCTGTCTCCTGTGGGACAGCAGCAGCAAGGTTCAGACATGCTGCTGCCTGTGTGGTGTGAGCCCAGAGCACTAAGTGCTGGGGAGAGGAGGAAGCAGCTTCTCTCTTCAGGAGAAAGATCTTTCCTATCTCCACTGAGCTGCTCCTCCTCTCCTCCAAAGCCTGATGCACTGAAAGCAGGTAAGCAGGCAAGTCCTCCAGCACTGGCTAAGGCAGCTGACTGAAGGCAGGAGAAGGCTCTAGAAGGTGTTCTTGATCTTGGCTGCCACAAGCACGAGGATCTCGCCGATCTTCTTCTGCCAGTTCTCGATGTCCTTGGAGACATCACACCAGAGCTCGCCGTGCCGCGGCTCCGCGTTCTCACAGCGCTTCCTCACCTCCTCCTGCTGCTCCTGCAGGCAACACAACCAACCAGGACATGAGGGATATCACCAGTGCTCATAGAGCAGCTCCTGGTGGCTAGCCCCAGGCAGCCAGGAGCAGTACTGGACACTTGTCCAGGAGCCCCACCAGGGTCCCCAGCTCCTTTCAGCCAGATGGATCCTGTCCCTGACACCCTCCTCCTGCCCAAAGAGCCCATGCCACCACCCAGAGCCCCAGCACCTGCTGCAGTCCTGCCCAGGGATGGACTCTCCCTGTTCTCCTGGAATGTAGGTCCAAGCTGCATTCCAGACACTCCAAGCCCTATCCTGGCCACAGCACCTGCTCCCTCTGAACCAGCCCTCCCAGACAGTCCAGAGCAACAACACTTGGCAACTTTCTTCATGGTCTCATTTGTTCCAGTACAATCCCAGCATGGTAGGTGTTAGAAGGGAGCTCTAGGGATCATCCAGTCCAACATCCCTGCTCCAGCAGCTTGCCCAGCATCCCCTCCAGCTGCCCTTGGGATCTCTCCACACAAGGAGACTCCCCAAGCTCTCTGGGCCAAGGCTCTGCACCCTCACACCAAACAAATTCCTCCTCCTGNCCAGGGTCCCCAGCTCCTTTCAGCCAGATGGATCCTGTCCCTGACACCCTCCTCCTGCCCAAAGAGCCCATGCCACCACCCAGAGCCCCAGCACCTGCTGCAGTCCTGCCCAGGGATGGACTCTCCCTGTTCTCCTGGAATGTAGGTCCAAGCTGCATTCCAGACAGCTCCAAGCCCCATCCTGGCCACAGCACCTGCTCCCTCTGAACCAGCCCTCCCAGACAGTCCAGAGCAACAACACTTGGCAACTTTCTTCATGGTCTCATTTGTTCCAGTACAATCCCAGCATGGTAGGTGTTAGAAGGGAGCTCTAGGGATCATCCAGTCCAACCTCCCTGCTCCAGCAACTTGCCCAGCATCCCCTCCAGCTGCCCTTGGGATCTCTCCACACAAGAAGACTCCCCAAGCTCTCTGGGCCAGGGCTCTGCACCCTCACACCAAACAAATTCCTCCTCCTGTTCAGCTGGAACCTCCTGGCTTCCAGTTTGTCCCCATTGCCCCTGGGCACCACTGACCAGAGCCTGGCCCCAGCCTCTTGCCCCCCTGCATCCTTGAGCAGATCCCAAAAGATCTTACAGGAGTAAAAAATTTAACCCTTCCCTTCCTGACTCAAACACTCTTCCAAAGCTTATGGTGAGGGGTTGAGTTTGAGTTTTTGTTTGGTTGGTTTGGTCTTAGGTTTTTTTTTTGCTTGCTTTTTTGGTTTGGTTTTGGTTTTTTTTATGCAGAAGCCTGAGTCAAACCCCAGAGAGAGCTGCAGCTCTCCTACCCTGCTGAACAAACTGCCTGAATTACAGTCAGGCAAGTGTTGGCTGCAGCAGAGAAACTGCAACAGAAACTTCCTTTGCATTGCCACCTGCACGAGATCTGTCAAGAGAGAGAGAGCTCTCTGAAGTCAGAAGATAAACACTCCCATCATCTCAGTACTATCAGGCAGTAATAAACTCCATCAGAGATTAGAACAGGCTGTTCCTCCAGCTGCATTCACGTGCAACCTCTGCTTGACACCTGGGAAGGAAGAGGACTAGCTGCAGAAAGCAGCAGGGCAGTTACAGGAAGATCTCCTTGGAGAAAGCTTGTGTTTAACAGGAGGAAGATTGATTTCAGAGATTTTTGCATGATCTAGCATGACTCTGAACAGCAAAGCAGCCTGAAAGACAGCTCAGTGAGTGACACAGAGCCTTCTAAACACCTCCACACAGGCCTGGGCATGCTCATCCATGACGAGGCGTGATAACAGCAGCCTCATGTGTGAGCCACAGCGTGCTCAGCCCAGCAGTGATCCCCTAGGACTTGGGAGTAACACCACCAGCCAGGGCATTCCTGCTGCCTTCTCCTGCTTCCCATTCCCAAGCCCACACTCACCTCTGTGCCATGCTGGAGCTCAAACTTGTAGAAGAAAGCCCAGGCATCCCCCAGGTCTGAGTCTATCTTCACTGTTCGGTGGAACCACTCTCGCGCTTTGGTTATTTTCCGCTCGCTCCAGAAGAGCCTGGGGAGAAAAGCAGGAGGGAGGGGACAAAGGGAGTCTCTTCAGAGAGGAACAGGCTGACCCACAAGCACTCCAGCTTAAAGGCTCTACAACTCTTTCAATTCTTTGCTCCCCCAAGAAGGAAAGAGCAGATTTTGGAGGCATCTGCCAACTGTCCTTCCCATAGATCTGAGAGGCTCAAAAGGATCAGTCATCACTCTTCACTCTCCCCTCAGGGATGCAGGTGAAGCAAGTTAGCTCCAGGAGGAGACAGACACTCCTGAGAAGGGAAGTTATTACCCTCCAAGCTCAATCTTTGACTCCCTGGAGCTCAGTCTTCGCTAACTGCATTCCTTAACCTTCCTGCTCCAGATTAGGTGTAGACAGAGCGAGGATCCTAGGCCTACAACTGCTTCCCCTCCTTCAATTTGTTGATGTTCTCTATTTCTTCTCCTCCAGTTCCTTACTATTTTGAGTCAATTTTAGCATCTAACAACTAAATAACTCCTAAAAGCTGAAAATCCTGAAGCCATGGCTACATGTGCTCAGACATTCCCAGCCCCAAAGCCTGCTCCAGTGGAGCAGATGGACCTCATCAAC
Source organism: Bucco capensis (assembly GCA_013396975.1). Classification (NCBI taxonomy): domain Eukaryota; kingdom Metazoa; phylum Chordata; class Aves; order Piciformes; family Bucconidae; genus Bucco; species Bucco capensis. The sequence goes on from VWZO01010132.1 coordinate 153,375, forward strand.
TCCACTCGATGAGGAAAGGTGAGCACACAAGCTCCTGTCCTCCCACCCCTGCCAATTCCTCAAGGAACATGGGAATTCTGGAATTTCAGCCCAGGAATTCACCAGCTGAGCCAATAGTCTCTTGGTTTTGCACTAAAAAGGTTCATTTGAGTTGTAGTAAAGTTTTTATCACAGCAACCAGCCATCCCTCCTTCATAAAGAGCTTAGGCAGTCATAAAGTTATACAGCTTCTGTGATTGTTTTTAAGCCCTTTAACACTCCTGATTGTTCCTTGTTAAATAAACTGTGATTTAACAAGAGCAGGAAGAATGATAGCAGAGGCTCAACACCTGCAGGCAGTGACCATCTTCAGTGGCCCAAACACCTTGAACAAAAGCTTTTCAACAGATGTGTGCCACTCAGGTATTGCTGCACCTCACAGGCAAGTCAGGATGGGAAGGGGAAGTTGTTTGTGTTGGGATTAGCTGCCCAACTCTCTGAGGTTGAAGCTTTTCCTCCCTTGCTGCTGAAGCTGAACAAGTCAACTGTCATTATCTGGCAGAAGGCAGCAGTGCAGTCACTGGACTGTGTCCTACAGTTTTCTTTGGCTTGTAAAAAAGAGTTGGGAAAGCACTGGGCAACCAGCACTTGGGCACAATGCTTCCTGCATTAACCTCTTCTGCTATTCACAAAGGAAGAAAAGCAAGTTGGTTCCAATCCCAGCTGCTGGAGAGCTGTTGACACATCAAATCAGAAAGGACATGGCACTGAGGCAGTTCTGATAGTGGCTTCTCATCACTGGAAGCCTCACAAAGTGAATCTAGACAAGAAAACAACTCCTAGTAGATTATCTTCCCAGTTCAGAGAAGCAAATGGCAGTAGGACTGGTAGTTTGCATTCCAGGGAAGGCCACAGCAAAAGAAAACTGACATGGCACAAATTCAGGAGGGGAGAAGACTTACAAACAGGACAGAACCTAGCTCAGGATTACAGTAAAAGCCTGACAGGATCTAGGATGGAGAGAAAAGATGAAGAACACAGAGTTCTCCACAGAAAAACCAAAAAAGAACCAGCAAAAACTGGTTCTGGTTTCACAAATACCCAAAACACCCTGTAAAAAATTCAGCCTAGCTCATCTGCAAGCATGCTGAAATCCCTTCCTAGGGACACCAAGAGAGTGGTTTGCAGAATGCCAATCCCCAGCACTGGAAAAAAAGCTCTGCATGGAAGTATTGTTGTCAGTGCTGCAGCCCCAGGCCCCTCCAGAAAGCCTGAGGGCAGGTTGGTATCTCCCACTTCCAACCAAGGGAGGGATCTGCAGTTACTAGGAGACAGCTTGGAGGCTGAGGAGAGCTGCTGCAGCCAGGATCACATGCTCCTGCTCCAGCACAGTGTTTCATCACAGAATCACAGACTTGTCAGGGTTGGAAGGGACCTTCAAGCTCCTCTAGGTCCAACCCCTGTGCCTGCCATGGGCAGGGACACCTGGCACTAGAGCAGCTTGATCCCAGCCCCAGCCAGCCTGGCCTGCAACACTGCCAGGGCTGGGGCTGCCACCACCTCTCTGGGCAACCTGGCACAGTGGCTCAGCACCCTCCTGGGGAACAACTTCTGCCTAACATCCAACCTAAATCTCCGCTCTTCAAGTTGTGTCCATTCCCCCTAGTCCTAGCACTGCCTGACATCCTAAAAAGTCCTTCCCCAGCCCTCCTGTAGCCCCTGCAGATCCTGGAAATGCCACAAGAAGGTCTTCTTGGAGCCTTCTCTTCTCCTGACTGAATAATCCCAACTCTCTCTCAACCTGTCCTCAGAGGAGAGGTGCTCCAGCCTCTGAGCATCCTCATGGCCCTGCTCTGGACACCTTCCAGCACCTCCATGGCTGCACCACACACAGAAATGGATGTTCTTACTCCATCAAGCACAGCAACTCACTTGGCCACAGCCAACAGGACATGGGGGTCATGTTCACACTTCTTGAGAGCATCCACACTCTTGGTCTTTCGTTGCGGTCGCGCCTCGAGGAAAATTGCCTCTGACCACAGGATTCCTTCAACAAGCCAAGAGGAAGAGTGTTAGTTCCAGGATTAACCCTCCCCATCCCACCTCCCCAGCTCACAGTGCTTTTGGATTCAAGCAGCATCACTGGTGGTCATCCATACCCTAACCTCATCCCAGAACACTCCTTCATTTCCAGGTCATCTAGTCCCAACCTCCTGCAGTCAGCAGGGACATCTCCAGCTCGGAGACCCAAACAACCCGACCTGGAATGGTGTCAGGGATGGGACATCTCCCACCTCTCTGGACAACCTGGTTAAGTGTCTCACCAGCCTCATGGAGAAGAGCTTCTTCCTAATATCTAACCTCAATCTGTGCTCTTTCAGTTTAAAGGCCATTGTCCTATCACCACAGGTCCTTGCAGTCATGCTTTCTCCAGAGATACTTTATTGAGTCCTCTGAATGTTTAGCTATCCCTTGCACCATGTTGGACCTTCAGCTCTGAACATCTCTGTCCCAAACTCCTCTCACAGCTCCTGGTGTGTGCTAACCCAGAGTTCACGCCTTTCACATGAGACACCGCAGTGAAAGAGAGGAGGGGAACTCAGCATTTCAGAAGGGAAACATCATCAGTTTGGCTCAGTAGGGAAGTGCAGTGGCACAAGAAGTCCCAGAAGGTGCAAAGTACCACTGCTTGGAAGAAGTTTCAAGGGTGCCAGAGAGCACCAAAACCTTATTGATGCTGGCTCTTCATACACATGCTGAAGGACAGGGCAGGTCCAGGAAAGCTGGGTTTAATCCCTAGTTCCTTTCATTAGCAAAAGCAGGGAAGGAAATATGCTCAGAGGAGCATGAAATCTCCAGTTTCTCCTGTCAGCCAACCATATACCTGCTGAGCACTTCAAAGCAAAGCCTGAAAGCTTGTCTGCCAGCACTCTCTCCAAGTGCTCTCCCTTCCCATGGGAACAGACACAAGCTTTGAGGACTGTGGAGACAGTCTGAAGAGTCCAAGCAGACTTTTCAGGGCTGCTGAGGACACAAACACCATCACATTTCCATTCTACTCTCTCTGCAGCCTTGCTTCTATCAGCCATTAGCAAGCAGGAATCAGTTCTGCCATGGACAGATGGAGGTCTCTGCTTTACATGACTGTAGGTAACTCCCTCAGGGATTTTATTATGGTATGTAGAGTTCTAAAAGACAGTTTGGAAAGGATTTTATCTAAACAACAACCAAGATCCTGCTGCTCATGTCCATAGTAACAGGCAGGCTCTGTAAAGAAACCTCTAGTGGTAAACACTTGTTAAGCATCAGGTCACTCCCAAAGCAAAGTGGGACTTGGGTGGCATTGCTTGGTTAAGCCATGAGCATGGGCAGCAGCTGGCAGTGAGTTTCTCACCTCATAAAAGTCACATAACTCCTAATTCTTTCACTGGGACATTAGCACCCATCAATGAAAACACCTTGCAAAAGCTAGCCTGAAGGGGAGCTAAGAAGACCCTGCAGTAGCTTACTAGACTTTGGAGTTAAGTGACATCTTCTCTCTAAAGATGTCAGCATCTTTCAGCAAAAACCAGGGAAGCATTATGCACTTTCTCCTCTCATCCCAAGTGGAAAGTATTTCCACTGCTGGTTAGAACCAACTGACTTGTGGAAGAGCACAACCAGCAGCTGAGGGCACTGGGCTTGGTTAGCCTGGAGAAGAGGAGGCTGAGAGGAGACTTTCTCCCTCTCTCCAACTCCCTGAAAGGAGTTTGGAGCCAGGTGAGGGTTGGTCTCTTCTCCCAAGTGACTACAGCAACAGGACAAGAGGAAATGTCCTCAAGTTGCACCAGGAGAGGTTTAGGTTGGACATAAGGAACAATTTCTTCCCCAACAGGGTCATTCTGAGATCTGGCCTGAAAGGTTGTCTTAGAAAAAAGATGTGTCTTTATCAGCTGGGCAAAAAAACCAACTGTGTTTTAGAGGGAAAGGAGATGCAGCTCACCTGAATTGGGGCATTCTTGCAATGCCTTGGCCATCAGAGTATTTGCAATGTTCTTCAGCCCAGCTCTGTACTCTAATCTCACAGACTCCAACCTGGTAAGGAAGAGAACTCAGTGAGGGTGTTTATGACAACATCTTCACTGGAAACTGCAAACATCTGCCTATCTTCTCTCTGTATGTGACTGACATCCTCCTACTCCTCTCTGTCTAAAAGCAAACATGGCCTTGAGTCTCTAATGGCCTAGATAAAAACCCATCTGATGAAGAGGCTGTAACAAAAATGAAAGCTCTCTAGGCTTTCATGCTCTGTGCACTACAACCATCAGTAAAGAACTAACTAGTTCCCAGCTCCTTAGAGTAGCTACCTACAAGCCAGGATCACCAAAGCATTCCTGGTGTTCAGAAAGAAACTGATAGTCCAGAATAAACTCCAGGCTGGGCATGGCCATAAGTTGTTCCAGGCTGAACTGAGATAGAAGCAGCCTGAGGATTGGCTTCGTAGGGCAAATGGAGTTCATGTCTACACAAACTCACCACAGATCTGGATTCTTTGGATTCTTCAGACGAGACTTTTCCAGGATGGCTCTTGCTCTAGTCAACTGCCCAACCTTCTCCTCCAGCCTGGAGAGCAGAAGCCACAAGGGTATGGAGTGGGGACACTTCTTCAGCTGTTTAAAAGAGAGAAAGTTTGGGAATATGTAGATTAATGAAAAAAAAAACATCTTAAAATCCCAACTTTTAGGAAAGAACTCCCTCCCTACATCCTCCTGGAGAGTTTAGAAGAGAGACAACACTGATCAAATCACTCAATTCCTTCCTTTATCCAAAACAGTCACAGATATCAACTCTGAGTTATTCCAGTGGCAAGAGAGTGAATACACCTCCCAAAGTATCACACCTACAATTAGTGCTCCATCTGGAGAGATCTTACCCATCCCCAAACCACAGCAACAGGGTGCACAGGAAACCTTTGAAGCTTGGGAAGTCCTTAGGCTATCAGAAACTTGCTTTCCTATTCCTTTTCCTTTCAGTACTTGCATGGTTTTGGAAGCATTCATACCCAAGGACAGCAATTACCATTTAAAAGAGACAAGAGTGCTCTGTAAGCCACCTCTGTAGCCAAGAGCTCATTAGGAGGCTTTTCTTTTAAGAGTTCTGCTTGTAGTCTTCACAGCTCTTAGAGAACTCCTGTGCAATGCCTGGGAGGAGTCAAGCACACAGCAAACTCAAGCAAGAGAGTGAATTCCCTTCCTTCCGGGACCTCTCGCCCCTTGCTTCCACGTCCTCACTGTTGTTTTGTTCTTGTTTTAACCAGAAATCATCTCTTGAGTTAGTGAGGGACAGAGCCTTCTCTATTTTGAGTCACAGGCAGACATCTCCCCACACAGAAGCACAAAGCAAGCTTGCAGTAACATCCCTCTTACCCCTTGATTATAAGCCTCTCGTGCTTTCTCCACCAGCTCCTTTTGTTCCTCAATTTGTCCTTTCATCATCCACAGCTTGGGGAAGTCCTCATAGTGCTTCAGGGCTTCCTCACAAAGCTCCTGGGCTGCAGCAATGTTGCCAAGCACCCATTCTAACTTCACTGACTTCATGAAGACCTGAGAAGGAACCAGAGCTGTTTATCACTGCCAGCCACTGAGAAACCATTAGCAGCACAATCCCATCTCCTTAGATCCCAGCTACCAAAGCCACCTATTCTTATTTATGGCTTCAAGTTGCAACTCTTATCCTGCTAATTAAGCTGGTACATAGACTTTTCTGCCCCCAAATGCTTTTCTTTTAGCTAAGATGGAAGTTACAGCTGTGAGAAATACATCACAGACCAAAAGCTGTTTCAGTGCTCTCTGATCCTTGTCCTAGCCATTCCCCAACTCACTCCACCATGACTTGGCAATAAAAGATCATCAAGTCTGAGAGCAGAGCTCCAGCCCCAGCTGCCAGCTGGAGGGAAGCTCCCTGAGGGACAAAAGAATGTAGAAAAGCTAGAACGAAGCACAAATTTGAGGAAGGGGGGGAGACAGGGGATGGACACCAAACACATTTTTCTTTTACATGGACAAGTTTAAATGGTTCTGTATGAACAGCTGAAAAGCAACAGTTTATCACCACACCAGAAGCAACTCCAGAGATAAACACAAGAGTGTCACTTTCAACCCCAAACTCCAGCAGAGCTGCCTGCAGCACAGCAAGCACAAGCCAGGCTTCTATGAAAGTAGCTTCTCTCTCTTTTTTTTTTTCCCAAGGCATGCTTCCATGCAACATGAACATTATACAAATAGCTATAAACTGGGAATTTCCTGACTTTTGCCATGTCTGTAAAACAAATCTGAAACCCTCCACTTGCTCCTAGCCCTTTTTTTCCCCTCATGCTGTGACGTGTCGCAATTCGCTGGAGAAGCGCTGCAGCAAAGCTGTCACAAGCTCCCAAAAGGCAATGGCAAGGTCAACCACTAAAGGCCACAGAGCTGAAGGAACTTCTTCCTTCTCAACTCCCTCAATTTCCTGACTTTTGCCATTTGTATAAAACAAACAGCCCTGAAACCCTCCACTTGCTCCTAGCCTTTTTACTCCCATTGCGCTGCGACAACGTGTTGCAATTCACCGGAGCCACAAGCTCCCAAAAGGCAGTGGCAAGGTCAACCACTAAAGGCCACAGAGCTGAAGGAACTTCTTCCTTCTCAACTCCCTCAATTTCCTGACTTTTGCCATTTGTATAAAATAAAAGAGCCCTGAAACCCTCCACTTGCTCCTAGCCTTTTTTCCCCATCGTGCTGCAACGATGTGTCACAATTCACCGGAGCCACAAGCTTGCCATGGCAATGGCAAGGTCAACCACTAAAGGCCACAGAGCTGAAGGAACTTCTCCTTCCTTCCCAACTCCCTGCTGGCCAGGAGAGATCTTTCTTTGCCCCTTCCCCCATCCTTACCCTTGCAGTGGGGGCACTGCTGCGAGCTTTTGCCAGCAGCCTCCTTGCTCTTTCATACTCATTGTTCTCCGACTCGAGCTTCACGGCAGCCAGCCAGATCTCCTCACTGTTGGGGTTGGCCTGCAAGAGCAGCAAATGACAGACGAATGCATACAAGGCAATCAACAGCAGATTTAATCCTTCATTTGCTCCAGATTAAAATTGAAATCAGAGCTTTGTCAATCCGCACTAGTGGGTTTTTTCCTCCCCCCTCCTCAGCTCAAGCTCTTCCCAATCTTTGTTGACCTTTCAAGTTTATAGACACTCTCCCAAAGAGATGCCAGAGATCTGCCAGTTGGATGCTTCTCAATTGCTGAAAAGCATTAATGCTTGATCTTCTCAACTTCCAGTTTAACTACTGAAAAGATCACAGGGTTTGCCACAATGACACCCTCATTTTATTATCCATCAGCAAAAAACACTTGAAGTTTCAATTCCCAACTGATGCCTGTGAAAACTCCTCCAGTAAAAGTCATTCCAGTGGCAGCTATGTCAAGAAGTCTTCAGGATGGCAACAAAAAGCACCGAGAGCAAACTCAGGAAGGAAACATCTTTTAACCTGCCATTTATTTTTGCCATCTCTTAGCTTTTAAGACACATTCTCAGGGCTAGAACTTGCACTGCTCTGCCTTTCAGAATCCAGCAGAGAATTCCCTTTTCATTCTGCTGTGGATTAGTGGCTTTGGGCCTAGCAAGAAGTAATGCAGTAACCTCACTGATGAGGGCAGACCACCACCCTTTTAACTGAGGAGACAGATGACCCAAGAGGACTCTGATCCAGGACTGGGCTTGGTGGGAGCCATGGGAGTAAAATCAATGGTTTGTGAAGTCAGAATCTTGTGTGGTGCTGCTAAAGGAGTGATAAAACACTCTTGCTTCCAGCTTGCCTCTATTTTCCAGGAAAAAAGGCTATAGAAAACAATCAAAGAACATCATCCTGAAAGGCAGCAGGAGTCAGGTGTTGACAGAAAAAGCCTACTGTGTTTTTTACCAGTTGTACTTCACACCATCACACAAGTCTAACATACCCACCTGGAAAGCCAAGGCCAAAATACTTCTGGCTGCTGGCACATCTCCTGCCAACCACTTGGATTTAGCTCCCATGAGCCAGAGCACTTCTGCTTTGGGACAGTGAGCAACAGCTCTCTGCAGAAGAGCCTCCAAGGATTCTCTGGGACAAGAAAGAGCAAGTTATAATCCCTCAGAACACTGCCAAAGGCAAGCTTACACACCAATCCCACTATCACTTCATGTTATCAATAAATCTGGTGGCAAAGTCCAATGCTGTAAACCTTGAGAAGTCATTGCCCAACAAGGCAAGGGTTGGGCCTTTCCTCTCCAAGAGCTCTGAAAGCAGCACCCCACAAACAGCTCATTGTTCAGCCTCTGCAGGAAGAGCCTGCACACACTAACACCTCATTTGCCTTGGGAAGAGCCATTCTTCCTCAAAAACCTCAGCACAAATGGAGGCAGGAAGCTTTTCAGGATTATTAGATGAAGCTGGTTTGATATTACTGAGTTGTTATTCTTTTCCTTATCTGGAAAAACAGAATTTCTCAGGTAGAACAAGGAGTTTAAAAGTCAGTCAGCACTGGGAAACACAGGAGAAGATCAGTAGCAGAATGACCACCAGAAGGAGGGAAGTTGTTGGGCACTGGGGAGGTCACAGTTCAAATCCTGGCTTCAGTTTGGGGCTCCTCATACCCAGAAAGACATTGAGGTGCTGGAGTGTGTCCAGAGAAAGGCAAGGAAGCTGGGGAAGGATCTGGAGCATAAAGTGTGGTGAGGAGCAGCTGAGGGCACTGGGCTTGGGGTTAGGCTGGAGAAGAGGAGGCTCAGGGGAGACCTTCTCACTCTCTCCAGCTCCCTGCCAGGAGGTTGGCCTCTTCTCCCAAATAGAGGAAATGGCCTCAAGTTGCACCAAAGGAGGTTTAGATTCAATATTAGGAAGAAATTCTTCACTGAAAAAAGTGGTTAAGCCCTGTCCCAGGCTGCCCAGGGCAGTGGTGGAGTCACCATCTCTGGAGGGGTTCAAAAAACATGGAGATGTGGTGTTGAGGGACACGATTTAATGGTTCCTGAGATGAATAATCTGAGATCTTGCTCATCTCAGAGCTCTTTCTGAACATTACCAGTGCTATGCTTCCTAAAGCTTGAGTGAGGTAGAACTGAGCACCTGCAGTCACCTCCACACTCTATCTAGCCTTGTTGGCTGGAGTAAGGATGATTCCCTGTGTCTAAGAGGTCTCTTGGATACTGATTCATTCTAAACTTTGGGCAGAAAGCTTCAGGGTTGGAAAGCTTCCTGATTAAGCTTTAAGAGAGGTCTAAGCTGTGAGAGTGTAACACCAATCTTACTGCAGCATGGGATACACATGCACAGTGTGTTTGATCAGAAAAGCCCAGAGATGCTCAACTTCAGTGATGAAGTAGTTTCTCTGTGAAAATTCAACACCTGTTGTATTTCTAGGCCATTTGTACTCCCAATTTGTTATAGAAATGCCTTTTCTGATGGCTGCCCCTACCTTGCCTACTCAGAGCTATTTTTACCAAGTAATCCCAACTGCCAAACAACTCTGGAAGACTTCATGAAAGATGCTCTGACCACAACCATAAGAAAGAAGGCCAGACCTGCCAACTATGCCAGCTGAAGTAATCCTGCACATGCAACACACCACTCCAGGGCTCATCTTGGAGCTTCTTTTCCCATCTAGCACCCTGTGGCAAGGCTGAAGCTCTCCACTGGAGGATTCCTCAGCACACATACCTGGTTCCATGGTTCTTCTCAAAGTATGCTGCTCGCAGCCACACACTTTTCTTACTTGGGAACACTTGCAAGGCATAGGCATAAATTGCTCTGGCACACTCCAAAGCATTGTGAGCAACACACTAAGGAAAAAGAGAGCAGAATTAAGTCAGTTTAGGGTTGCATTGTGATCAAGTGCAAGGAAGAATGGCACATGCATAATTCAACATAAAACTTAGTAACTTGAGGGGAATTCAAACTTGCTGGAGTGTGTTCAAAAGGCAAGGAAGCTGGGGAAGAGTCTGGAGCAGAAGTGATGTGAGGAGCAGCTGAGGGAACTGGGGTTGGTTAATCTGGAGAAGAGGAGGCTCAGGGGAGACCTTCTCACTCTCTCCAGCTCCCTGACAGGAGGATGGAGCAAGGTGGGGGTTGGTCTCTTCTCCCAAGGAACAAGAGGAAACAGCCTCAAGTTGTGCCCCAGGAGGTTTACATGGGACTTGAGGAACAATTTCTTCCTCAAAAGGGTTGTCCAGACCTGGCCCAGGCTGCCCAGGGCAGTGCTGGAGTCACCATCCCTGCAGGGGTTCAAAAAACATGTAGATATGACACTTAGAGATGTGGTTTAGTGGTGACTTGGCAGTGTTAGGTTAAAGGTTGGACTCCATCTTAGAGGTCTTTTCCAACCTTACTGCCTCTCTGATTCTAACTCAGGGTAATACAAGCATTGAGGTATTAAAAAGAACAGAAGAGTTACTGCCAGCCTTTGGAAAGGAAGCAGAGAAGAAATGTGCAAGCAGTTGTCAATCAGAGCCCAAGCATCCCATGCCTTTCAGTGAGACTGCTACACATTAGTGAGGCATTGTAAAAGCTCTTCTGTTTGCACTTCATTGCTATTTGTCTTACAGGCAGAGCTAAGGACCACAGCACATGCCCCCTACTGCTGGAAGCATAACTGAAGTGGACATTTCTCAGGCTGAAATATCATTTACTTCCAACTTCTTCCCTAAAGCAAGGAAGCCTGGTAAAGCTTGTACAAGTTTTACCACTCCCTTGTCCAGTGTTTCATTAACTCTTCAACTGTTTATGCTTTGAAACTCAACCCCCAGCTCCCTTAGCCAGACACTCAATCTCTGTTGATGTCACACACACAAATCCACACCAAAACCAACAAACAATCTGTCATAACACCAAATTTTTGCTCCGTGAAAAGTCCAACCCACAATCCAATCACCTCCCAAGAGGCAGACTGATCCAACACAGGCAGGTGTGCTGGAAATCACACCCACTTGGATGTAAAAATATCATTGCAGAGAAGGTTTTGGGTTGGAAGAGATCCATTGCCTAGGCTTCAGTTCAATTAAAAGAAACAAACCCACCCAAACACCAAAAGCCAACATCCCAGCTGGACTTACACTGTCTGCATCTTCCATCCAGGTGTGCTTCCTGTCTTCTTCCTCAATCCCAATCCCAATCACAGCTCTCATGATTGCCTGGCAGGTGGCCACACTTCCAGCTTTATCACATTCCTCTGCGTCCTAGAAACAAGGGTGAAGCACAAGGAGTTGGATTCTGCAACAGCAGCTCCTCATGAGTAAACAGAGAGACACTATGGGTCTTACTCCAAGAGATCTTGACACTAACTGGTGAAGGTGCTAGAGCCGTGCACAGAATCCATCAGGAGCTGGTTAAGACACAAAGCCTGCCAACTGCATCCACTGAGAAAGGAGGAAATGGGACAATGTGTGACCTTTCCAGCCTCCAAAGTCTCCTTTTTACAGCTGACCTGCCCCATGCTAGGCCAAGCAGGGAGCTAGCCAAGAAAGAACTGCAAGAACTTGAGAAGAAAGAATTGGAACATCAAAAGAATTGACCTCCTTTCAGTTTTGAGTTGATTCTTAGGTCTCAGTAAGGGCTAAGGAAGAAGTGAATTTAAAACAAATACACTCTCAACTTCTGCTAAGTTAAAGGTGAGTAAAAGAGAGTTTTCTGCCTTGCAAAGCTTTCAGAAAGCCAAGCTTGTCTTGCTTAAACTTGTTAAAGAGAACTCTGATCAGGTAACAGAACAGTTCTGTCCTGAAGTGGAACTGGAGAAGACAACAATGCAGAGGCTCAGGGGGAGTTTAACAGAAGTTGAAATGAACCTTTAATTGTTTCACTGCTGGAAAGAAAGTTGTAATTCTTGTTGATGTTAACAAGGATAATGATTTAGTATGAAATACTTTGTTCAGTCTCTCTTTTCAGCAGTGTGCCAAGAAGATTTTGCTGCCTTGGCTCACTGTGATTTGAGTAAAGTGTTTTAAAGACACAGTACCTATTCAGGAGGAAAGAGGTTCTTCTCAGCTGACATCAAGCCATTTAGATGACAATAATCCCTCAAGTGTCTACCTCAAGAAACTCAAGCACCACACCTTACAAATGGGAGCAAAGCACTGGAAACTCCTACAACTTTCTTGCTACTTTACAAGTACAGAACATGAAGAACACAACAACTTGGGATGAACCTGGTCATGTCTGTAAAAGTCACTGCACACCACAGTGCTCCACATCAGCTATGAGCACCTCATAGAGCCTCAGCACTGCAAGTCAATAAAGGACTAAGAGAGCATTTCCTCTCTTCTGTATACTCAATATTGTATTGACTCTTTACAACACTATCTGACAAAAACTCCTTTAGTAAAAAGATTCCTTTTAATCCAGAAGAGATACATGTGAAAAAACACATAAATCCTTCTCTGGAGGCTTAATGCTACTTAAGGCAGCAGCTGCTTCAACTGGAAGCTGGTTATCTTCCAAGACAGAAGTAAAGCATTTGTCATCCAATGTTAGGACAAGAGGGAATGGGAGCAAGTTCGACCACAGGAGGTTTAGTATTAACATGAGGAGAAACTTGTTTGCAGTTCAGGTGCCAGAGCACTGGCCCAGGCTGCCCAGGAGCCTGTGGAGTCTCCTTGTCTGGAGACATTCCAGAGCTGCCTGGACACATTGCTGTGTGAGCTGGTCTAGGTGATCCTGCTCTGGCAGGGGGGTTGCACTAGATGATCTTTCTAGGGCCCTTCCAACCCCTAACATTCTGTGATTCTGTGAAACCAGAGCTTAACACATGCAATGTAACCTCAGTGTATCACCTAACTATTATGGCCCTGGCTCTCCTCAGCTTTGCAGTCTCACCTCTTCCCCAAAATTTATTGGCCTGCTATGCAAAAAAATCCAACAGGAGGATGCAATACCTCCACAGGGACCTGCACTGCTAAGCTTAGTGCAGAATCACTCCACCCTACAATCTCTTGCATCAACCAAAACAGAACCAGAAGAGTTCACCGGGATCTCTCTCTAAGCAAGACCAAACAAAAATACCTGTATCCACTGCTCTCTGTTGATCTCCACACCATTAGCCCTCAGAGATGTGATGGCTCTGTCAATGATCTTCTCCACCATCTGGGTGTTGCCATTGGCCTCCTCCAGCTTGGCAGCAGTGATCCAGATGTGCCGGTCGGTGGGGATGTTCTCCCGAGCTTTGTTCAGGACCTTCCGAGCGTTCTCATAGGTCTCCAGCCTTGCCAGAGCAAGCCACAGCTGCAGAGCGACAAGAGATGCCTTGTAGGTTAGAAGGAGGAAATGACAACAGCCCAAAGAGATAAGCAGCTTCATGCTCTTTGCTACTGGTTAGCAACTGTCCTCGAGTAGCACAAGAGGAATACAGCAGAAGGAGTCTACTGCTAGCCTTAAAGCTCAATCTTAGAGAATCCTAGAATGGTTTGGGTTGGAAGGGACCTCTGGAGCTCATCTAGCCCAACCCCCCTGCAGTGGCCAGGGACATCCCCAACTAGAGCAGCTTGCCCAGAGCCCTGGCAAGCCTCACCTGCAATGCCTCCAGGGATGGGAACTCAACCACCTCCCTGGGCAACCTGGGCCAGTGTTCCACCACCCTCGTGGGGAGGAACTTCTTTCTAATATCCAGTTTAAATCTGCTCTTCTCCAATTTAAAACCATTGCCCCATGTCCTTTCCCTCCAGGCCTTTGCAAATAGGCCCTCTCCAGCCTTCTTGGAAGTTCCCTTTAGGTCCTGGAAGGTCACTAGTGGTTCCCCCTGAAGCCTTCTCTTCTCCAGGCTGAACAATCCCAGCTCCCTCAGCCTGTCCTCAGAGCAGAGGTGTTGCAGCCCCTGAGCATTCTCGTGGCCTCCTCTGCACCTGCTCCAGCAGCTCCATGTCCTTTCTGTGTTTAGGGCTCAATCACCTCAGGGTGTTACCTCCACTTGCTGGGCTGCTGCACTCATTTTGTGTCCCCATCACCTTTTAAACAGCTGAATATTACACCCTGCTTCAGCATTTCAGAAGTGAGGAACTCTGGTTGAGGTTCCCCAGGCTACTTGTATGCTTGTTTTCCCAATCATTGAGGCACAGAGGTGGCTAATTGGCTACAGCAGGCACAGCAGTGCCCTGGCAGAGCTAACCTCACAATTACACAGGACAATGAGGCATAGAATGACCACCAGACAATTAACTCTGCAGGAAAAAAAAGCACAGGCCATTACTCATGGAATCCTTTGGGTTGGAAGAGACCTCTAAGATCATCAAGTTCAACTGTTAACCAGCACTGCATAGTCACCACTAAACCATGTCCCTCAGCACAGCTTTGAAACCCCTCCAGGGATGGTGATTCTACCCTGGGAAGACTGTGCCAGGGCCTGACAACCCTTTCAGGGAAGAAATTGTTCCCAATGTCCAACGTAAGCCTCCACTGCCACAGCTTGAGGCCATTTCTTCTCATCCTATTGCTTACTACTTGGGAGAGGAGCCCAACTCCCACCTCACTCCAACTGCCTTTCAGGGAAGGTCTCTCTTGGTCTCCTCCAGACCAAACTACCCCAATTCCCTCAGCTGCTCCTCATAACATTTGTACTCTAGACCCTTCACCAGCTTTGTTGCCCTTCTCTGGACACACTCAAGCAGCAAAACATCCTTCTTGAAGTAATGGACCCAAAATTGAAGCCAAGATTCAAGGTGTGGCTTCCCCAGTGCCCAGTCCAGGAGGACAATCACATCCCTACTCCTGCTGACCACACTAGTGCTTGACACAGCCCTTCTCATTGGGTCAGAGTGTGGCAGAACAACTCACTCTGCACTCCCTTTGCCTTTTGTTTTCCAAGCTCAAGTGGTGTGTAGGGGAGTTGCCTCATCTTCCCCCTTTAAAGCATACCTCAACACTGGTGGGACAGCACTCCACAGCACGACTCAGCATGATCCTGGCATCCTCAGGTTCTTCCAGCTCCACAGCAGCCTTCCACAAACGCACTGAGTTGGGAACATGCTCAAGGGCTGCAGAGGCAAAACAATTCAGTTCATCACAAAGGAGTTTATCAAAGAGAACTGCAGTGTTTCAAGATGATCTATGAAAGGTTTTGTCCTCTTACAGAGGAGATTTCCTGAAAGAGAGAAGGGAGGGAACTGTGCTTTTATTAACCCTTGTTTCTAGAGTGAGTACTTAACATCAGAAAAGAAAGAACTTACTTAATAGTTTGAGCTGGAAAAAGGTTTTGGAGAGGCAAGGGCTTTTTCTCTGTCCAAGCTGGAAGAGTATCCTCTTCCAGTAAAACAGCTAGCTGAGCAAAGGCCCAGTCTCAGCAAATAAGCATAGGTAAGATCTTCATAATTGGGTACACTAACCATGCTGGGTCTCCCTTTACAATAAAGGAGCATCTTCAGTACTAACCACTCCCACAATCTTGCTCCTTAGATGTCATTTAGTTCTCATTGGCATCTCCTGACAGCTTCCTGGATCCCAGTTTAGCTTCCCCAAAAAATCAAACAGGAGGATGTAGAAAAGCTTAAAGGTATCACTGCCACTAAAACCCTAAGCCACTGAACCCAGAGTGGTCTTCCAGCAATCCAATATAGGCTCCATCTAATTAAAGAGTCTTTGATGTTTCCTTAATCTTGCTGGGAGGAACTGCCCTCCATCTGCTGTCTGAAACACTGAGGTCTACACAACAGCTTTTCCTCAGCCTGTCTCTTCATCACCTCCTACCTTACAGATACATTGAGAAACTAAAGGGGTTTTTGAACACCTCCAGGGACTTGAAATTTAGGGACACATCTTGAACATCACACAATCGACACAGAGGGAGATTCAGACTTTGTTCTTGAGCCTGCAGAAGCTCTCACCTTTCCTGAGGACACGTTTCTTGGCACGGATGTCTGTCTCCAGCTCTGCTGCTCTGATATAGATCCGGACAGACTGCGGAAGGTGGCGAACAGCTTGGGCCACAACAGCCTTGGCTGTATCCCCAGGCTGGAGACGAGCAGCTTCTAACCAAACATCCTCACTCTGGCAGAAGAAACAAACCATCTCCCTTTAGATCAAATCAATAATTTAACATGAAGAGTTTTTAGCTAAATGTGTTGTTTCAATAGTGCAGAGAGTGACATTGCATCAGGCATAGCCTGGTACAAGCTTAACAGAGAGATGCTGCTGCTTGTCACCACCTTCTTCCCCCTCCATTGTCCTGCAAGGCTCAGTAGGGCAGCAAAGCAATTCTGACCTTGGGGCACATCTCTGTTCCTTTCATGATAAGGTTTCGAGCCACCTGGAGTTTGCCAGTGACCTCCTCCAGTCGAGCTGATGCTATCCAGGCTGGAGGATGATGAGGATTAGTCTCTCGTACAGATTTCAGGAGCAAACGAGCTTTCTTGATGTCACTAGAGGAGGAAGCAAGACAGGCAGGAAACACCTCAGCAGGCTAGCAAAGAGTTCTCTTGACTCACTCAGTGTTTGGCACTCAGTTCTTCATAGTCACACAGTAACTATGACCTCAAACATTTCCATACTTGTGGCCCAATTGTATGCTACCCAAACTAGCTTACAGACATAGACTAACCCAGCCAGGTCACAGCTAAAACCAGCAAAGCAGTTAAGGAAGACTTTTAGGAGTTACAGCTGCCCATTTGCAGTTGGAAGCTGATAAGCACACAAGCATTGATTTAAGTCAAGTAGCAACATCAACATTTGCCCATATTGCTTGGGCTTGAGTGGTAGTTTGTTATGAAATAGGTGCCAAAACTTCCTCTTAAAGAGGTTTTTCAGAGGTCAGCATTCAAGGCTAAATTAGCAGCACAGAGGTAGAATGAATCAGGTTATTTCCTGGCTTGGCAGCAGGCAGCTCTCTGGCATAGATAGAAACAATCCCCACAATTGATGCATCCAGCTTGCATCCAGCTTAGATGCTCAATACATAAGCTGAAAGATTAAAGCAGGTCTCCTGTTAAAAGAATTCACCCTCAAAAACTCACCTAGCATCTTTTACAAACTCAACCCTAGCTGGAAGGCAGCCCCTCAGCCAGATGTCTGTGTACATGCAGGATCACAGCCAGCACTAAGAGGATAAAGCAGTTAATCCTTCTTAAACTTACTTGATATCTCCTCCATGGGTGGGAATCATGGAATTCAAGTCTGTCAGATATCCTTTTGGATCCACCACAGTCTGGCCACTCACAGAGTCTGACACCTGGGAAAGTCAAGTCAGCACTACTGAAATGCTCATTCATTGCCTTGCACCCAAAGACACTGCTGCTAGACAAAAAATCCTACACATGTATCTGTTACAAGCCCAAGGAAGGAAGAAAACACAAAGCCTTGCTTATTAGCATTTTTCCCCACTTCTAAAATACACAACTTCAATGTTAAAAACACCCAGTACTACTGAAAATACAGAAAACAAGCAGCTTGGCTTTCAATCCCCAAAAAGTCTTGCAGCTCTGCCTCAGCTTTCTAGTTTACACCAGGTTTATATGTGGAAAAAAAAAAAATCAGTGAAAAAGAAGTCAACAACAATTTCAGAGTAGTATTTTTCAGTAGTTTGTGCTGCAGCCCAACGCAGGAGAGAAGAGATGCTTCCCCTGGTGAAACTACCAGCACTGAGTGCCTGAAGTCCACCTCTGGTAAACACAGCAGTTTGCTCTCCCATAACAACCAAGACATCCAAGGATAAGCTTCTTCTTTTTCAGGAAATTCTACTAGTGCAGAGGGCATGAGATTGGAAGAGGAGGAGTGTAAAATTATTTCTAGTCACAGTCAAGTTATTTCTTCTCTCCAGCATCCAAGAGAATGAAAGACTTTCCTAAAGCCAGGTCCTAAACAGCAGCACACCACCAAGGCCAGACAGATCCTGCCTTTCCACATGCTCACCTGGCTTAGCCTCATATCCATCAAGGTGTTCCTGGCTTGGCCAATCTTCCTCATATCCAGTTCACCTGTCCCAGGTGTCATTAAGCCTGGTGTCATTCCTCCTGGGTATGGAGTATTCAAACCCCCTGGGTAGGGAGTATTCAATCCACCAAATTGCTAAAAAAACAAGAGCAGGAGAAATCTCTTCTTAAAATCTCTTTTGGACTTCAAAGGTAATTCAGGCTCCTAGCTGCTCTGCTCTTCTCCAGGGCAGAGATGCCAAAACTCTGGAGGTATCCTAAGACATTTCTCATGACTTAATTTGCAGTTGACAATAAGGTAAAGCATTTGTAACACAATTCCTCCAGGGTTGAGCAAATCCTTAGGTCAAACTGACTTTTATTTTCTGTTCCATTTGGGCAAAATGTTGTTAGAACAGAAATGATGTTGGTTGTGCTCACCAAAACTCATTCTCACCCTTCTACAGCCAGAGAAAAGGAAAAGAAACACTTCCTTCCATGTCCAACCAGGCTCTCCCCTCCCTATCCTCCAGTTTTCTCTGGCAGTGGGTATGTACTGAGAGACTCTGGGCAGCACAGGAGTTTACCATCCAGCAAGTCCTTTAACAGAAGGATCACTAAAATGATAATAGAATGGCCACTAAAATGATTAGAGGACTTGGGCACCTCTCTTATGCACAGAGGCTGAGAGAGCTGAAGCTCAGAGCAGCCTGAGGGGAGATCTGAGCAATGCTTAGCAATCCTTACAGGGTGGGGAGCAGGAGGATGGGGCCAGGCTTTGTTCTGTGGTACCCAGGGACAGGACTAGAGGTAACAGGCACAAACTAGCAGCCAGCAAGTTCCAGCTGAACATCAGGAGGAACTTTTGTCCTTTGAGGGTGGTGGAGCAGTGGCCCAGGCTGCCCAGGGAGGTGCTGGAGTCTCCATCTCTGGAGAGATTCCAAACCCAACTAGACCCCATCCTGTGCAAGCTGCTCTAGGTTGTCCTGCTCTGGCAGAGGGGTTGGACTAGATGATCTCCAGATCACTCACAGTTTGTCTTGGGTCCACAGATGTGTGATTCTCCCCTGACTGCAGATGCTTTGCAAAGAAGCTGTCAGGGACAGGAGTCAGCTTCTCATAACGAGGGTTCCTCTGCCTCTTGTTCCTGGCATCTCCCACTTCAGGGATACTCAGCCACTCCTCCTCCGTCACCTCTGCCAGCTTCCTCTGTTCAAACAAGAGTTGGCATCATTATTTCTCTTGGAGAGGTTTGATCTTTTTAATTGCTCTTATTCCTTAATAGATTTTATTTGTTTGTCTTGACAGAAGTCGCATGCAGTACTTCAAAGTCAAAGCTCACAGGTTTTTCTCTGATCCAATGTATACAAGAGTTAGATATATTCCATTAGAACTTCATTTCAGCCCAGATTGAGACTGCAAATCAATTTTGTTATGAAATTCAGTGCTATAAATATTCAGATTCATCTCAGTGCCTGCAGCATTGAGTGGGTTTTTCACTAATCATTAAAGTATAGCTTAAACAATAGACTTTATTTAAAAGCAGCTTTAGAGTCAGGAGATCCTCAACTCCTACTCCAACAGCAACAAGTTACCAGTCACTCAAAGACCTGATGTGGTCACAATAAAGCACAAAACACAAAGCCTAGTATCAAACTGTGGATGATTTTCACTACCTTATGTATCCAGAGGCCAAGTGCTCAGCAGGCAGAATCTCTTGTGTTCTCCCATACTCCTTACCCACTGCCATCAGAGTGTGACTCTGACTGCTTCACTCAGTAGGAACAACATTGCTTCACTGCTTCCTGCAAATTCCATCCCCACTCTGATTTAAATCATCAGCAACTGAGTGAAAATTATATTGCCCTGCTTGAGAGAGCTTCAAGCCAAGAGGTTCCACACCACTAGCTGCCAGCTTCAGAGTCACTTTCTTATTTCTCCACCAAAAGTCTGGAGAATAACAAAGTACTTGTTTGCTCACACACAAAATCTGAGCAAAGACATGCAGAACATACACAAACCACCTCTGTCAGAAAGAGAAAAGTCCCATTTTGGGTAGTTTTTCCTTACTTTTAAGTCTGAGAACTGCTGCTGAATCTTGGGTCGCTCCATGCGGTATTTTTCTATCTCCTCTTTTTCTCGTTGTTCCCTGAGGAAAAGGAGCACTAAGGATAGGCTCAAAGTAACACCCAGCAAGTCTCTAAGTGTTGGTATTACAGAGAAATGTCTTTGATCAGAGCTAAGGCATTAAAAATACCAAAAAAAGGCAATATCACAGTGCAAAACCAGATGTCTCCACCCAAGTGAGCCTCAGTCTTTAATGTCTTCTTACCTGCAGACCACTTGTGAGCTTAGCAAGTCCAGTGTCACTCACCAGTTCACAGGATATCTCCATGACATGACTTTATAAGCCATTCCAGCATGGGATGAGTCAAAAGCAGCATCTCCTCACCTCACCTTAATGAGCTACAGTGAATCTTAATGAAGTGCAGTGAAGCAATTCACCCACATCAACTCTCTGAGCAAGCTGTGCAAAACACTCAGTACCCTGAAAACTTGGAGCCACAGGTTTCAAGTTATGGCACTAAAACACATCCAAACTGAAAAGGTACCAAGCAGACAAGGACAAAATCGGAACTGGAAAATGGAAGAGGGAGAGGAGAACTCTTAAAAGACCAACTAACTAGAAAAGCCCCCAAAGCCAGTGTTGTGATTCATCTTACCTTCTCTCTTTCCTGCGTTCATCCATCCTCTTATCCAGAGCTGCATAAATAGCATCTGCTTCCTCATCATCCTTTTCATAGGGACCACTGGAGAACAGGCTCCCAGCATAGCCATTGAACTGAGAATTGAGCGAGAGAGGAAAAAGAAAAGCTCAGTTTAAAGCTCCTGTTACATTCCTGTTAGAGCCAACAGTCACTCAGAAGAAGGAAAACACACAGGGAGGTTATTTCTAACAGCATTCCATCAGGCTAACACATCTCTAATTAAAAGCCACTTTTTTCCACCACCCCAGTGTTTGTTTTCCCACAGCCTTTTGCTTCTCCTTCAAAACTGCTTCTCTTGCAAAATTGCTTCTATTAAGCAATAAAGCAGATAACTCTCAGGACACAACAGTCATTTTCTTCCATTAGCCACTTTATGTTTTAAACTACTGCTCCTCACAACACTTGTGCTCTAGACCCTTCCCCACCTTCACTTGCCCTTCTCTGGACACACTTCAGCACCTCAGTGTCCTTCTTGGAGTCAGCAGCCCAAAACTGAAGCTAGGATTCAAGGTGTGACCTCACTCATGCAGGAGGATGATGCCCGCCAGCCCTAGTCCTGCTGCCATATGAGTGCTGATCCAAACCAGGATGCTGTTGGCCTTCTTGGCCACCTGGACACACAGCTGGCTGATCTTCAGCTGCTGTTGACTGACTCCCCAGGTCCCTTTTTCCCCAGGCAGCTTTCCAGCCACTCTGCTGGAATGTTCCTGGGTTTGTTGTGACCCAAGTGCAGGACCCAGCACTTGACCTTGTTAAGCGACATCCCATTGACCTCAGCTCATCGATCCAGCCTGGCCAGATCCCAGTGGCGAACCTCCCTCCTCCTCCAGCAGATCTCCTCACCTCATCATAATTGGTGTCATTCAGATCTTCATCATCATCATCAGCTGTCTGGTTCTTCTTCATCTGATCCCCCACAGTCCTCTTCCCTGGGGGAGCATGGCGATCATCCACAGGGTCATTGGCATCCCGTGCAGGGCCAATATCCGAGCGAGTGGTGAAGCCTGTGGCTCTGGGGTGATAAAGCAGGAGCAGTCACTTAGCATGCTCCAACCCCACTGGCTGGTAGCCAGGCACTCTGTCAAAACTATCACTTAGGCTATACCATGATCATTCTTTGGCTAAGAACAGCACTGGCCAGTCCCTATCCCTGCTAGTCAAAGCCTAGGGGGAATAACTGTTCTCTTACAGGGAGTATTTTATCTATAGAGTCACTGCAATCACCCAACTCACCACTCCACCATCCAGCCATCTGCTAACCTGTGTCTCTTGGTTAGAAGCAGTAATAAAAGCAGAACCTGCAGGGTTAGTGTTGGGGGATGAGCCTATAGCCTGCATTCAACTAGCCAGCATTTCCCAGGGCACAGCCAATAGAATCACCTCAGTGTAAACTCCAACAAACCAGTGGAAGACAAAAACAACTCACACTCAACAAAGGGCAACTCCTGGTTTCCACTCCCTAGCAGCGTTTTCATCACAAACATACACAGATTTAATATTTTTCAGAGGGCCCCAGGTAGACACAGTTACAAAATCAGGAGGAACACAACCCCTTCCCAGACAGCAATGTCTAAAGCACCCAGCAAATTATCCCCGGTGCCAGATTCGTATTTAAATGCTCCTCCCTGCATAGCTAACGACCAGACACAACCCATTGGGGAGGAACAAGCCCTGAAAAGCCTAGCAGGCCGTGCGGGGACTCCGGCCTGCCCTGAGGGGACAGGGACGGCCGGGAAGGGGAGACAGACACCGAGCCTAGCACAAAACAGGGCCTGGAGGAGTCCTAGGGCCCGGCGAGGAGGGCGAGCAGGCCGTGAGTGGGAAGCCATGGCAGGGAAGGCCTAGGCCGGGTCGGGGATAAGCGCCTCACCCGCGACCCAGCCCCGGGACGTAGCCCAGAGGGGCAGGCATGCCCAGGAACGGCTTCTTCTTCTTGTTCATGGTGCTGGAGAGAGCGACGACAAGGAGAGACGGGGAACAGAGCTGCTAGAGTCTCCCGGTAGCGCGGCGGAAGCGGCGGCGAGAGCAGGCGGAGCCCCGGGGCGGGGCTTGGCGGGAGAGGCACGTCCGCTCCGACTGTGGGCGGGAAGCAGAGCGCCCCCTGGCGGCGCGGCGGACTCTGGCGGGAAGGGTGATGCGAGCAGCGCTAGAGGTGAGGGGATACATAGAGGCTGTGTCACTGCATAACACAGTCCCAGCGCGGGGAGGGGTGGAAGGGACCTCTATGGATCATCCAGTCCAACCTCCCTCCTCCAGTAGGCTCACCCCCAGCAGCTTGCCCAGCATCCCCTCCAGCTGCCCTTGGCATCTCTGCACACAAGGAGACTCCCCAAGCTCTCTGGGCAGCCTGGGCCAGGACTCTGCACCTCACACCAAACAAGTTTCTCCTGCTGCTCAGCTGGAACCTGCTGGCTTCCAGTGTGTGCCCATTGCCCTTGGGCACCACTGAGCAGAGTGTGGCCCCAGCCTCTTGCCCCCTGCACCCTTTATGCTCAGCATGGAGCAGCTCCCCTCTGGCTCTGCTCTGCTCCAGGCTCAGCAGCCCCAGGCCTCTCACCTTTTCCTCCTGCCACAGATGCTCGAGTGCCCTCAGCCAGCCTTGCTTCTCCCCTCTCCTTCCCACCATCATTCCCAGGATAAATTATCTCCACAAGCAGGAGCAGAGTTTTGTTGCCAGCCCAGGAGTCTCTCACCCCTGGTGTGCTGTGTGGTGGCAGCAGGGATGGTCAAGCCAAGAGGCCAAGACATATGGAGAGGGGACAGAAGCTACCAAGCTGCTAAAGGGCTTAGAACATAAGCCTGAGGAGGAAAGCCTGAGGGATCTGGGCCTGTTTAGCCTGCAAAAGAGGAGATTGAGGGGAGAGCTCCTGGCTCTCTAGAACTCCCTGAAGGGAGGTTGTAGAGAGGCAGGGACTGCTCTGTCCTCCCTAGTGGAGAGTGATAGGACAAGGGGAAATGGATGGAAATTGCACCAGGGGAGGTTCAGGTTAGATATTAGGAGGAATTTCTTTGCTGCAAGGGTTGTGAGCCATTGGAACAGGCTGCCCAGGGAGGTGCTTAAATCCCCATCCCTGGAGGTGTTTAAGAGCCAGGTGGATGTGGCATTAGGAGGCATCATTTAGCAGGTTGCTAGGGCTAGGACAAAGGCTGGGCTCATGATCTTCAAGGTCTCTTCCAGCTGGAACTGTTTTGTGATTCTACGATAAGGACAGGAGACAGAGGTCCATCCCCTCTAGCCTGCAGAATCCATGTCCTCCCAGAGCACCTGAGGATGTCCTGGCAGCTCCTGCCTCAGTTTCCCCAGCCAACAGCACGGAGCAGCTTTCTCTCATCCCCTCACACTGAGGGTGTCAGGATTCATTCCCTGCCACTCTGCAAAGATCTCCATGAGATCCATGTCCAGCTGTGGCAGAGAACCAAAACATCCCTTGGGAGTGCTCAGGGACACGGAGCACAAGGGCAAAGGGGAGTGAGAGGGATGTGATGAGCCTAGGGATGGTTTTGGGGGGGTGGGGGATGACCCCATCCCTCAGCACCCTCCTTCTCCCAGCACCCATCCCTGCCTCCCCCTGCTAACCCCTGCCAGGTTTCCAAAGGCTGGAGCAGAAACCAGCTGCAGGGAAGACAAATAGTCCCATTTTACATGCTAATGGCAACCCAGCCCCCAGCCACTTCCCATCAGGCTATTTTTGGGTTTTGCTGGAGAAGAAAAAGAAGGAAAAAAAAAATCAAATCACTTTTGCCAAGTAGTTGGGATGGAAGAGAGGGGGAGGGAGGCTGCAGTGGCCCAGCTCTCCTGACCAAGCACTCTGGAGTCAGGACAAAGCCTATGGGAGCATTCCCAGTGCCAGGGAGGGGTGCAGGAGCCCTGATCCTCCATCCCCATCTCAGGAAATCCTGGCATCACTGGCTGGGCAAAGCTCTTCCATGCAACCACACAGCTGGGAACCACTTGCCCCATGGAGCAGGATTTGGTCCTGGGAGAAGGAGCCCTCAGTCCTCAGCAGCTAAACATTTTTTCCCTGCAAAACTCTTCCTGTAAAATTCCTCCTGCAAAATTCCACCTTCAAAATTCCTCCTGAAAATTTCTCCCTGAAAATGTCTTCCTGAAAGTTTTTCCCTGCAAAATTCTCACTGAAAATGTATTTCTGAAGATGTCTCCTTGCAAAATCCCTCCTGCAAGTTTCTTCCTACAAAATCCCTTCTGCAAAATTCCTCCTGCAAAACTTTTCCTGCAAATTTCTCCCTGAAAAGTTCTTACTGCAAATTTTTCCCTGCAAAAATTCCTCCTGCAAAAATCCTCTTGCAAATTTCTTCCTGCAAAATTCCTCCTGAAAATTTCTCCCTGAACATGTCTTCCTGAAATTTTTTTCCCTGCAAAATTCCTCCAGCAAAATTCTCCCTGTAAAATTTATTCCTGACAATTTCTCCTTGCAAAATTCCTCCCGCAAATTTCTTCCTGAAAAATTTCTCCCTACATTTTTTTCCCTGCAAAACTCTTCCTGTAAAATTCCTCCTGCAAAATTCCTCTTGCAAATTTCTTCCTACAAAATTCCTCCTGAAAATTCGTGGCCAGCAGAGCCAGAGAGGTTCTTCTCCCCTCTCCTGTGCCCTGGGGAGGCCTCCCCTGGAATGCTGTGTCCAGTTGTGGGCCCCTCAGCTCCAGAAGGATAGGGAGCTGCTGGAGAGAGTCCAGCCCAGGGCCAGCAAGATCCTGAAAGGAGTGGAGCATGTGCCCTAGGAGGACAGGCTGAGAGAGCTGGGTCTCTTCAGCNCTGCATCCCTTTGCCCATGTGCCGGTGTCATTCTGGGGGTACCCAGAGGCACTGAGGGGGTACCCAGAGCACCATGAGCTCCTTGGCTGAGCCCAATTTGCCCACCACAACCCCATCACATTCTCACTTGCTGCCAACACTCTGCTTGCTGGGCAAGATGTGCCACTGCTCTGTGCTCCCAAATGGGATCATTCCTTGGATTTGAGGCATGGAAGTGTGAGAAAAGACTCCAAACAGGGACTTGTTGTTAATCCCCATCAGCTCAGCTGTTAAATGAAGACTTTTGGAGCCTGTTCTCACCAGATTCTAACCTCATGCTGGGAAATCCTCTGCAGACAGGATGTCCTACTTAGTGAAATCAACTCAGCATTAGGTAAATCTACTTCCTGACATTTTCATTAGTCCCATGCAAGGATGGGGAGGGAGCCTGAGGACACACCTGCTCCATCTGCTCCCCTCTGCACCCTGAGCTGAGCATCAGCACACAGTAGGGAGCTTCACTAGAAGATGCTGTGCTCCCTGCACAGCCAGGAGGGAGGGAGGGAGGGAAGTGCCTTGAAATGCCCCCCCCCTCCAAAAGCCAGCTCAGAGACCATGAAGAGAAGCTGCTAAAGGGTGTCCTGCATTGAGCCTGCATCCTTGGCAATGGAGAGAGCAGAGGATGTGCTGGGAATAATCCCCAGGTGGGACAAAGCTCAAGGGCACAA
Organism: Bucco capensis; assembly: GCA_013396975.1. NCBI lineage: Eukaryota > Metazoa > Chordata > Aves > Piciformes > Bucconidae > Bucco > Bucco capensis. Next base: position 179,483 of record VWZO01010132.1, read on the forward strand.
GCTTCTTGCCAGCAGCATGCTAATGATGCTAGCCAATTGGTATTCCTAATCCCTTCCTAAGGCCAGTCAGGAGCTCTTGAGGATGGAGCAAGGTTGCTCAGAGCTGGCTCTGGTGTCCACAGGCTGGAGCTGGTGGGGTTTTTGCTTGGTCCTGTTACCCCATGGCATTGGCAGATCCAACCATGGGCAGGGT